>CM041635.1:48633513-48791895 GCA_023333625.1 Bothriochloa decipiens | reverse complement strand
GCTCGCGCTTGTTAGTCGGAGGTAAAGCGCAGCGACGCCCCACTTTTGAAGGGTCTGGAGATGGCTAAGAGGAGGCTGGAGAAGGGTCTAAAGACAAAGATGGAGATGGCCAACAAGATGCTAGAGAAGGTGTGGATGTTGGAGCTAGTTCTCGACGTCCTTTGTTGGAATGGAGGAAAACACCAGGTATCTTTTTTGTCATGTTTGTATTCACCACGACATATGTTTTTTTTGCCATGGGCTAGGGTCGTACAACATTAACTGTTTCACCTTATATTGTCCTTGTTTTCCAATGTTACGGACCATCAACCATCTGTCGAGGAAAATCAACATCGTGTAGATGCTGAACCATCTGGCAACCAAGAAAAGTCTCCTGGTACTTTGTTGCATTTTATTATCTATTCATAGTGCAATTACCACTATATCTTTGTTGCAATTGGTTTCATTTACAAACTTAAATTGTTTATTCTTTTTTGTTTTTCCCCATGTTTTGTTGCATTAGCATCAGATGCGTCACCTATTGATAAAGACCAGCGTGGAGGATCAGGTGATGAATCCTTCAAAATTCCAATTGATATTCGTCTACCACCTAACTTTGAGTTAAGTGGTGGCGATGTTCATGCCCACAACGAAGCATATCAAGTAATTCTTGCCATGAATCCCCTCTTTTTTATTCTTTATTCATTATGAGTTTCTATTATTTCTGTCTGCCATCCTAATATATATATGGTTTTCTTTTTCATCTACTCCTAGCATCATCTGCATTGAGTTGTTGTTCCCTTGATTTGGACAAGATAATTAACGAGCTTAAAAGAACTGGATTTGCTGATGACCCTAATGGCCAGGCGACATCATTGTTTTCATACTGTTGTAATTCATGTCGCACTATGATGCAATTGGCATTGACTCTTTGTTGCAATTGGTATTGTACAGGACAATCTCGATCAGTCACGTAGCAAGAAGGCATCTGATGACATGGAGAATCCATTGACGAATGCAAGTAATGCACAAGATACTTCTACGGCAGATAAAATAGCACACATGGCGGCCCCTAAGGTTTGCAAGATTTTTTGTTTTTATTTTCATACTATAGTAGTTCATGTAGCATTTTTATACAGTTTGTGATTGACTTTTTGTTGCAATTGGTATTCTGTAGAATATAACTAGTGATGTTGGAGATGCATCCATTCTAGGACAGGCTCCCATTCTTGAAGATGAGTCGCATACAAAGGAGGCACAACATACTACTAGGCCAGATACATCAGCGAACACGGCGGCTCCTGAGGTTTGCAGGATTTTTTTTCTGTTTTCATGCTATTGTAATTCATGTAGCATTTTGTATGCAGTTGTGATTGACTTTTTGTTGCAATTGGTATTTTGCAGAACATAACCAGTGGTATTGGTGATGCATCCATGCCAGGACGGGGCCCCATTCTCGAAGATGAGTCGCATGGGATGGAGGCATCTACTGCCATGGAGAACATAACTAGTGCAGATACATCAGCAAATGCGGCAACTCCTGAGGTTTGCAAGATTTTTTGTGTTCATTCTATTTGTAGTTCATGTTGCATTTTGTATGCAATTGTGATTGACTTTTTTGTTGCAATTGGTGTTCTGCAGAACATAACCAGCCATATTGGCGCTGCATCCATGCCAGGACAGCCTCCCAATCTTGGGAGAAAGGAGGCACCTGCTGTAAGCTATTTATGACACAAACACACATAGGCACTTTTTTTGTGTCTGTTTGCATATATATATGCTTTTTTTAATAGGTTGCAGCTCACTATTTTTTCTATATTTTTTTACCCAGCCACGAGCTGGTCGTCGTGGGAGAACCATAGCTGTTCAAAGGGTACCTGGCAGGCCCAGCAGGGCCACAGTTCGTAAGAAGGAGGAGCAAGAGCTCCATGAGCGCCGTGATAAACATGAAGCTTGGCTGGATCAGAAGTGCGAAGAAGCTCAAAAGGATATTGGTTTTTTGATGACCACTGTTTTTGGCGAGGCAGGGCCTAGTGGAGCTGCATCTACTCCATCTTTTCTAGAGGATTCACCCGAGGACATTATGAGCTTAACCCCACCTATTCACTTGTCTCCAGATGAACGTGCAGTTGAGCAATCCACCTTCAGTGAATTTGAAAAGATGATCTACAAACATGTGGGAGAGCGTTTGAAGAATAGGCCAAAGAAGTTCAATCTCCTTTTGAAATTGCCACTAGCTGTCCGAGTGTCCCATTATCAAAGGCTCTAGCTTTGAGATACAGGACAACGGAAAATGAGGAGCTAAGACGGTAATCACTCACACATCATTGTTGCAAATAGGATACATCAGTTTTTGCAATTAGCTTCCTATATTCTGATTTGTCGATTTTTATTTGGTAACATATTCTGTTTCTGCCCACTACACAAGAAGGTTCTGATTGATTTCAACGTCTTTATCTCTTATGATGGCGCTGATCTACTTACCAAATTTGCTGATGACCGTGATGGAGACAGTTCTATTCTAGATTTCACTGTGCATTGTCTTTGTTTTGATGATATTGTCTATAAGCAAGCTTCAATTGGATATCGGATGTTCCTCACTACTGGTTTCTATATGAGTTCCTACTGATCTCACACACACACTGTTTTCTTGTTTTTTTGTAAATTAGATGTCATTTTAATCTTGTCGCATTTTTTTTATTTCTCTAGGAGACGCTAAAAGACGTTACGAGCATCTATGCCGAAGGTGGAAAAACTAAGACTGAGGAATTCACTTTATTAAGAAAGGGCCTTGACCATGAATTGGAGCATTATCCTGCTTTTGCCTCAGCAAAGCTGGTTAGTATCTATCCCCACTGCAAATGTTTTACTTAGCCATGTTGCAATTGTGTCACTTCCCATGTTGCAAATGGTTTACAGTACTTGTAGACAACAACTATTTTTTGTTTTGCCTACTCAACTGATGCATCATACTAAATGCAGATATTTCTTCCAATATGTGTTGATGGGCATTTTTGTGTTTACTGCATCAATCAAATCCAGAAGTGGATTGACATCCTGGAATCCATTGACTATGAGTGGGGGCGAACCAACCCTGAAAAACGCCATGGCCCCATTAAGGAAAAGATCCCCATCATTAGTGCTGCATTCAGGGCCATCAGCAAGAAAAAATTCCCTGTTATTGACAGATGGGGCACGCCATACATCAATGTCCCAAAACAAGCTGGGCCTAGTGATTGTATATTTTCCTTTGGAAGTATATGGAGTTTTGGGGTGGCTCTGTGCTGAAAACCAATATCAATCCAGTGAATAGTTCCCTTCTTTTTCTTTTTCTGCCCCTACATTTTTTATATATGATTTGCACGTTCTAGTAATCATTTTTAGCAGTCTCATGTTGTTTTTTCCCTTCTTTTTTGCTGTGTTTTCAGTTCAAGGGCATGATATACAGGCTAGAGCTCATGCACTACTTGATGTTTCATCAACTGAACCAGGCTGAACTCCCTCACGAGCTTGATCTCTATAGGATTGGCGGAAGGAAGATAGATTTTGGTTCCCAGCAGCAGTGATGAACTTTTAGGGCTTTGTTTGTTTTAGGTTTCATATATCTTTGACGTTTGTCA
This sequence comes from Bothriochloa decipiens, assembly GCA_023333625.1. Classification (NCBI taxonomy): domain Eukaryota; kingdom Viridiplantae; phylum Streptophyta; class Magnoliopsida; order Poales; family Poaceae; genus Bothriochloa; species Bothriochloa decipiens. Next base: position 48,788,296 of record CM041635.1, on the reverse strand, counting down.
GTAGTTTGCACATTTTGTGAGGGATGTTATCTGTGTATGCAAATAGTTTGTGAAAACTATGTGTCATGACTTGCAACTCCTCCACGTCTCATGTTGTAATCATTGACATATATTTGTTGCAAATTGTATCTCCTCCTTGTTGACAGATTTTTTGTTTAACAGCAAGGTTGCTTTTGTGTCTTATCTTTTTTGCAGTGTGTTTTTTCTGCATATGTTGTACATATTCGTTATGTTTCATTTCTTTTTATCCTTGTTGCAATTCTTATGCTACCCTGGTTGCAATTGCGTTACACAACACAATGCAAACAGCTTGCAATATGTGTGAAGTTCATTGACTAGGTTGCAATTTGGGTCTCTTCCATGTGTTGCAAATGGTTTAGGTCAGTAGCGTCCACAGAGATTGCAGTGTTTCTTTTGCTGCATGTGTTGTACATATTCGTTATGTTTCATTTTATTTTATTTAAGCTTTACTCTATAAATTATCTAGAAAACTTAGTGGAGCTTGCAATTCCTATACAATCCTGGTTGCAATTGCATTACACAACATGATGCAAACGGCCTGCAATATGTGTGAAGTTCATTGACTATGATTAGCGCCCACCATTTTGTTTCATCTAATCATCGACAGAGATTCAGTAGCATCCACAGAGATTAGGGTCAGTTTTGTCCCCAAGCTTTTCAGTATATCCAAGGGATTTCCAGTATAGTTTACTTTCTGTTTCATCTAACCATCGGTAGAGATTAGGGTTAGTTTCGTCCCTAGAGATTCTGTAGCGTCCCTAGAGATTTAGTAGCATCCACAGAGATTAGGGTCATTTTCGTCCCCAAGCTTTCAGTGTATCCAAGGGATTTCTAGTATAGTTTATTTTTTGTTTCATCTAACCATCGGTAGAGATTAGGGTCAGTTTTGTCCCTAGAGATTCAGTAGCGTCCATAGAGATTAGGGTCAGTAGTGTCCCCAGAGATTCAATAGCGTCCACAGAGATTAGGGTCAGTTTCGTCCCTAGAGATTCAGTAGCGTCCACAGAGATTAGGGTCAGTTTTGTCCCTAGAGATTAGGGTCAGCAGCTTCCCCAGAGATTCAATGGCGTCTACAGAGATTAAGGTCAGTTTCGTCCCTAGAGATTCAGTACCGTCCACAGAGATTAGGGTCAGTAGTGTCCCCAAACTTTTAGTTTATCTGAGGAATTCCTAGTATATTTCACTTTTTGTTTGATTTAAGCATCGACAGAGATTAGGGTCAGTTTCATCCCTAGAGATTCAGTAGCGTTCAGAGATTAGGGTTAGTTTCGTCCCTAGAGATTTAGTAGCGTCCACAGTGATTAGGGTCAGTTTCGTCCCCAGAGATTCAGTAGCATCCACAGAGATTAGGGTCAGTTTCATCCCTAGAGATTCAGTAGCGTCTATAGAGATTAGGGTCAGTTTCATCCCCAAACTTTTAGTATATTCAAGGGATTTCTAGTATAGTTTACTTTTTTTTTCATCTACCATCGGCAGAGATTAGGGTCAGTTTCATCCCTAGAGATTCAGTAGCGTCCATAGCGATTAGGGATTAGTTTCATCCACAGAGATTCAGTAGCGTCCACAGAGATTAGGGTGAGTTTTGTCCCCAGAGATTCTGTAGCGTCCACAGAGATTAGGGTCAGTTTCATCCCTAGAGATTCTGTAGCGTCCACAGAGATTAGGGTCAGTTTCGTCCCCAGAGATTTAGTAGCGTCCATAGAGATTAGCGTCAGTTTTGTCCTCAAGCTTTCAGTATATCCAAGGGATTTCTAGTATAGTTTACTTTCTGTTTCATTTAACCATCAGCAGAGATTAGGGTCTATTTCGTTCCCAGAGATTCAGTAGCATCTATAGAGATTAGGGTCAGTAGTGTCCCCAAACTTTTAGTTTATCTAAGGAATTCCTAGTGTATTTCACTTTTTGTTTCATTTAAGCATCGACAGAGATTAGGGTCAGTAGCGTCTATAGAGATTAGGGTGCACATGTTGCAACTGTTCATTGAATATGTTGCAATTGTATTTAATTAGTGTTGCAATTGGTGTACTTAAGTTTGGAATTTTGTCTATTGTCCTTCCATAGAAAAGATTTGTCCTTTTGTTTTTGTTCTTGTGCCGTTCTATATAATATTTGTTCTCAGCTTTCTCATTATGTTTGGTGTTTTTACAAAAACAGTATTTGGTGTTCCTAGCTGTCCATGTTGCAATTGCCTATGGAGAGACGTAGCAATTGCTCGACACTATGTGTTGCAAATGGTCAGCAATAGGTGTGCAATTTATGTGTTGACCTGATACTTTTTGCCAGCATTATCATCATATTTTTTTTTTTCCAGAAGCAGCAATTTGCAATTATTCAGAATGAAACAATCATGTCTTTCAAAGATGTAATCATATAGTTTTTAATTTATACAAATGTAATCTATAATTTGTAGAGTTTTATAATTTACATGAAGGAAACAAAAATGGATCATCTTGTTGCTGATCCTCTCCCTCTCCCTCTTCCAGGCCTTCTGTGCGTAGAGCTGCTTGCTTGTGTTTCATCAACTTCAGCAATCTCTATAGCACTTTCTTCATGTAGATCCCTTACCATCTTTGGCCGCCCTCTTTTCCTCGATTGTTCAGCATTTGATTTAGCCCTTTTTTTATCAAGACTCATTTCTGATGCTTTGCTTCGATTGGGGTTTAGAGGACAAGTCATGACGTAGTGCGTACCCTTGACCCCACACATGCTGCATTCCCTCTCTCCATAGTTTTCCTTGTCATACGTGCTGAATGGGTTACCATCACATGGCGGCTCAACTTTATTTTTTTCTTTTCTTCCCCTGCCTTTTGTGTTTTCTACAGGCGGCTCAGTCAGCAACAATCCATTTTGCAACAGCGATGATGATGGCTGCGATCCAGTGCCACCACTAACCACCGATGCAGTGGTTGATGGCCCACTGCCAGGTGATCCATTAGCTATGGTGTTTGCATTTGCTGACATCCCACTGCCTGGTGACCAATTGGCTATGGTGTTCTCATTATCTGGGTTTGATGTTGCTGCCACTGTTTCTATTGTCGACAGCCCACTTCCTGTCGTATAATTCTCCATGCTTATTTGAAAAATTTCAATCCCTAGTACTATTTTGTCCATCTGCCTATTTGTCTCTTCACATGCACGATCTGACCTACTTCTCGCCCTTCCGAGCTTCATCAACTTAGGCAGCAAGCTGGACATCCGGGTCTGTTCTCGGCTTGCTGCTAGACCAATTCGCACGCCATCATGCCTATCCCATGTAACATTTTGCCTTGCGTTACGAGTGTATCTTTTCCTGATGTAGGTCTTTGGTATTGTTCTGACCTGCAGGTGGGTGAATGCTCTGATGATATGCATGCAGAACAGACCTGCAAGTTGTTTTATAAAAAAGACATCAGATGCACATGTCTTTGTAATTCTATATTGTACATGTTGCAACTGAGTGACCATGATGTTGCAATTGGAGATTTGATCAAATATTTTTTTTCCTTTCACATCTCATTGTTTTGCATACCTGTGTGTTCCCATTGCATGCATTCACATCTGTAGATACCCTTCTTATCAGCAACCACCTTGAATTCATGTTGTGCCCAATAGAAGCTTCCTCCTCCTATTTCATGCTTCACCAGCCAGCCATTAGCCACCTGTGGGTCTGGATCAAGGTGGATAAGGAATGCTGTGCTGTTGTTGTACTCCTTGTTCTCTTGGTATACTGCCCTTGTGTACACTCTGCTCAGCTGCTCATCAAATTTAGCTTTGCAAGCCTGCACAACCTCAGCCTGCATTACAATTCTTTATTTTGTTAGTATGTTTGTCTTTTGCTTGCAATTACAATGTAGACAGTGTTGTAACTGGGGAACATTAAACATTGCAAATGACATTTGTTTTTTTGGTTTTACCTGTGCATAATAAGTCTCTCCTACGTCCATGTGGTCCTCATGCTACAGTGACTCTAGCATCCTCTTTGTAAACATGTGCAGGCTGGTGCTATCACTAAGATAGCCATCTTTCAGCACCCGGTTTTGGCTCTCTGATTGCTGCGTTGATGTCACCCTACCACAGTACATCGCCTTAAAATAAGTAGATATCCATCTCTTCCTCTTGTCCCATAGGGCTGTAATGGTAGGATGATCAGCAATGCCAAATTCCGCTACAAGTTTCTGCCATTCAGTCTCAAATTGTGTCGGGCCCAGTGGATAGTTTAGCAATGACTCAAATTTTTCCTTCAAATTTTCCTTCTTGTGCTCCGCGTACAGCTTCTCCAGCTCAAACTCCCAGGGATTGATAATGTGCCACCGGTAGTTTCTGTGTTTAGACTTGAGAAAGACCTTCTCAATTGCAACATTCATTGTAGGATCTTCATCTGACAAAATACAGAAAACAGGGGGAAACAAGATCAACAACACACACATAGTGGCACATTGTTGTAGCAACTATACAATTTTTTTGAATTGTTGCAATTTTTGTTTTTTGGAAAAGAAGATTAGGCTCACCTGTGAGGATAACAGATGGTTCCACTCCTCGCATGCATCTCTTGAACGTTTCAAACAACCATTTGAAGGAGCTAATCGATTCATCACCAACCAGTGCTTGCCCGAATATCACGTTCTTCAGGATACTGTTGGCTCCAACAAACATTGCCAGTGACATCTTCTTGCTGTTGGTTTTATGTGTTGTGTCAAAGGTGATCACGTCTCCAAAATCATGGTATTCAGCTCTCTGGCTGGCATGACTCCAGAATATGTTCCTGATTACTCCACTTTTAGGATCTGAATCCACATCCCAGTAGAAATAATCATTGCTCTCCTTGCATTCTCTAAAGAACTATAGAAGCTTGTTCAAATCATCTTCCCTGTCCTCCCTACCCTTCTCTGCCTTCCTGTGAACATTTTAAAACATATAGGCTACTTTTTTGTTAGTAAAATGTTCAGTCAGATGTTTCATGTTGCAATTCTTATATGTGGAATGTTGCAATTCAGATATGTGAATGATGCAATTGAGGTTAGAAAAGGAAATATGCAGCACGTACATGTTTTACACGTCCTTCTTTGTGAAGCCCCACATATGTCGACCTTCATATAGATGCGACATCACGTTCAATGCTGCCTGATGTGGACATCCGTTGCTTTTGAACAAGTCACTAATTTCTTCAGCCATATGCTTGTGTGCATGCATGTATCTTGTCATCCTGGCAGAAGGTTCAAGCTTGTGGTTGTGTGCTTCCTCCATGTGGTCAAAGTACCAGTAAACTAGCTTTGGAGCCTGCTTCACCTTCACATAAGCTGGGCAGCCACGTCTTTTTTATCCTTTTCTGTTTGCGCTTTCGCTTCCTTGTTTTTCTTTGCAAGTTCCAATGTTTTGTCTGATCGCTGGTTCTTGCTGTCCTTATACTGAAGCCAGCCATCTGTGCATAATCTTTGTAAAATGTGTGTGCATCGTCCATTGTGGGGAATTGCTGCCCCACACTTGGCACAAACACAGGAAGTATAGTTGTTGCCTGACAAAAAGAAAACATTCAATCATGATGTGTTGTAGTTTGTCTTTTCATTGCTGTTGCAATTGTGAACATGTATCAGTTTGCAATTAGTTGCTTAAATTCAACTGTATTAAACATGTGGTAGATTGTTCTTCCATGGAATAATGCAAACATCATTGGATAATTGTGCAGGTACATTATGTTGCATTTTCTCTGTTATTCATGTTGCAATTGCAACCATGTATAAGTTTGCAATTGTTTTTTTATTTTTTAGATCCATGGAGCGCAATCGATGCAATCATCAGGTGTAGCAATACATGTGCATTGAGGGTATGCAGGCACAACACAAATCATAGTATGAATCAGCTAATTACAATTAATTTGAACCATTCAAGTCACATTCACAGTAGATTGATTTGAAAACAAACAAGTCTCAGCATATAGAGCAATTTTAGTGGTAGATTTTACCGGGTAGAAGAGCTGATCGGCATCTGGGGTGATCATATCCTCGGGTGCCAACGTCGCCGATGGCGTGATTGTGCTTGTATGGTGGAGGGGATCATGCATCCAAATTAGGGTAGTTGGATGACTCAAAGCCGTTGTTGTCGTGGTACGCGTTGTGGTCGACGACGACTGAGGAATCCCGGGGGTCGACGACGGCGGTGGAAGCATTGGGGTCGACGATGGCGCGGGAAGCAATGGGATCGACGACGGCGGGGTAATCCTGGTGGTCGATGACGGTGGGGGAAGCCTGGGGCCAACGACGGCCGAGGATCTCTGCGACGCGCTCGAGCCAACGCATTTAGCCTCTCCGTCACCGCCGCGAGTGGATCAGCCAGGGCTTCCTCGCGAATCGCCCTAGTTTTTGCAGGGATCACTGCGGCTTGTGATCCTGCCTCAATGAGTGACCGCGGCGACGGTCCCATCTCACGAGATCTGAGTAGGGGAGGCAGTTGTGCAGCTTCGGCGGTGGCGCGTATCCGGCGGCGGCGCCGTTGGAGCGAGAGGCCGAGAGAGGGTTTGGGGGATTTTTTTCCTTTTTGTCTTTTTTGTTTGAATTTTGTCTGGTCCCTTTCTTACTTGATGGTCATGACACATCGGATCGGGCGTGTTCTATTGGTGCTCGATCGGACCGACGGGGCGGGGGTGTGTCGGCCTGCTGCGTATGTACTTATGTATGTGTTGCAACTGGACACTAATCATGGTTGCAAACGTCGTACACCCGCTGTTGCAATTGGTTGGCGCGATGACTGTGGGCCGGTGACTGCGGGGCGAGATGCTGGGCCGGTCCACGCACTGACTGCGGGGCGGCATGCGTGCGGGGCCGTGTGTGCCGGGGTCGCGGCCGCGTACGTTGCTGGTGGGGAGAGTCTGTGCATTTGCTATAACAAATGCAGTATATATATAGTGCATTTGTTATAGCAAATGCAAGACCCTACCCGGCCCAGCAGATCCGCGTCCGTACGTGTCACCCATCGATCCGTACGTACGTACGTACGAGGCCCCCCACGCTGTCATCTGCCCGCCGCACGCCAATTGCAAAACTATGTGTGCCGTGATTACAACACGTTGTGTTCAGTTGCAACATGTATGCACGTACGCATCAGCCTATCACCCACCCATCTGTTCCGCATGCATGCAGAGCATCTTTTTTGTTTCGGATTAAAAAAATGCGACATCTCCTAAACCATAGCCCCTATTTCAGATCCGTTTGCACCAGGTTTTTGAAAAAATGTGCTTAACAAAACGAGATCCAACAAAGACTATATTTGATGAACTTTTTTTAAAAGTACGTAATTGCAACTTCAGTGTACTATGAGTTGCCATCATGGTTACAACACAATTGCAACTTGGCTGTAGCGTAGTTAGCGCTTGTTGCAACCACTTAGAATGTAATTTTTTACCCAATTTTCTACTACATTCAACTAGTTACAACCTAGTTACAAGCCTAGCTAGTGAACAACATGCATTTTATATCTCAAAATATGTGTAGTCTCTACCAATTGCAACCTCGGGACTAGGTCAATCACAACTATAACATCCCTCCAATTGCAACTTGATGGAAGTAATTACAACAGATTTGATCCAATGCAACTAGACCTAATGTAGTCGCAACCTGACGTGACCCAATTACAACTAGAGTTGAGCCAGTTTGCAACTAGGCAAGAACGGCACAAGGACAAAAACCATGGACAATTCTTTTCTATGAAAGGACAATAGACAAAACGTTCAACATAGAACGACACAAGGACAAATAAAAAAACAATTCTTTTCTATGGAGGACAATAAACAAAAAAATTTCTATGAAACGGCACAAGTACAAATACAATAGACAATTCTTTTCTATGGAAGGACAATAGACAACTTTTTCTATAAAACGGCACAAGGACAAATACAAAGGACAATTCTTTTCTATGAAAGGACAATAGACAGAACGTTTCACCTAGAATGGCATAAGGACAAATACAAAGGAAAATTCTTTTCTATGGAAGGATAATAGACAAAAAAATTCAATAGAACAGCACGAAGACATAATCTCTGTTGAAGCTATTAACCCTAACCTCTATCAGCGCTAAGAATAAAAAATAAACTATACTACGAATAACTCAGATCTATACTGGTAGTTAGGAGACGCCCTGAACCCTAATCTCTGCCGACGGTATCAACCCTAATCTCAGTCGAAGCCCTTAGTCCCTGTCAATGTAACGAACCCTAAAATCAGGTTACTACATAATTGCAAACCTGTTGTACACCATTTGCGACACCAAAGGTGAGCTCATTGCTACCTGCTAAATGAATAATTGCAACATATGAACCATAATCTCTATCGACGCTTTTAACCCTAATCTCTATCCACGCTACTAACAATCTCTGTCGACGCTACTGACCTTAATCTCTGTCGAAGCCCTATATCTCTGTAGACGTAATGAATCCTAATCTCAGCCAACGCTTAGATGAAACAAAAAGTGAACTATACTAGGAATTCCTCAGATCTACTGACAGTTTGGTGACATCTTGAACCCTAATCTCTGTCGACGCTACTGACTCTAATCTCTGTCGACGCTACAAACCCTAATCTCTATCGTAGCCCTAAGTCATTGTCGACATAATGAACCATAATGTCAAGTTGATACAAAATTGCAAACCCAATGTACACCATTTGCAACACAAAAAGAAAACCAATTGCAACCTAGTCAATGAACAATTGCACCATATGAACCCTAATCTCTGTCAACGCTACTGACACTAATCTCTGTCAACACTACTGACTCTAATCTCAGTCAACGCTATTAAACCTAATCTCAGTTGACGCTATTAACACTAATCTGTGTAGGCGCTAATAATAAAAAAAGTGAACTATACTAGGAATTACTCAGATCTACTGACAGTTGGGAGGTCTCCTGAAACCTAATACTATCAACGCTATCAACCCCAATCTCAGACGAAGCCCATAGTCTCTAACGACGTAATGAATAATTGCTAATCACAGTCAATGAAGTCATCTTATTACAAAATTGCACACCTATTGTACACCGTTTGCAACATCATATGTGACGCAATTGCAACCTCGGTTAAAAACGAATTGCAAATGGTTATTTATTGTTAGCATGAAAACCATTTCCAGCCTCCATTAATTTGACAAAAAATGAATAACAAAAGTTGCATTGTCAACCAATTTGCAACCCATAAAGAACTAGAGATGCACCTTCAGATAAAAGTCGATTGCAGTAACAATAACAAATCAGTTGAATTTCAGATGACCTGTCAACCAATTGCAACTAGAACAGCCTGCCAGTTACAACTAAGAAAATAAGCTAGTTATACAAATCAGAATGCAACAACATAAGATCATACACATCAGAATACATATTAGAGTAATAACAAAAATTGCATTGTCAATCAATTTGCAACCAACAAAACACTATAGATGCACCTGAGTGCTGGAAGAGTTGCAAGTTACAACACATGCGACCTTGTTAAATATTGTCATCCTAGTTTGTTTGAAAAAAATTAATAAAAGGAAGAGAGAAAAAAAACTAGAATACTGTTGCTCCTGAAATTCTCTAAACAGCCAGCAGGTATGAATATACGAAATATGATCATAATCTTGAGTATAGAAACAGATCTGATAATGGTGATCAACAACTAAAATATTGGGATAGGATACTGCCTCTCCATGTCCACCCTTGTAAGATTAGTTAATAACAGACCAGAGTCACCTTGAAGGAGCTAAAAACAGAAAAGTCAATTCAATTTCATCAAAACCTCGAATAAGCCATGTTGGATAATACATGGTGCTGAATTCTGACAGGACAAATCACCTTGGAAAGTTCATGCAAGCCTATTTTAGCTTTCATCAGCAGGTGAACGCCCCAATGCTATCTGCACGACTTTTTTTCCAGCAAGCAATATCCTGGGACACAAAAAATTGTGCCACCTATAAAACGTGATTCAGCTCAACCTTATCAATTTGAAGAGTTCAACTAGCATGGAGCAATTTCTTAGGACCTGTTTCAGAGTTTCAAGTTCACTATGCATGAGCTAAGTTTGTTGATACGTGTAACCTATGCAAAATCGAATATTACTTGGAAGGACAAAATCAATGACCAAAGCATGGAGTGATGATCATTTAGAAAAGTAAATTTACATTTTCTCTGGTCTCACCTTAGTGACGACCTGAAGCAGGAAAAAACACATGGTAATCCACGAAGCAGGTAATATAATATATTTCATAAATCAAATATAAATACGCCTTCTTGCCCATAAACCAAATATGATTGAAACATTTTGAAAAGACGATGGACAGTAGGTGCATTCCAAAAGACAGTAGGTGCAGTTTCACATCGAAAACAATTTCACACAAGATAACAGCAGGTTCAATGATTACATAACAGCAGGTTCAGTACTAGATAAACCACAACAGGTTCCACAGCAGTCTAGAAAGAAATCCACGATTGGTCCAAGGACAGGCTTCCTTCTTTAACCTCTTCTTTTTCCCTGCTAGTAGAAAATGACATCTATGTCAATTCTAGTGAACTGAACACATTCAGTAGCTAGAAAACATTCAGTTTCTTTTTTTTCTGGCAAAAACACTCTGTTTTCAGTAAGTTATCATTTCTAGTGAACCATATAACATGTCACACAATAAATCAAACATCCAATTGTCAATAGCTAACAAAAACATTCAGGAGGCACTGAAAAATAGAATTGCAGAATAATAGAACTGCAATAGTTGTGCCTGCATGTTTGCTTTGTTCAGGGCAGCAGATCGATTTGTATCATCAGGATGATCTGTATCTTGGCTTGCGCAAGTTTCTTAGATCAAGACAAATGATTTAAGATTTGTAAGCAGGTAACTGAAAAACAGAATTGCAGTGCATACTTGACCCTGGCCGTGCAGGTAACTGAAAACAACATTCAATATTAGTTCGATAGTTTCCATCGACGTGCTCACTGGGAAAGCTCACCCGCCATGTGCTTGCCTCGACGGGATGCATCCTGCTTGCCCCACTCTGCCCCGATGCCAGCGCCGCCACAGATCGGCTCTGCTCCGCCCTCCCCGGTGCCGGTGCCCTGCTCGCCCCGCCCTTCCCCGGAGCCGGTGCCGCCTGGTCGCCGAGGAGCAGCTCTGCTCCGCCCCGTACCGCTTTGGTGCTGGCACCTGCTCGCCCCGCCTTGCCCCCGGTGCCGGGCGGCCCCTCACGCGCAGCTGGATCCACGCAGAAGCGTCGTCTCAAGACGACGGCTCCGTACAACGCGAAGCCAGCCGTCGACTTCGCCTTGGAGCATGAGCCCGCGTCCTGACTCGATCCCGCGCGTCGTGGAAGGGGAAGCCGCCGTGTGCCCACGCGTCGTGCCCGGGGGAAAGCCACGGATCGGGGACACGCGGGGCTGCGCGGTCGGCGGTCGAGGAGGAGCGCCCCGCGCCGCCGCGGATCGAGGGGAAGAGGCGGCGCAGCGCGGCCACGGGTCGGAGAAGGGGAGGCGGTGCCGTCGTAGGTGGGATGAGGCCGCACGCCGCCGTGCGCGCCCAACCGCGGCCCGCGCTGCCGCGCACAGGAGGGTCGCCGTCCGTCGCCTTCTCCGGCGTCGGTGGTTGGGGCGGGGCGAGGAGGGGTGGTGAGGGCACGCCGTGGTTGGGAGCGGGCGAGAAGGGGCGAGGCCGGCGGCCGAGGAGGGGTGGCGACGCCGCCGCCGCCGCGGGTCGGGACCGCGAGGAGAGCGCTCCCGCGAGGAAGGACTGTGCGGGTCGGGGAGTGACCGAGAGTGGCCGGGTGGGGATTTTTCTCTTTTTTTTAATAAATGCCCCGGGACGTGGGTCTCAGGTCGGAGCGGGAGAACCGGCGCGCACCGACCGGTTCGGTGAGTCGGGCTCCGCCTGGGTGCATTCAAACCTACAAAATACACCCAGGTGTAATATACAGTATATATATATATATGTATATATATGAGTGTGGATTTTTGGCGAGGGGGTGTAGCGGCGCACGCAGCCTCTGGCGTTGGATGGGGCATCAAGATTCGGTCGCGCGTTTGTCTTCATTTGCTCCAGAGTGGTTAATTTATTCTCTAATTACGTACTAACCACAGTCTCTCTGCAAAATAGCTGGCAAGTTGGCAGGCAAAAGCAGGATAAGGACGGGCCCTTTGACAAGGCAGTAAAAGTGGTCGCAGTCGTCAGAGATGCATGTTGGAGGCCGGCGTTGTACTGCTGTTTTTTATCCCCTCAACAAAAAGTAGAAAACTGGTTGCCGGGCACGGTTTTCTTGATCCCATCAAAACATTAGGGAAAAAAGCTGGTCACAGTTGTCAGGGCTGCATGCTGCAGCGGGGAGGACAGGCTGTAACTGGTCGCACTTGTCAGTGAGTGAGCTGGAGAGCACAGCACACCCTTTTTGATTCAGTCCACACATACAAAGTCACAGTAGCCGGTCAAGGCTTCGCGCTGCAGGCGCCTGCAGCTATTTTTTCCGAACTCAAGAACAGAGAACGGACAGCTAGAAGATTCGATGAAAAACGATCTAAGTTCTTGTATAGATTGTTAAATTTTTTTATACTCCCTTCATCATATTAATTTTTAGACTCATATATAAAACATTAAATATAAATAAAAAATAATTAATTATATAGTTTAGTTTAAAATTACTAGATAAATCTTTTAAATCTTATTGATTTATTCTTAAATAATATTTATTAAATAAGATAAAAAAATTACTATTTATAGTTTGAAATTTTTTCGTAATCTAAAGCAAACCCAATCGCACCTAAACTTTGCACACATGAAATTCACCTTGCAACGAACCTAAGAAATCATCGCTTAGGATTGAAATTCGGATGAGGGAGGAGGGAGGAGGACGCCGCCGTGGATGGTGGAGCCGCCCGTGCTCGCCGTGGCCGCCATGGAAGAGGAGGTGGGCGGCTCAGGGAAGGTGAGGGAGAGAGGGGCGACGGGATGGAACGGGCTCGCTCTGGCCTGGCCGCCGCCCTCCTCGGGGAAGCAAATCGCCGTCGGAGCCACCCGGACGGCCCTCCATGGGGAGGCCCCGCGCGCGGGTGGGGCGTGGTCTGGGGTGGCGGGGTGGCGGGGGGCGCCTCAGTTCGTCAGGCCGTGGGCTCGGCCAGCGGCGCGCCGAGCTGGGTGGCCCGCGCCTAGATCGGGAGGCAGCCGGCTAGGCGGCGCCCCGTGGCCATGGAGTGGCGGCGGAGGAAGGCCACCATGGGAGGGGGGCGCTCCTCACCCACCCCAGCCGACGCGGCCAGGCACTCGATGCGGGGGCACACGACTTCCCCACGCCCGACTGGCCCACGCGTGGAGTAGGAGGCCGCCGCCTTGGAGCAGAGGGCGAGGACGCCGGCGCGGGGGAGGAGGAGAGGCGGTGCGACGCGGCCTGTCTGTGTCGTGCGTGCTGAGGAATAGGTGGGGAGGACGACGGGGAGCTCTGTCCGATTTCTGGATGGGCAACGAGGTCTCCTTCCCGTCTCTTTCTCTCTGCCACACAAAAAGAAGTGATAAGGCAGGCATTGTTTAGCCTGCTGCGCCTGCCACGGCCAGCGCTGCCTCTCTGTCTCGTGCAGATGGACTACTCCTCGGTCTCACAATAACTTAAGTTTTTTAACTTTTAAATTTTATATTTATTTTTAACCGTAGATCCTATTTAAAAATTTTATACAAATAATAAAATAAATAAATTATTATTAAAATATCTCTGATGGTAGATTAAATCATAACAAAATAACTAATATTTATATTAAATTTTTAAATAAGGTCAAATGTATTGGCTATAAGTTATTATGAGACGAAGGGAGTAGTTCCTAATGCATTTTCACAGTGCATTGCATCCAACGGCATCGGCTGTGTCCACACGTACGTTCCTCTTCAATATTTCCTATATATATATACTATATATCTATGTTATATCTCGGTACATTCTATATATATATACTATATATCTATTATATATGTATGTTATACCTGGGTGAATCGAATGCACCCAGGCCAAAACCGACACCCAACCGACTAACTAGCGTCCGCCGTACCCAACTGACCCAACCCAACCAGCCCAGCGGCCCCCTCACCATACCCAGCCAGCATGCCTCCTCCCCCACAGCTCGCAGCGTCCGCCCGCGGCCAGCCGCGCTCCCTCGTCCCGCGGTGCGGCCCCGCCTCTCCATCACCGGCGACGGGGCGGCCACGGCCGCGTGCCATCCTCTGGCCTGCGATGAGCGCGGCCTCAACCCTCTCACAGAGCAGCGGCGGCGCGGCGAGCGGCCTCTCCCCGCCACGGCGAGCGCGGCCATGCCCCCGACGGCGAGCAGCGGCTGCGTGCCCCCACGACCTCCTCGACCGTCGGCGTCGCAGCCAGGGCCCCGAGCAGCGGCGTCGCGTCTCCACCCCTTCCCCACCACCAACGTCGCGGCACGGCCATCGTCGTCTCCGCCGACGGCGGTGCCCACTCCATTCGCTTGGCATGGTCCCTGATGGCTGTGCGTCGTGCCCGCGTGGAAGGCACCTCACGGCGATGGGGAGGGTGCCGTCTCAGCCACGTATGGCGGCGCCCCATCCTTCTGCGACAATAGCACCCGGTGGATCCCAGTAGGCAAGCGAGTGCCTTGCACCGTACTCCCCTGGTGCCCGCTGCTTACGGCGGATCCGGCCATCCGGTGAGTTTCGGTGGTGACCGTGCGAGCAGGCGTCGGACCTGGCAGGCATGGCACCTGAAGCCTCGTGGTGCCGTGGTGCTATCCTACAGCATAGCAATGATTTTTCCCCTTCGTTTTTTTAACAGCATAACCAATGTTTATTCAGATTCTATTTTTTAAATTGTCACACTAATTTTACCCAGATCTGGTTTTCGTAAGACGAGGGCAGCAAGGAGTCCAGCCATAGAATGATGATTTTTGAGATTTTCTCTACAAATTTTATTAAGATTTTTGTTTGTATTCATTAGCAAGCAAAATCCTGACACCATATGTCGGCAGGCTGCCTCTGTTTCTTTTTCATTCCATGTTTCTACTACGAAGATGCATGTGAGCTCTGCATATCTGCAGATTCAATAATTGATTTATGATTTCTGATTTGATTGGAAATAACATGTAATCTTTGATAATCATAGAACCGGTGCTTTACACTGAACATACTGAATGATACTATGCTATACTGTATGTTACTGAAAGAGTATACTGAATGATTCTATGCTATACTGACTGTTACTGAAAGAGTATCTTGCATGATACTAACAACTACTTAGACTGACAAACCCTTCTGACCACAGTCGGTAAAAAATACTGACAAATATAACTAGCTTATTTTCTTAGTTGTAACTGGTAGGGTGTTCTACTTGCAATTGGTTGACAATCTCTCTTTTTTTTCTCAGTGGCAGTGGTTATAATGGAGACTGACATCAGGTGCTTAAGGCAGTGACACTCCCCCTCCCAGCGTTTCCCCCGTTTTGCTCAGCAGAAAACGCTGAACGTATATCAGTCGAGTAAGGACAGGAAGAAAAGATTAAAGCTCCCGGTCCCTCCCAAGCAGACGCTGAGGCGAAGAACATGAAGACATGAAGGACATGAAAGTGAACAGTTTGCCCAAGATTAGAATTTTGATCTTGATCAAGATGCCGAGGTTGGTGGTGATGGTGACACTGGTGCTGATGGTGATGCACTGAATGTAGACAATAAGAAGAGGCGCCGCAAGCAACCTCCTTCAATTCGGTGTTCTATATATAAGGGACGATTTATAGGATTGGCGGAATGAAGATAGTTTTTGATGTCGAGCAACAATGATGAACTTTTAGGACATGTTTTTGTTTTCGTTTGTCATTGATGTTTATCAGCATCTTGCATATTTGTGCGGGATGATATCTATGTATGTTAACACTGTTTGGAAGCTATGTGTCATAACTTGCAACTCCTCCAGCACTCATGGTGTAATCGGTTCAAAGACTTGTTGTAAATTGCATCTCCTACCTGATGGCTTCTAAATGATGCAGGAAATTTATAATTAATAACAAGGTTGCATATGTGTCGTAACTTTTGCAATGCTTTTTTGTGCATATGTTGTACAAATCGTTATGTTTCTTTTTATTTTATTTAAGTTGTACTCTATCAACTATCTAAAAAACTTAGTGAGGTTGGAAATGGTTTTCATGCTAACGATAAATAACCATGTTGCAATTCGTCTTTATCCGGGTTTGTAATTGTGTCACATATGATGTTGCAAACGGTGTACAATAGGTGTGCAATTTTGTAATAAAGTGTTATGTCGACTGAGATTAGGCTTAATAGTGTCGACTGATATTAGGGTTCAGTACGTTGACTGAGATTAGGGATTAGGGCGTCATGTAACTGTTAGTAGATTTAAGTAATTCCTAGTATAGTTCACTTTTGTTTCATCTAAGCGTTGACTGAGATTAGGGTTTGTTATGTCGACAGAGAGAAAGGGCTTCGACAGAGATTAGGGTTAAGAGCGTCGATAGTGATTAGGGTTAATAGCGTCGACTGAGATTAGGGTTCAGGGTGTCACCAAACTGTAAGTAGATCTTAGTAATTCCTAGGATACTTCACTTTTGTTTTATGTTAGCGTTCACTGAGATTCTCTGCTAACTAGAAAACTTAGTGAAGGATGGAATTGGTTTTCATATACGATAACTAACCATGCTGCAATTCATATTTAATAAGGTTTGCAATTGTGTCACATACGCTGTTGCAAACGGTGTACAATAGGTGTGCTATTTTATATTAACCTGAGACTTCATTGACTATGATTGGGGTTCAAGGTGTCACCTAACTGTCAGTAGATTTGAGTAATTCCTAGTATAGTTCACTTTTGTTTCATCTTAGCATTGATTGAGATTAGGGTTCAGTACATCGACAGAGACTAAGGGCTTTTGACTGAGATTAGGGTTAATAGCGTCAACTGAGATTAGGGTTAATAGCGTGGACTAGGATTAGGGTTAATAGTGTCGATTGAGATTAGGGTTCAGGGTGTCACCAAACTGTCAGTAGATCTGAGTAATTCCTAGTATAGTTCACTTTTGTTTTTTTCCTTTGTTGTTTTTTTGTTTGAAGTTTGTCTGGTTGCTTCTTACTTGCCGGTTAAGACACACCCGTGCACACACATCAGACCGACCATGTTCAATTGGCGCTCGATTCGGACCCACAGGGCGGGCATGCTGGCCTGCTGTGTACGTACGTACGTACGTGTTGCAACTGGAAAACAATCAGGTGTGCAAATGAGACACACCCAGAGTTGCAATTAGTTCGCGCCCTAGTGCTAGCGGCTGCTGCGGCCCACGGGCGGGCGTGCACGCGTACACAGATGGTGTCCTTTCATAGAATGGAAATTGTTAATTGTATTTGTTGGGGATGCGCCCCAGGACCGGAGAAGCTTATTACCTCTGATCTGTATCTGACTAACAATTCCGACTGTGTTCGACCTGACCCATGCTTGCAGGTATTGGAGTCGTCGTCGGAGGCTGGATCTCTAGGCAGAGGTTTGCGGGAGAGGCGCAGAGCCGGTCGACAGCGGAGTCCAGGCGGTGATGACCGTCACTCAGGCGGAGGTCAGACCTCCGCTGGGGAGCCTCCAGTGGAGGTTTCGAATCGACCGACGGAGGAGGATCAGCGAGGATCACCGTTGGCAAGCGGAGGCTAGCCGACACAGCCTCGCTGGGCCCAGAGGCTCTGCGTAGAGGAGACAATGACCTGAGGCTGTTGTTATCTGCGTAGTGCGCCAAAGCCGGTCGAAAAGCACGAGGATAGATGATGGGCTTGATGGGCCTCTTGCGAGTGGTGATGGGCCATGGCCCGTGGCCGTGGCCAGGAAATGGTGGCCCAGCGTGCGCCTAAGGGACCCACCTGTATTAGAGTCAGTGTCTAGGGTTTGGAAACTCCCTTTGGGGGCACACATGTACTTTCAGCCTCGAGCTGGGGAGCCACTATATAAGGCCACGCCCCCTGTGTAATAAGGGGAGGACCCCCTGGTAGTGGTGGCATTATTTGCTATCGAGCCCACATTGTAATTTTCATATTTAATACAGAGAGAGAGGAACCATCTGGGTTACTCATTCCATCTTCACTCTAACCTACTGGGACTCGGTTCCAACAGTTGGCGCCCACCGCTTGTGTTTGGCCGAAGATAACACCCACAAATGCCACCCAGAAAAAACCACCGCGAGGAGACGTACCGCCGCTGAGGCGGAGGTACCGCAGCCCTCTCCTCGTGAGAGGCCAAGGAGAAATATTCGGAGCACTTATGCCTCTGCACCAGAGAACGGAGGTGATGAAGAAAACAACAACGCTGCGCAAAGGGGGGACCTGTCTGAGCAGCATCCGATAGCCCAGAACCAAGACGACGAGTTGACCAGGCTGAGAGATGAGATGCACCACATGGAAGCCGAAAGAGACAGGTTAAGGGCGCAGCAAGCTGCCACACAAAGAACGATACAATCATCGCATCAAGCAGATGAGATAAGGCTACAAATGGCCATTCTGCAAGCAGAAATACAGAGCATGCAACCTCTAGCAGCAGGTCCAGCGGAGGTCGCTCAACCAGTCATGGCAGGTCGACCCCCAACTATGAACGCGCATCCTACGCACACCATAGTTCCAAGCCTACACACACCATCAAGAGTCTTTGACCCAAAATCACCACTATCCAGGCCTACAAAGCTCACCATGGCCTCCGAGCTATAAACCTATATCTCGGCCAAGATTCAATGGCAATTCAGATCCAAGGCAGTTTATAATAAGTTTTGAAGCCACAGTAGCCTTCGCCGAAGGCAATGATCACGTAATGGCCAAGTCATTCATGATTGCAGCAGAAGGAGATGCACTAGCATGGTACTCAATGTTGAAACCAAGCGTGGTATATTCATGGGAGAACCTACGAGACCAGATATTGGTAAACTTTAAAGCTTACATAAGCGAGTTGCTAACATCGTCAGACCTGTTCAGCAACAAGCACCTCAAGGGCGAACCCCTTAGAGACTATTATCAGAGATTCCTACACCTCCGGGCTAAAGCACCAGATGTCCCTGACGGGGTGGCCATAGAAGTAGCAATCAAAGGACTCAGAATCGACCCATTCACCAGTCACTTAGCAAGAAAAAAGCCAGCCACAATGGCTCAACTGCACAAGGAGTTTGAAAAACACTGCAGGTCTGACAATGACCTCCGCAAAAGATTGGAGGAAGCAGACGGTCAAAGTAAACAATCTTCAAGCAATAGCAACAGAAGGGAAAACAGGAATCAACAAAGACAACAATACCAGAACCAGCAGAAATAAGTTTTCAATTTACTGGCTAGCCAGCCTCTGGATTCTCAGGACAAAAAAGAAAGTTATGACCAGAGAAATCAAGGGGGATAAGGCTACAACAAAAGCAACAAGTCTAGGAACTAGAGCAAAAATCAGAAACGAAGGAAGCAATATTGCCTCTTCCACGGAGAGGACAAAGGGCACATCACACAGGACTGCTCGGAGGCCCAAGAGACACTTGACAGGATGAAAACCAAACAATCACAGCTACAGCCCCAACAGCAAGGTAGCAAGGAGGTTAATCACGCTCATAGTGCACAGGTCTATCAGCAGTATAACCCAAGTTTCCTAGGAGACGCTCCAGAGCCATTACTGCAGCACAACTTGGCTCAACAGTACTATCCGGTGGCACTACCGACCTGGAGACCAGTCTATCAGCAAACATCGCAGCACCAGGGCTACACCAGAACAGAGCAGAAAATGGTCTAACTTACATCAACTAAAGACCTCCGCACATAGCACTCATTGAACCAACACATACGCAGACGCCTCCGGCAGCACAGCAGAGACAGTATGAGGCATTACCAGCACCTCTGCAGTATGCTTTAACCACAACAGCAACTGCGAAGGCGGAGCCTTCGACAGAAAACCAGCTAAACTCGCATTCAGCGCTACCAACCATTGGCATGATACTACCTATAGCCGGAGGCTCAGCATTAGAGTTCGAAACCAAAAAACAAAAGAAGGACCACCTCCGGTTGGTAAACAATGTGGCAGTTCAGGGCGCCTACAGATCAACAGAATGGTCCAAGATGCCAATAGAATTTACAAAACAAGACCTCCAAGTTGAAAGCTATCTGCAGATGCCATGGTTATAAAGGCAAATATAGCTGCCTGGGAGGTAAGCAGAATACTTGTTGACTCTGGGAATTCAGTAGATATCATCTTCGCCAATGTGTTTGACCAAATGAAGCTAAGCAGAAGCCAGCTACAGCCATCGGACACCCCACTGATCGGATTCAGTGGAAAGAAGATCAACGCCCTAGGCAAGATATCACTACCAGTATCATTCAAAGATGGGGACTGTGCCAGGACAGAATACATCACCTTTGATGTGGTCGACATCTACTTCCAGTACAATGCGATATTGGAAAGAGGATTCGCAAACAAGTTCAATGTGGCAATACACATGGGCTACCTCTGCATGAAGATGCCAGCATTACATGGAATCATCACAGTGCGGGGAAGTCAAAAAGAAGCAAGGAACATAGAGAAAGCAATCTACAAAGCACATAGAAACATCAACACCGTAGAAGCAGAGGGACCTCCGGACATGCCCGCGGGAAAAACCAACATGGCAGACCAAGAGAACACAATAACACTACCATTGGAAGAAGCAGTCCCGAATAGGAAACTTACCATAGGTGCCAATCTATTGGAGGTAGAAAGACAAGACTTGTTAAAATTGCTAGCAAAAAACAAGGCCGTGTTCGCATGGTCAGCATCAGATCTGCAAGGAATCAGTCAGGATGTGATTGAACACACCCTCGACCTCAATCCGAATGTCAAACCCAATAAGCAAAAATAGAGGAAGATGTCCGACGAGTGCATAACTACAGCAAAAATGGAGGTGCAAAGGTTATTAGATGCCAAGGTCATTAGAGAAGTCAAGTACTCAGACTGGCTAGCAAATGTTGTCTTGGTGCCAAAAAAGAACGAAAAAATGAGAATGTGCATAGACTTCACAGATCTCAACAAGGCCTGCAAAAAAGATCCTTCCCCATTACCCAGAATAAATGCATCAGTTGATAAGGCAGTAGGATGCAAGCACTTCTCTCTGTTGGATTGCTTCTCAGGATACCAGTAGATATGGCTAAGAAAGGAAGATGAAGATAAAACAAGCTTCACAACCCCCTTTGGCACCTACTGTTTTGTTAGAATGCTGGAAGGGCTTAAAAACGCAGGATCAACATTCTCAAGAATGATTCAAACGGTATTGCAAGCTCAGCTCCGAAGAAACATCATAGCCTATGTTGATGATCTAGCAGTAGTCAGCAAGCAGACCGGAGATCATTTGGACGACCTCCGGGAAACTTTCGCTAGTCTCAGGGAAGCAGGGTTAAAACTAAACCTAGAAAAGTGTATCTTTGGAGTAAGCAAAGGAATGATGCTCGGTTACATTGTTGGTCCAGAAGGGCTAAGAGCAAACCCAGATAAAAGAAAAGCAGTGTTAACAATGAGAGAACCAGAAAACAAGAAAGAAGTACAGTGACTGACAGGCAGAATAGCAGCGCTTAGCAGATTCATCTCAAAGTCAGCAGAACGAAGTCTACCATTCTTCAAAATGCTCAAGGCCACGGACAAATTTGAATGAGGCACAGAGCAGTCGGAGGCATTCCGACAACTCAAAAACTACATCACAAAAGACCTCATGGTTATAGCACCAGATGCGGAGGCAACCTTGCTACTATATGTTGCGGCCTCCGCAGGAGCAATTGGCGCAGTGCTAGTTCAAGAAAAGGAAATTGACAACAAAAGCGTACAACACCCAGTGTACTATGTATCAAAAGTGCTACAAGAGCAAAACTAAATTATTCGGAGGTCCAAAAATAGCATATGCAGTAGTAACAGCATCAAGGAAGCTCAAACACTATTTTCAAGAGCATGAAATCCTGGTACCAATAGCACAACCGCTAGCCGATATCCTAGGCAACAAGGAAGCATCAGGCAGAATCGGTAAATGGGCAACAGAAATATCCCAGTTTGGCATCAAGTTCATCTCAAGAACATCTGTCAAGTCACAAGTGCTAGCAGATTTTTTGGCAGAATGGACATCTCCGCAGCACACAGAAGACAAAGTGGAGGCTTCAATATGGACACTGTACACAAATGGCGCATGGGGCATCCAAGGTGCAGGAGCCTCCGCGGTATTAATATCACCATCGGGCATCAAAACAAAATACGCAGCAAGACTGTGCTTCAAAGCAACCAACAACATAGCCAAGTACGAAGCAGTGATCCTGGGGCTCGGTAGGGCCAAGGCACTTGGCGCGAAATACATCATGGTCAGAACCGATTCCAAGATAGTAACAGGACAAGTTGAGAAGGACTATGTTGCAAGGAACCCAGAATTGGCTGCATACCTAGAGGTGATCAGGGGTATGGAAAAGAGATTCCAAGGCTTTACCTTAAAGCACATCCCAAGGGGTCAACTCGAAGGCAGATGAGTTAGCCAAAGCAGCAGCAAATCAAGAGGAGGTAAAGGAACCTTCTACCAAGAATTGACATTACTAGCTACCACAAAAACAACAAAAGTATTTGCGCAGGTACTCCTAGTAGATACAGAGGACTAGAGGAAACCTATAATTGATTTTATCAATGGAGTCCATGTGACATCAGATGAAACAGTTGCATCAAGGCTGGCAATATGGGCAAGGAACGACATGATAATAGACGGAGTTCTATACAAGAAAGGAATAGTCCAACCACTGCTCAAGTGCATCATAGAATCAGAAGGCAGAGACCTCTTACAAGACATCCACTCAGGAACATGTGGATCACACATTGGCCCTAGAGCACTTTCAGCGAAGGCAATTAGGCAAGGGTTCTACTGGCCAACGCATATCAAGGATGCATTGCACATAGTAAGAATTTGCAAAGCATGCCAGAGTTTCACTCCACATCAGGCATCTCCAGGAGCACAAACACAGCTAATACCTCCGATCTGGCCTCTTCAGCGATGGGGGATGGATCTCGTAGGCCCATTACCTTCGGCCCAAGGCGGAAGCAAATATACAGTGGTAGCTGTAGAATACTTCACAAGATGGATAGAAGCCAAATCTCTTGCAACAATCACCTCCGAAACAGTCAAGAAATTCTTCTGGCAAAATATAATTTGCAGATTCGGGGTTCCAAGGACGCTCACAGTCGATAATAGAAAGCAATTTGATTTAGACAAGTTCAAAGAATTCTGCAATAGCATCGGCACACAAGTAGCCTTCGCCTCAGTCTACCACCCAGAGAGTAATGGAGCAGTGGAAAGGGCAAATGGGTAGAAGAGCTGCCGAAGGTTGTGTGGTCTCACAACACAAACGTATCGAGAGCCACCGGGTTCACTCCATTCAATCTACTGTACGGAGAGGAAGCAATGATGGTAGAAGAGATCA
The DNA here is from genome assembly GCA_023333625.1 of Bothriochloa decipiens. NCBI lineage: Eukaryota > Viridiplantae > Streptophyta > Magnoliopsida > Poales > Poaceae > Bothriochloa > Bothriochloa decipiens. The sequence goes on along the minus strand of CM041635.1, from coordinate 48,764,886 downwards.
AATACCAGAGCCTTCGCACATTAAAACAAAAGCTCGCGAAGGATGAAGAGTACACCAAGGAGATGACCGAAGCATACAGGCTAGAGGCGATCGACAACATCGAGAAATACCAAGACCAAACTAGGAAATGGAGGGATGGAAAAGTGGTCACTAAAAACATTAAGGATGGCGACTGGGTAATGAGGCGGAGGCCAAACGCTCAGAACATTGGAAAGCTACAGCCAAAATGGGAAGGACCATTCATAGCCAGGCAAGGAGGGAGGAAAGGATCATTCTATCTGCAAGACACAGAAGGAAGAACATCAACCCACACCTGGAACATTGATAGCCTCCGGAAATACTACACATAGAATGTAAGGACTCCGTAGAATTATAAACGAAAGTCCCTAGATTTAAATTCCCGCAATTTATTTTTCCTGCAAAAACGGCTTGCACTCTTTTCCTCAGAAAAGAGGCTTCAAATCGGAGGTGAGGTTTTTAATGAGGCAAGACCGTATGTAATTAACCTTTGAATGTATAAAGAGGACCCCAAAAAGCAATACCTAGGACAGTCAAAAGCAGCCAGCACCGCGGCTGCAATATTCGACAACTATTCATGATCTCATAAGGTTACTTCATGCCACCATTAACAAAAATGAGAAGGCATGAAGCAACCTCCAAAATAGCCTCTGCTAAAATACCAAAAGCCCTCAAAAAACCTGTCCTATCAGGCATCGAGGCAAGCAACAGCAACCATGGGTCGCTAAAAAATGAGAAGGCACGAAACAGCCTCCGCAAGATGCCAAAAGCCCTCGAAAAAGCCCTGTCCTATCAGACATCGAGGCAGGCAATAGCAGCAATAGGTTGCGAACAAAGAAGGCATGAAATAGGCTCAGCTGAATGCCAAAAGCCCTCAAAAAAGCCCTGTCCTATCAGGCATCAAGGCAGGCAACAGCAACCACAGGTCGCGGACGAACAAAAAAGGGATGAACCAGCCTTCGCTAAATACCAAAAGACCTCAAAAAAGTCCTGTCTTATCAGGCATCGAGGCAGGCAATCACAACCATAAGTTGCGAAGCGAACCGAAAAAAAGACCTGTCAACTAGTTCAGGCACCGATAGCTCAAAAAATGGGTAACATTACAATCACCAAAAGCAACCTCCGGAACACAATATTAAAACAAGCGGAGGTAACACTCACGCAGGTACAAGTTCGTGGAACCAAGCAACCTCCGCATCATACACTTTCGAAAAGCAATACAATCACAAGAAACAGATATTCCACACTCCGAAACAGAGGCAATACGCAAAACAAGTCTATTCATTCGATTTTATGCTTACAATAGTTAGGGCACATTGCGCCTTGATCATAATAGAAACAATGTGCAAAATGCACGTATCTAGCTGCTAGACGAAAATACACAACCCTCCGGGTCAAAATATCTAGCCACTCCACCCAGCTAACCTGCTACCACAAGACATGGAAGTGGACCGGAGGTTGCCGGCGCTTAAACCTCCGGCTCTAGCAATGATAGAGGCAAACCCTGAGAAACTGCAGAATATCCCCTATCACCTCCCAGCTACATACCTCCCTGTGCCTCCGGAAACTAGGTCACTTCAATCAAGTCCAACGCATGCTCGGCACGAAGAGAAGGAGGTGAACCTCCAACGCCACGGTGTGCATGGCAAATTCCAAGATCATCTGTCAGCACACCACTTTGCACCTTCCAGTCGCAAGCAACCACTGCATCCAAAATCCTTACATCAGCAATGCTAAATAAGAAAGCAGCCGACTGCCATCTCCGAGGCTGTTCCATTATGAGTCCTTACACAGTACCAATACAAAAAAGCTCATAGTAAGCACCATCAGTATAATGTACACAACAAAGCAGCCCAAATGATCAAGGGGGAATAGATCCTTTTTTAAGGACCTCCAAAGCACCATTAAACTAGCTACAGCTACCTATCATTAAAGGAAACAAGTACCAAACTAATACCTGTGTTAACTAGCCTCTGCAAGCAAGGATGCTAAACAAATAAATACCAAGGATACGCAAAGTACACAAGGGGTACTATAAAAGAAGTAGAGCTCAATGCCTACATGCATGAGCAGCACGAAAGGGCCAACCACAACCAGCTCCACGTAACCAAAACCCGCTTAAGGGAGATGGAGGCAGACGTTCGCATACGGACGACCAAAAATAAAGAGATACCACGCAAGAATTCATAATAGTGTTGGCAAAAGAAATGTCCCGGAGGTAGATGTGGCCTCCGAGACAATGCCAAAGAGGGAAGCCAGTAGAGCAAGCCAATTAGGATCATAATTTGAACAGAGACAAGGGGGATACCGCGTAAGAACTCATAACGTCCTCCCGTCTCCACTGAAATCAACCACAGCTTACCTCTGCAGAATAAGTGTCGGGACGCACGGATAAATTACTGAAGACTGCAAAGTCAAACACAGCAAGACTGACATCAGCACTGGTCAAAGAGAAACAACGGTTGTGACATCCGCTGTATGTTAACAATAAAGTTATTAATACACAAATGTGTACCAAAGTGGATACAAACTCCGGGGAGGAAAACAGAAATCACCTCCGGAGGTAACACCTACAATAAGGCACAAAGACCTCCGACTAATTAAAGTAGGCCTCCGCAGCACAGCGGAGGCCGAAATGAGCAACCACGCAAATGACATGTCCATCACAACATCAAACCTCGGCACAAACAAATATGATTACAAAGGTCTAGACGGACCACGCCATGCAAAAGAACGAATAAAACTAGGGCATGCGTCATCCAAATCGCTAAGAACAAGATCGAACATGTTGTCCACCAAAAGCCTAGGAAACACCAACTTCCAATAAGTCACAACTCGCCGCTACCATAAACATCGTTGCGCATAAAGGTGATAGGCTCGACCTCCTGCATAGGCCCCAAACTGCAGACCTGCGCAGGACAATTTGGCCATTAATAATTTGCCAAGAGCATTTCAAGTAGTTCTTTACATGTGCGCACCAGCACCAAGTTAGCAAAAGACAAAAATTACAAAAATCAAGATTAATTTCTACACCTCCTTCGCTTCGGTCAAGTCCAGAGGCTCCATTCGAGCTCCCGGAGAGGCCACCACTTGCTCCACCACGGCATTAGCCTCAGCACTCGCAGGAGGAACTTGAGTAGCGGAGGCACCAGCATGAGCGGATCCCCGGGTACGTGCAGACATCCCGCCAGAAGTCATCGGGCCGTGACCGCTGCGCTTGCCATACTTCATGTTGACACCGTTTTTTGACACGTGCCAATATAAGCCGAAAACTGTGCCGATCGGCAAGGGAGTGGTTATTCTCCAGTATTGCTTCTGAGTTGCTGATGGATGATTGCCGATAAAGGACATGTTGATCTCGTACATTGTCGATGAAGCCAGAGGGCTATTGCCGATGGAGAGAGAGGCATGGTTGCCGATGGAAAACAGAACTGAAGGACGTGGAAAGCAGATCTGAGTCATTATCGATGGGTTTTGCCGATGGAATCTACAAAGATGAGGAGCGTGCCGATAGAGGTTTCATCGTAAAGCAATGGATAAGGAAACTGGCAATATTTATGCCATTATTTTAATAGTTTATTTTTAAGTCCGACCTTGGTATGAGTCGTTATTTTTTATTCCTTAGAGATAAGACTTGTTTAGGTAATACTTTGTCGTGTCTGTTTAGGACTCATAGTACCAGGGTATAAATATGTACCGAGAGACAATGTAAAAATATACACAATCAAATACAACAAATCTATTACTTTTATCTACTTTTCAAGCAATCTACTTTTTGACGACTTCGTCACCAGTACCTTTTCCTTTTCAACGAGTTCTTTCAAGAATCGGCGGGCTACATCAACTTGATCTCCGGCGACCTTGCAGGTTTCGCGTCTACCGAGCATGATTCAGGCTTTGACGTCCGGGCGTATCGCTGTCGTCTCGTCTGATCTGTTCAACAGTTATCGAATATCATCTGAGCTTTGACGTTCGGGCCTATCGCTGTGGTCTCGTTCGGATCTTATTCAAATTTATCATCCTTGTCGATTAACAGGTCAAATCGACTGGCACGCCTTGAATCGAACCAGGGTATTAGCCCGGTGTGTTTGCAGATCCAACGCCTTTTTGCATCAACACATCTTTTGGCACGCTCGGTGGGACAAAATCAATAGATTTATCATGAAGAATCCTACTGATATCACTCCAGAAAACATCATTGAGATATCAGAATCAGATCTCAAGGAGGATCAGAGGCAAGCCATGGAAAAGGTTATGGAGGATTATAGGCAGCTTTACCTGAAATCCTATAGCAGGAATAGGAGCAGAGAAGTGGTACAGAAGCAAGACCCGCCGTTGCCTCGGCAGGTTACTTTTGACTCCAATCCTAGTAAATTACAATCAATGGTTAACTTTGCATTAAGTCATGCATTGATTAATCACTCTAGCGTACTGTCCAATACTGTTTATAATGCTGTTATTCAATCGTTAAAAGAAGGACAAGTACAAGTACCAGCTTATGTTGGCCCAGTATATCATCAGCTTGGGATGTTATCTTCTACAGTTCCATCGGCTACTACAGACGTTGTGGCTCCAGGGGCTTCTGCTCCTCATACAGATCTGCCTGCTGCTGAATCTCCACCGCCGATGTCAAGTTCAGCAAAGAATACTCAATTAAGCACAGATCTATCGGCATCGGCAATGTCAGGTCCTTCAGTTCAAAATCGACGAGTTCCTGCCGATCGGTGGGGATATGGGATGTCTCCAGATCTACCTGCTTTTAACTCTAGATTAAATCAGACGCATGATACAGCGGGTAAAACCCCCATAACGTCAGCAACTCTGGTTCGGCTGATGGCTCAAGTGACGCACTATACTACAACGCCACCTACCGCACAGTTGCCATCAGGAAGACTCCACATGTCGCTTTATCAGGCATGATACACAAGTCCATCGGCAAACCCTCTGCCGATGCAACAAGGGTTCTCAACTGCAAACCAACCGATGGCATCAATGGTTCCTCTAGCTGGAGTTCCTGCAAATCAAGGGAATTATGCTATCTATCATCCAAGGATGCAAGAGCAACAGGTGGCTACAGTCTATCAACCATCGGCGAGTCATGTGCCGATGAGGCCTAATCCAAGTGGGACGGGTCCATTGCTAGCTCAACAGCACTTTGCTCAGCCTAAGTTATCAAATGGCAGGGGTTCAACAGCAATATATGCAAGCAGATATTCAGAATCCTACATCGGCACCATGGCCGATGAACCCTATACAGCAAATTAGTGGACCAGCAATAATAAATGTGCCAATTGCTCCGGCTCATTTGTCACAAGGATACATCGAAGCCTATCAGCCAGCACCTCCAGCAAAAGTTCAGCCTGTGCCTCGGCAAGATCAAGATGCATACTGGACTGATGAAATTGCAGATGAACTGAAGAAAATTAGGTACTGCAAATGGCATAATGCAACTTCGCACAGTACCAATGACTGCAAGGTTTTCAGGCAGCAGTTGCAATCGGCAATTGAATCTGGGAGGATCAAGTTTGACAATTCTAAAGCTCAGAGGCCGATGAAGATTGATCAGCATCCTTTCCCAGCAAACATAGTGGAGGCCGTAAACAAGACCAAAGTGCTGACATCGGTAAGCAGGAAAGCATCGGTGGATCCTAGCAATCAAGCAACTACCGATGACTTGAAGGGGAAAGAGATAGTTGAAGCAAGAAGTAGTTCAAGAAGGCCTCCTAGACCAGCTCCGTACAGAATTCCAAGTAACCACTATCGGCATCGGCAAGAGGAGTTGCGTTGGGAAGCATGGCATCGGCACAAAGACCATTGGAGATGCCCCTTCTTCATCTATTGTTGGGAAGAAGGCATTAAATTGCCTACTGTTGATAGTTGCCCCGAGTGCAATGGTTATGATCGAACCGATCGGGCAGAAAGAAGGCTGCGCTATGGTCATCGGAGCAGATACATCGGTAAGCCGATCAGAGAAGGGGTATCGGTACATGATCGGCTGGGGGGCAGGACCAGTGTACATGAAAGGCTGGGCAGGCGTGCTGACTGTTTGCTGATGAATCAAAAGGAGCTCGAGGAGATGACAAATGCAGGAGTCCATGATGAAACAGTACTCTGCAGGGATCCCAATACAAATTGCCCAGGTTCAAGTGCAAAAATTTATCAACCCGTCTAGAAGACAAAGCTTCCTCAATGGTGCCCTAAAGGTCTAACAAGGACTCAAAAGAGGAAAATGCAACGTGAGCACAAAGAGGAAAGTTCCCGTGGAGCAGAAACTCAAGAATGACAGCTGAAGCACAAAAGTGAAGATTCATCGGCAGATATCAACACGGTTTTCCTATTGCCGATGAGATTCTTAGCACTTGCCAATAAAATATATGTATATAGATAAAGTGCTTGTTCAAAAAGAATGTATCGGTACTACATTAATGTGAAGTTTTACAAATTATTGATTCATCACATTGCCGATGAAAAGGGAGGTTTACAAGTTCAACAATGAGTGGATAGTTGATATCGCACGCAGGCGAATTTGGTCAGCTTCCTCTAGTATCTTTGCATCTTCATCGGCATTGCCTTCAACTAGCTTGATCTTCTTCTTGAGCGCTAGCATCTTGAGGACTTGGTTGTCCCTTCCTTGCTGAAGAGTCTTGACAGCTTCGGGCATTTGGGCCTTCTCATGATTTGCTGCATCCAAGGCCCTTTCAATCTGTCTCAGCTCTGCTAGCAGGGTTTCTCTTCTTGCCGATAGTTGAGCAATCTTGTCCTCCAGATCTGCACAAGAGGTTTCTAACTTACCAATGTCTTTGTGCTTCTCATCGGCAAGTTGCTTATGCTTCATCATGTCCTCCTGGAGTTTTGCCTGAGTGGCTCTATCGGCAATCCGCTGGGTAGCCCTTTGATACTGCAAGTGCTGGCTCTCCAGATGAGCAGCCTGGAAAAGTGCTTCCTCAACATCGGCAGGAATATGACCTCGAATTCCTTTAAAAGTTGCTCTTGCAGAGTCAGAATCTTGGATCAGTAGAGAGGTCTCCTGTTGCAGCAATGATAACAGCGTCTCCAGCTTTGACTTGGTCTCAGGTGATAGAACTCCAAGGGCTGGAGCAGAGCTTTCTTCAGAATCTTCATCATCGGGAACAATCCCACTGATAGAGAAGGAGAATAGACTATCGGGGGAATCTTGCTCCTAAAAAGGAAAGGATGATGTCAGCAGAAGAGCCCAAAGTGTTAAAGGTTATCTAAGGGAGTTAACGCATCTGTTTCAAGGCAATCTCTCGCCTTTGGCTCGGGGAAACAACCTCAGGTACAATTACCGATGACGTTCCTTGTGTTGGTACCTCGATTGGTTGCTGCTGCGATACCGATGCCGATGAAGATCCTTGTATGGGTACAATGGCCGATGGAAGAGCAGGTGCCGATGGAGAGGTCCGCACAGATACATCAGGCGATATCGGGCGAGGCGAGGACGCCAACGGAGATGGTGTAAGTCTTGCCCGCTTGGATTGTGATTCTTCGCCCGATGAAGCCTTACGCTTGTGCTGTAAGATATCGGCATCGGACGGCTTAGGGGCATCGGCAATGGATGGCTGAGGAATCGGTACACTTGGGACGGTTGCCGATGCAATCACTCGGTGTTGCAAGAGAGACAGATGAGTAAAAGTGCCGATCCCATAATTAAGGTTTGAATAAAGAATACCTCTGGAGAATCGTCAAGGACAACAAGGTGGGGCAATGAAGGCGCTGCAGGAGGAGACGAAGGGCGAATTGCCGATGAAGATTCTAAAGGTGTAGAACTCGTGCCCTGAAATGTGAAATCGGTAAATCACAGTAATCGGCATCTACAAAAGAAAGTGAGGTGGTTACCTGAGATGTCTGTGCCAAAAATGTGGCCGATTTGGTGTTTTTCTTGGTACGACCACGGCCCACTGGAGCATCTAGCGAGGGAGCTTTATGGCCGATGATGGATACCGGGGAAATCAGCTGCAGCCGTATGACCTTGCCACTCTTACTCAATGTTGGAACTGGGTCATCAACCTGTTGAAAAAAGGGTTAGTTGCGATGGATTAAAGGGGAGTTGAAAGAAGTACAGAGGGTCAGACTTACTGCATCGGCAGGGACAGCGTGATCAGGATCAATAAGGTTCCAGTAAAAATGAGGAGAGGCAAAAAATAGCTGCTCTTTCCATTCTTGCCACCATAATTTGAAGGACTCGGTGACAAAAGAAGCCGGTACCCAATCAGTTAGATCGACATTTGAGGTATTGGCATCGGGAAGGAGAGTAACAATCTTGTGCCAATCCACACGGCTCGCAATAGTCTCTCTTGGTTTAATCACATCGGCAAAACAGAGGTTGATGGGCAGTTGTCCAAAAGCTAGTTGTCTTGCTGCTGTTGATGGATAATAGAACTCGTATGTGGGATTAATGTTCTTCCCGCTTCCAAAAATGTTGACCGAGATGGCACGAGGAGTGATTATTGCCCTAAGAATGTCGGCATCCTGGTTCAGGGCCTCATCGGTAAGGTTAAAGGAAAGAGGGAATCTTGCTGCTTCATCAACATACGGGACCTAGGCCTGAAGCTCAGACGGGATGCCGATGTAGAGGCTGTGGAAGAGATTGCCGATCTGGATTCTGTTTGCCTCTGCCCCTGGTAGTACTGCCAGTGCTTCTCCAAAGTTGATAGGGGGCGCATTGCCGATTCTTCTTCCCCGAGTTGATAATCTTCAGGAAGACTTTGAGGGAATTGCTGGGCGAACAGGTCAATATGGAAATACTTGTGCATATGGACATTCAACCACATATTGATGAACCACCAGGGACCCCCTAGGTTGCCGATGGATTTACCTTGCAGCAGCCTTTGTGATACTTGGTGGAGGAGATGGTAGACTGAGCCAAGAAGGTATCGGCCCAGTGGGAGTTTGACGCCACTAGCCAACAGCTCTGCTGCAGGAAGGTGCATGTTGGTCGGTCCAACTGTTCTGCCGCAGAAAATAAATTTCTCAAGCCACATATTCAAAAAAGCTGAATGTTCCCTGTGATTGACTGAACCAGATTTCTTATACTCACTGATATAGCCAGTCCAGCCGCCAATGTTCCTGGTGGTCAGCCGATGCTCAGGTTTCCGCTGGAACAGTGAGTTGTCATCGGCAGAGGAGATGTCCAAGCCAGTGAGCATGTACACATCGGCAAGGGTGGGAGAAGCTGGCCCATGTTTAAAGATAAAGGCATTCAGGGTATCCGACCAGAAATAGGAGGCGGTAATTAACAAAGACTCATTCCTCTCCATATCGGCAATAGATATTCTGATGCATTGTTCTAATTTGCGTTCCGCCCAATATAGCTCCATTGGCCTAGCGACCCTCAAATACCAATCTTTCCATCCCTTGGTGGTTTTTGGCCAGGAACAGAAGGTATCAGTCCATAATCCCAAGTCAAAATTCTGAGCTCTGAAGGGGATTCGATTGGTTTCTGCGTTTATGATGTCGGTTGGGTCTGGATTTCCCATTGGGCCTAGGCAGATAAAGTGATTCTGATGCGTTGGAATGAGAAGATTATTGCAAAGTTCTTGGGATTAAAGATTGGGAACAAGGAAGAGTCATGAACTGCGCAGAGAAGGAGAAATGAAATGTCAGAGGACAGGCAAAAGAAAAAGACTAACCTTGGGGACGTCAAAACGGATAGCCATGGCCGCGACGGAGATGGAGAAGGCAAAGAATGCTAATGGAGGCTAAGGATCACCGTCAAGAGTGCCAATGATCGAGTTCGTCGGAGGATCGCCTGTTGATGTCGCCGCTGGAGAGAGAAAAGCTAGGGTTTGAATCGCAGATGAAAAATGGGCTACGGCGGAGAAAGCATTATATGGGCCTGTTGGTACAGGATCTCCACTACCATGCGCGCAACTCTCGAGGAGAAGTTCAAGCGGTTTGGGCAATTATGACCTGGAGGAAATTTCGGCGCATAAAGTATTTTATACTCCGAAATTGGGGGCATGTGTTGACACCGTTTTTTGACACGTGCCAATATAAGATCGGGAAGGGAGTGGTTATTCTCCAGTATTGCTTCTGAGTTGCCGATGGATGATTGCCGATAAAGGACATGTTGATCTCGTACATTGCCGATGAAGCCAGAGGGCTGTTGCCGATGGAGAGAGAGGCATGGTTGCCGATGGAAAACAGAACTGAAGGACGTGGAAAGCAGATCTGAGTCATTATCGATGGGTTTTGCCGATGGAATCTACAGAGATGAGGAGCGTGCCGATAGAGGTTTCATCGTAAAGCAATGGATAAGGAAACTGGCAATATTTATGCCATTATTTTAATAGTTTATTTTTGAGCCCGACCTTGGTACGAGTCGTTATTTTTTATTCCTTAGAGATAAGACTTGTTTAGGTAATACTTTGTCGTGTCTGTTTAGGACTCATAGTACCAGGGTATAAATATGTACCGAGAGACAATGTAAAAATATACACAATCAAATACAACAAATCTATTACTTTTATCTACTTTTCAAGCAATCTACTTTTTGACGACTTCGTCACCAGTACCTTTTCCTTTTCAACGAGTTCTTTCAAGAATCGGTGGGCTGCATCAACTTAATCTCTGGCGACCTTGCAGGTTCTGCGTCTATCGAGCACGATTTAGGCTTTGACGTCCGGGCATATCGCTGTCGTCTCGTCTGATCTGTTCAACAGTTATCGGATATCATCTGAGCTTTGACGTCCGGGAGTATCGCTGTCGTCTCGTTCGGATCTTATTCAAATTTATCGTCCTTGTCGATTAACAGGTCAAATCGACTGGCACGCCTTGAATCGAACTAGGGTATTAGCCCGGTGTGTTTGCAGATCCAACGTCTTTTTGCATAACACTTCAGTTACTGAAAAAGACAGAGAATAAGAGGGGAATTACCTATACAGCTCTGACAAGCAAAATAAAGCACCAAAAGCCAGCCATACATACCGTTTCACGAGTAACATTGGCCATGGCAACGGTCTCCGACCGACCAAACTTGGACCAGAACTTCTCCATAAAGCTGCGCATGGTGGTCTTAACAAAATGATCTGTTCTACCAAGTTCAACGGGATCTCCTAGCTCTGGGCAATCAAAATTTCCAATTTGGGTAATGCCCTTCTGATGAGAACTAGGTTCCCGATCTTCCGTCAGTTTGAGATAAACAACAATTTGGTGGAGCACGACACACCGATCCGGCTTCAGATCACAAAGACCCGAACCTGCAACCTTAGCACCACGTCTCCTCTGGTTATCAACCGTGTCACCAACCGGTTGACCTCGCCAAGAAGGCTAATCCCTGCCTGTGAATCGAAGAACACAAGCAAGAACTCAAGAGTACACAGCTCAAATATTGGGACAAACTGCAGATATAAGATTAAGATCATAAAGTGAGGTTTCACAAACCGATAACGGCGACTGTTCAAAGATAGATTAATCTAAAGAAAAACCCAAACCCTAACAAGGGCGGTGGCTACTGAATATAATGCCTAAGGGTCGTCACACCCCCTGGATGCGCCCCCCTAACGGGCCCAAACACGATACACAGCCCAACGGACCAAAAACTGTGGTGCAGCACTGGAACAGATTCTGGATGCTGGTTTGTTTTGATGTTTCCTGATGACTCAGAAGGAATTTGGACCTCAAACCAATGCCATTGGTTTTCTTATGAAATTATCTTTCCAACCATGGGTTGAACATCAAAAACGGAGGCCGTATGCGTCCTGGGCTTCCATTTTAATCTGTGCTGGTCCTGGAGACCGAGGCAGACTCGAACTCGAATTGGGCTGCGCCTCCGTCTTGTCTTGGACGCCCTTGCTGGCCTCCAAAGGTGGTGGACAGGGTGGAGGACGTCCAAGGGCTTCCTTGGTGAGTTCTCCATCTACTTGGGTCATGCTTCCACTTGGTCCAGGTCCCAAGGATGAAAAACAAGCCCATGACGATGACGTAGCTTCTGACAGAAATAGCAACAGAATATTTTGATGAATAGGAGACCTTGCTGATGTGATATTGATATGGGACCAGATCTATTTGAAAGCCTATCAAATAAGATTTCCACCAAGTGCTCATTAACCTCGATTGCACTCCGGATGGATGAGTTATGGCCTTCCCAATGAAGCATCGTCAGGCTGCCGACGAACCGAAAGTTGAACTTGCATTTTGAGACACATTTGTACCTACAATCAAATAATGACACGGACATGTAGAACCAAGTGAATTATATCCAAAGTCACTATACAAATGTAGGAATGACATCACCTTATAATCAATGGTCGTATCCGACGGTGTCATGTCCTCATCATTTTCGACACAAAGAGCTTGCATAGATAGGTGGCGGAGGTCTTTGCGCTGAAATCAGAAACCCCAGTCACAAAATCACTAAGATTGGCGAGGTTTCCCTTAATCCAGGAAAAGATACTGGAAGTAGAGGCCTCGTGATGAACCGGAGTCACTGCGCCACCAAATGCCTGGACGGCGGAGACATAGGTTTCAGCCACTTCTAGCTCGATCAACCTCGTGGCGTTCAGCTCTTTCTCAAGCTCTTCAACCCTATCCTTAAGAGCCACCGCCAGCCGCCGCTCAGCGTCCACTTCTTGCCATAGGAGGTTGGAAATCTCAGCGGCTTTGTCCGCCCGCTGGATGGCGGTGGCCTCCGCTTCTTTAGCAGTGTCCTCCGCTTCTTTAGCAGTAGCCTCCGCCGCTTTAGCAGTAGCTTCCGCTGCTTTAGCAGCATCCTCCGCTTCACTGGCAGCATCCTCCACTCTCTTGGTAGCAGCAGCAGACCTCCATAATTCAGCAGATTCAATTCCAAGAGCTAGCACCTGTTTCTCTAGGCCGGAGGCCTGCTGAGCCATACGCTCTCTTTCATGGGCCTGAGACTCGATCTCCTCCTTTAGAACCTTGATGGCATCGTCCTTTTTGACTAGTTCAGCGCAACTGCTGGTCTCAACAGCCATAGACAAGGCGGTGCTCTAGAGACAGCAATAAAGCAATGTAGAAATCAAATACTTGAAAAAAAGAAGCGCATAGCTAAAAGAAGAGAATGAAACCAAACTTACAATAACATGATGATTAATGTTGGCGTCCATCAAAGTCTTAAAGGGAAGCCAAGCCAGATGCTGATACAGGTCTTCGCCCATCGAATCATTCAGCTAGCCAATACCTTTAGCCCAGCCAAGGAGAGCCCTTACGCCCTCATTAGGGCAACCGCCGGACGGGAGAGACCCAGTGCCAATCATGCCTACCGGAGGGTGTGAAGCGGTAGGCACTGCCTCAGCAGCGGCTCCTCTGGAAATTGGGGCCGGAGAACGGACGATGACGTGCGCAGCAGGGGCGCCTGGGTGCCACGGCAATAGGATGCCCGGGGCACAAGCAAATACGGAGGTAGCAAGCAAAGAAGGAAACCTATGCAATGGAAGCGGAAGCAACAAGCGGCAAGAGCAAAGCTACGTGGAGGCAAGTAAGAAGGAGTAAGGGTCATTTTCACCGCTCACCCCCTTTTTATGGGCAGCGATGCTAATGGGGACGGGGGTCCCGATCTTCCGTCAGTTCAAGATAACTATCGATTTGGTCGGAGAGAGACACACCGATCCGGCTTCAGATCACAAAGACCCGAACCTGCAACCTTAGCACCACGTCTCCTCTGGTTATCAACCGTATCACCAACCAGTTGACCTCGCCAAGAAGGCTAATCCCTGCCTGTGAATCAAAGAACACAAGCAAGAACTTGAAAGTACGCAGCTCAAATATTGGGACAAACTGCAGATATATGATTAAGATCACAAAGTGGGGTTTCACAAACCGATAACAGCGACTGTTCAAAGACAGATTAATCTAAAGCAAAACTCAAACCCTAATGTAGGTGGTGGCTGTTCATAATATAGCCTAAGGGGCGTCCAAGGACCCCTACTCACGTCCATACGCAGCCCCGACACAATACAAGGCCCAAACGGCCCAAAAGACGGCGACACAGCGCCCTGATAGATTCTAGACGTCAAACTGTTTTGACGATTCCCGATGACTCCGGATGAATTTGGGCCTCCAACAAGATTCATTGGAAAGGTGTTCTTGTTATCTTTCTTTAGAGTACAAGAACGTCCAATTCTGAGTCTGTATGTGGCCTGGGAGACTGTTTTAGTGCTGACTGGTCCTGGAGCCCGAGATGGACTCGAACTTGACATGTATTGGGCCTCCAACTTGGCTTGGACGCCCATGCTGACCTCCAAAGGTGGTGGCCAAGGTGGAGGACGTCTAAGGGCTTCCTTGATGTATTCTTCAACTCTTTGGGGCGTGCTTCCACTTGGGCCATGGTCCCAATGATGGATAATAAGCCCATCACAACGACGTAGCTCCCTATAGAAACAGCGACGGAGTGTCTTGTTCTTTTGACAGTCTTGCCAACATGATATGGAGATGGGACCAGACCTATTTTAAAGCCTATCAAACAAGCTTTTCATCAAGTGCTCATTGACCTCATTCGCACTCCGGACGGATGAGTTATGGCCTTCCCAATGAAGCACTATCGTGCTACCGACGAACCGACTGTTGGATTTTGATGAGTTTGCACTTTGAGACACATTTGTACCTACACTCAAATAAAACCATATACATGTGGAACCAAATGAGTTGTACCAAAAATCACTATGCACATATAAGAATGAGCTCACCTTATCTTTAGCCTCCACGGGTATATCTATAGGTGTCATGTCCTCATCATTCTCCCCTTCTTGACAACAAACCGTCCTCGGTTTGAATTTAGTTGGAGGACATGTTGTAGGTAGCAGCCAACAATGCTCTCCTTCTTGAAATTTAACCTGTTTCTTTATAACAAAACTTGGGGATCTCGACATAACATGGTTATAGCTATTGCAGCCCTCTAGTTGATCATATTTATGCATAGTCAAAGGAGATTTCAGATTTGAATAAATATAAACACAATGCACCATATACTCTCCTTTACAATTATATTTGCCAATAAAATAATATGTATAGGTAGACATCCATGGCAATTTAGAATATTTAAGTTTCTCTTCCAAACTACTAAGAGCACACAAAGTATCAAACTCAATATAGCCCAAAGTATTTAGAGAAGACAATAATTTTAGCTCATCTTTTTCATTGTTAATGGGAAGCAATTTCTTATTTTCAGCAGAGGATTGCTGTCCCAAAACAAAGGAATCAGTTTCTTTCTCAAGTTGTGGCACAGGAATAAGCATAGCATTACCACACAACTCTTCTTTATCACAAAAATCATTAGAACATTCATCATGTGACAAAGTTAATTCAATTGAAGGTTCTAGTATAGCATTATTAGCATCATCAGTGGCCAAATTCAGCATGCCAAGAGAGCTCTTACCTGAGACAATTACCTGTTCTCTTTCTGTTCCATTTTTCACTTTATTGTGTATGTGCTGCAAAATATTAGTTCCAACAAGAGGCCGAGCAACATGATCTTTGTGCAAAAAATTAGATTTAGATGAATGCATTGTAACATCTAAAATAGCCCATTCTTTTCTAAAAGGTTCGTTCTTTCTTCTCTCTACTCTCAAGAGATCTTCTCTTAAAATTTCAGCAGTAGTCATAGGTACAAGAGTAATTTTTCTACCATTGTATTTGAACGAATATTGATTAGTAATCATATTATGCATAACATTATTTTCAGATATCCAAGGCTTGCCAAATAATAATTGGCATGATTGCATAGGTACAATATCAAATTCAGCGCTATCCTTATAAGAACCAATTGAAAACTCAATGCGTGCAATTTTAGTTACCTTTATCTTCTCCCAAGAATTTACCCAGTGGATGTGGTATGGATGTGGATGTGGCCTTGTGGTTAGACCAAGCTTCTCAACTAACTCTAAACTTGCAAGGTTGCTACAAGTCTCACCATCAATCATAACTCGACAACGCCATTCCTTTACGACAAAGTAGATTTGGCACAAGTTGTTGAATTGGTTTTGCTCCGCATTCTCCATTTGAGAACTGAGCACTCATTGTGCGATGTCCTGCAATTCACTTTTAAAAAGAAACTTGTTGTTTGACATTGTTAGCACAATAAATGCCCTATCAACTATTTATGGGTTGGTGGAGTCACACCCTCACACACGTCTTACCAAATTCTTACCAAGTTCTTACCAACGCTAGCAGAGGATGGCAACCGGTGGCTTGGTTGTGATACCTGTGAGGAAGTGGCACCAAGATTGGAAGGATCTTTTTCTATACCGATCTGAAGTATATGTGGAGCTTTGGGAGGCTTAAAATATGGTAGCAAGGAATAGCAATAATTTAATTCAGAAATTGCAAGATTAAAAAGTAGTCCCAAGCTAGTCTGTGTCGCTAGCCTAAACTCGTACTAGACCTAGTTTAAGCAAGCACAATACAACTTAGCACAAGGACTCAAAAGGATGCAAGCACTTCTGAATTTTTTTCACTCTTTTTTTTACCTTTTTATTCTCTTTTTTTTGTTTCTTTACTTTTTTTTTGTGCGGCTTTTTTTTGCACTATGCCTTTTTCTTTTCTTCTTCTTTTTTTTAAAGAAGTGCTACAACAGGATAATTACAACTCTAATCAAAGCAACTCCGCAGTTTAGATCTCAGCAACACTTTTGCCGATAAAAAGTTTTCTTATCTATGAACAAAAAGGCAAAGAACGTGCTATATATAGTAACTCTGTGGCTCCTGCTAACTAATAACAGCTAACTGATAACAAGTGCCGCACTACTGCTAATATAATTATTGTTTCCTAGCAGCCTGACCGGGACGTGCTATATATAGTAATGACCAAGGCAAGCAAGCACCAAAAAAGATGAGCTATCATGGTACTCCTGGAGATAGAAAACTTAGGCCGTCCAAATAAACTAGGATTACTTTCTATGAAGACACGTGACACAAAGAATAACCTATTTGGAAACTTGCGGTCAATCAAAATCACGCTAAAGGAAACTAGACCCAAACTTAATTAAACTAACCAACACGATGACACGCGAGGGACGACCGTTCAATAAGCAAACTGAAAAAAAATATTGCAAAGCACAATGGGTTATAGGACAAAGGGAAAATTAGTGATAAACACAAATATTTTTGTGAGGCAATTTTCTGGATTTATAGGACAGAGCAAAACGAACTGTACTAGGATAAAGGTGAATCTGACGGCAAACCTTGGAGCTGAATACCACTTAATGGGGACGGGGGTCCCGATCTTCCGTCAGTTCAAGATAACTATTGATTTGGTCGGAGAGAGACACACTGATCCGGCTTCAGATCACAAAGACCCGAACCTGCAACCTTAGCACCACGTCTCCTCTGGTTATCAACCGTGTCACCAACCGGTTGACCTCGCCAAGAAGGCTAATCCCTGCCTGCGAATCGAAGAACACAAGCAAGAACTTGAAAGTACGCAGCTCAAATATTGGGACAAACTGCAGATATATGATTAAGATCACAAAGTGGGGTTTCACAAACCGATAACGGCGACTGTTCAAAGACAGATTAATCTAAAGCAAAACCCAAACCCTAACGTAGGTGGCGGCTCTTCATAATATAGCCTAAGGGGTGTCCAAGGACCCCTACTCACGTCCATACGCAGCCCCGACACAAT
This sequence comes from Bothriochloa decipiens, assembly GCA_023333625.1. Taxonomy (NCBI): domain Eukaryota; kingdom Viridiplantae; phylum Streptophyta; class Magnoliopsida; order Poales; family Poaceae; genus Bothriochloa; species Bothriochloa decipiens. Next base: position 48,747,273 of record CM041635.1, on the reverse strand, counting down.
ACAAGGCCCAAACGGCCCAAAAGACGGCGACACAGCGCCCTGATAGATTCTGGATGTCAAATTGTTTCGACGATTCCTGATGACTCCCGATGAATTTGGGCCTCCAACAAGATTCATTGGAAAGGTCTTCTCGTTATCTTTCTTTAGAGTACAAGAACGTCCAATTCTAAGTCCGTATGTGGCCTGGGCGACCGTTTTAGTGCTGACTGGTCCTGGAGCCCGAGATGGACTCGAACTTGACATGTATTGGGCCTCCAACTTGTCTTGGACGCCCATGCTGACCTCCAAAGGTGGTGGCCAAGGTGGAGGACGTCTAAGGGCTTCCTTGATGTGTTCTTCAACTCTTTGGGGCGTGCTTCCACTTGGGCCAGGGTACCAATGATGGATAACAAGCCCATCACAACGACGTAGCTCCCTATAGAAACAGCGACGGAGTGTCTTGTTCTTTTGATAGTCTTGCCCACATGATATGGAGATGGGACCAGACCTATTTGAAAGCCTATCAAACAAGCTTTTCATCAAGTGCTCATTGACCTCATTCACACTCCGGACGGATGAGTTATGGCCTTCCCAATGAAGCACTATCGTGCTGCCGACGAACCGACTGTTGGATTTTGATGAGTTTGCACTTTGAGACACATTTGTACCTGCACTCAAATAAAACTATATACATGTGGAACCAAATGAGTTGTACCAAAAATCACTATGCATATGTAAGAATGAGCTCACCTTATCTTTAGCCTCCATGGGTATATCCATAGGTGTCATGTCCTCATCAGATGCAGCGCCTAGAATTCTCAGCCCAACGGTCACGATGATTCATGAATCGAACCATAGAAGTTGAACAGACTCAAACCAATGTACAAGATTAAAAATCGAACAATGGAAAAAAAGCAGTCTCTGGTCCAGCGTTCAACTGGCCAGGGGGATCGGAGGTAATCACAGCCTCCACGGCCAGGGGCAAGTTGATGGCTAGACCCGCCTCCGCTGGACCTAACCCTCAAGGGGGGAATGTTGGGGATGCGCCCCAGGACCAGAGAAGCTTATTACCTCCGATCTGTATCTGACTAACAATTCCGACTGTGTTCGACCTGACCCATGCTTGCAGGTATTGGAGTCGCCCCCAAAGGCTGGATCTCCGGGCGGAGGTTTGCGGGAGAGGTGCAGAGCCGATCGACAGCGGAGTCCCGGCGGCGATGACCGTCACTCAGGCAGAGGTCAAACCTCCGCTGGGGAGCCTCCAGCGGAGGTTTCAAACCGACCAACGGAGGAGGCTCAGCGAGGATCACCGTTGCCAAGCGGAGGCTAGCCGACACAGCCTCGCTGGGCCCGGAGGCTCTGCGTAGAGGGGACGATGACCTGAGGCTATTGCTATCTGGGCAGTGCACCAAAGCCGGTCAGAAAGGACGAGGATATATGATGGGCTTGATGGGCCTCTTGCAAGTGGTGATGGGCCACAGCCCGTGGCCGTGGCCAGGAAATGGTGGCCTAGCGTGCCCCTAAGGGACCCACGTGTAATAGAGTCAGTGTCTAGGGTTTGAAAACTCCCTTTGGGGGCACACATGTACTTTCAGCCTCGAGCTGGGGAGCCCCTATATAAGGGCACGCCCCCTGTGTAATAAGGGGAGGACCCCCTGGTAGTGGTGGCATTACTTGCTGTCGGGCCCACATTGTAATTTCATATTTAACACAGAGAGGAGGAACCGTCTGGGCTACTCATTCCATCTTCACTCTAACCTACTGGGACTCGGTTCTAACAGTATTTGTCCTTGTATCATTCTAGGGAGAAAGTTTTGTCTATTATCCTTCCATGAAAAAGAATTGTCCATTATTTTTATCCTTGTGCCATTCTTGTCCAATTGTAAATTGACCTGACTCTAGTTGTAATTGGATCGCATTAGGTTGCAACTACATCAGGTCGAGCTGCACTGGATCAAATCTGTTGCAATTACTTTCATCAAGTTGCAATTGTATTGTAATCGTGATGGCAACCCATAGTACAGTGAAGTAGCAATTACATACTTAAAAAAAGTTCATCAAATATAGTCTTTGTTGGATCTCATTTTGTTAAGCACATTTTTTCAACAACCTGGTACAAACGGATCTGAAATAGGGGCTACGGTTTAGGAGATATCATATTTTTTCAATCCGAAACAAAAAAGATTCCCTGCATGCATGCATGCATGCGGGACAGATGGGTGGGTGAGAGACTTATACGTAGGTGATACATGTTGCAACTGAATACAATACCGTGTTGCATCTACACACACAATGTTGCAATTGGTGCGCGGCGGACAGATGGGTGCATGCACGCCTAGACAGCACGCAGGTGGTGCGTACGTACGCGGGTTTGCTGAGCTAGGTAGGGTCTGTGTATTTGCTATAGCAAATACATCTTGTTGCATTTTAGCCTCGTCCTATATATATATATATATTCTACTATATGTAAGAGTAATGTTTCTTCAAAAAGCTATAAGTAATTTACGGTTAAAGATACTAATATCAAGAACCACACAAATTCAAATAGGACATGTACTATTGACATGAGGGCACCTGTGTAGTCATCTACACTGCAAAGTATCTAACATGTTAGATCTTGAGTTGTGCTATTCACGGCGTGGGTACTTTCGTGTAACCTAGAGTGTTTGTATTATCTTGGTGTACCTTGCTATCGTATAATATAATTTTTCTTTCACGGCAAATAAAGAACTTGCATATTGTCGAATTATATATACATATAAACAAGAAAAACAAAAATCTTTGTCAATAGCATTGGTGATTTGGGAGCTCGAACTAAACATATTCGCTTTGAATTTCAAATTTAGAAATATATTTGACTTCCATGCACACATTACCATTTACCAGTCGCACAAGCCCGTGCCATAGGTAGTCGGCACGGTATAAGTGATGAAACCGAGAGTCGGCTTCGTGCTTCCGTGGACGTGACAAGTGACATTGATTGGAGTGGTCGTCATGCATAAAACAACCAAGAAAGCATCGGCACGTTTAGTCAGAATCGGACTCGAGTACGACGAACGTCGATCAGACAAGAGCTCACTCAACCCATTTGACGTCCAACCAAATGTCCATTATTATGTTTGAACAATGGGACCAGATCATGCGTATGTGTATTATTATTGGCATGCCGACGCCGGCATTCCCTCAAGGCCCTCAAACAATATAGTATACGAAGAGAGGAAATACTAATGCTGAAGTTACTCACCTCGTTCCTAAAAAAAGTGAAGTTATTATTGATCATCGAGGAATCAAATAATTTCAAAACGTACCAACATCCATAACACAAAATGAATATTTTAAAATCAATAATGAAAGTAAATATTCGGAGACATATAAATATTGATGCTATCCATACATTTGCTCAAATTTTTAAAAATTACAATTGGTGAAAAAATTGCAATTATTTCTTTATGAACCAGAGGGAAGAGTATTATTCCAGTTAGTGCTTTTGTGTAGTCGGCTAATTTGTCATGCCCTAGCTGGGTCAACTGCGACCTTGACATGCACGCGTGACTTGGCCTCGGCGACCGAAGAACGCTGGTTTGAGTGAAGTCCGGCATGTGGCACCGAAGCAGGCACATGTAACTGTCGCCGCCGTATAGAGTCGGCACTGACCCCTGCGCCCTGGCGCGGCCCTAGCTAAGCTCCGCCTCCGATCGCGATCGGTAGGTTGTAGGGACGACGAAATCTCTCGCGCCCTATGACGTGGTCGTACGTGCGATACGATGCATGGATTGACCACCCTGCAGGTCCGCAGATGATGATGCGCTATCGGCCTCTGGCGACGACCATCTCGACACGTACGGCCGCCTACCAGATCTATTGTATATTCGGTCTGCCTCTGGTTGCTACTTGTACGGCCAATAGTGAATGCGTTGTTCTGATGGCCCATGCTATACTCCTACCGTCCTACGCCATGCGCTGCATAGCTCGATCTGCAGGCGTCTGGTCTGATCATGCAAGCATAATATCAATCTATCATGCACTGGGCTTTTGGGCATACTATGCGTATCTGATCAAATACGTGGTGACCCGCCACCCGCGTTCTGAAGCCGGGAGGACGTGCAACCGGCCCCATACGACGGATGGGCAGGGAGAATATGTGTGGCAGAATCCCATGACGGGTGTCCGCCGGCTGGCGAGCACGGGGAGACGGCCGGACGTGACGAGGGACCAACCGCCCCCACCCACAACCAATATACACCTGTTGGATTCGATCGATCAGTGTGATTCAATATAATCTGAGGCTGCTGTGCATATCCACGGTCCATGCCCCAGCTCTGCATGCGTGCCTTGTCCTCTTGCTATCAACGAACCTGACATGCAGATGGTGCTGGCTGTGCACAGTGCGAGGAGATCGAAGTGGAGATCCGGGCTGTGTCTGCGCGCGGCATGTCCGTACGCGCAGTGTACGCCGCAGTCCTGCACTCGGCCGGTCACGAGCCATTCGATCTGAGGATGATTGTGTTTCCGGGCCCAGAGCGCGCCTTGTCACAGATGCAATGCATGTGTCCAAAATATAATATGCCCTGCAGGCTGCAGCAATAATCCCTGGATCTGGAGTTCGTGAACCAAGTACCACACCTGTACGTACGTTGCATTATTGTTGTCCGCACAATGCAACGTGATGACTTTTCCAGGAGAGCAAATAGGCATCCAGGTCTGCATTGCATCCAAGGAGTTTCCCAGGGCTATCTGACTTGGATCGGGGGAGGAGTAGACTTTGCAGGCATGCATGGAAAAGTCGTTGTATATGCCGTTTCCATCGAATAAAGATGATCGATATCGACGTTCCAGACTCATGCAGATTAATGCTATGGCATGCTCACGCGCAACGACGGCTTGCATATTCTTCAATTAACCATCAACCAATACAAGGACGGATCGGAGTAGCTTTCAGTGTCATGTCTATTGAGTGAGTGGACCTGCATGCTGGTCGAAGATCCGGGCACCCGGGCGCCGGCAGCTAGTGCCGACATTGCAAGTGTGCGTAAACTTTATACCACCAAAGTTGCTTGGTCAACACTCGAATGTTAAGTCGTCTATAGTACTATAAGCTATGACCGTACCAGTACTAGTACAATCCAGAAAAATGCGATTAGAGGAAACCTACAACAAGTCAACTTCCATTGGATATATAGTGTCAAGAAGACAGAATTTATCTTCGATGTATAAACATGATATGGTTGTATATGAGCTCATTTATTTTCCTCCAACAAAGCGAACATAGTCACTCAAATTTCATAGTTGTATACATTGATTTTATTTGAATTGATGTGCAAATGTCCATTTATGCCACCACATAGTCGTGTAAATTGGTTGTGTTTTTTTATTTGAAAGAAGAGGCAAGAAAAGTGGTGATTATACATAAAAATAAATCCATATTGGACAGTGCAGCATAGCAAGAAAGACCCCCTCACCCCCCCCCCCCAACACACACCCCACCACCACCAAAAAAGGCCTCATAACAACAAAAATTTTTGGTGGTAGATCTAGTACTATTTGTTTTACTTCAGGTAATTGGATGAATATTGTTGGTTAAAGTATGAGTAAAATATTAAAGGTGCCCTGCGTTTAAGATGAAGGGAAAATTTAGCTTGAGTTTGAGGACCAGAATCAGTTTATGTCATTTGGGTGACAACTGGATTGCCCTCTCTAAGCATTTTGGGCCCAACGTTTTGGTTTAATGTAAAACTCTCTATTGGTATTTATGTAGGTTAAACTACCTAACTTTGATCAAATCTATAGTTGTATTAACCTTTATGTCTCCAATTAGGTGTACCATAGAAATTTATTTGATAATTAATTTAATGATATTTATCTTGTATCATAAATTTAAACATTTTTAATATACCTCTGGTCAAATTTCAAATTGTTTGACTCTTGAAAAGTGAGAATTGCATTATTTTTGTGGAGAGAGAGAGAGTACAAAGTAGATTATATTGGGGTTTGGGGGCAGGCCCGGCCCTGAGGGCGGGCAAGCAAGGCGGTCTCCCTGGCCTCCACTTCCATGGGGCCCTCACCTCATGTATACACTACATTAGTATATAGTAGTTGTGTATCGAGCTGCTAGTAAGATTAGAGTATACAAGCGGTTCCTCTGGATGCTTCTTGCTGTCGAAATGAGTAGAGTATACGAGCTGCTAGTCTTCTCTTTCTAAGCATTCAGACTCCATTAGCTTGATGATGTCATGCACATATTATAGCCATTTTTCTTTAAAAAACAATTCCAAAAATACTTTAGAAATACACAAACCACCCCAAACGCCCTTGATTTTTGCATATGTATCTAAGTGTCTATTAGTAACATTTCATTGTTTATGCATTTTTCTCTCAAATAAGCAAAAGATTTTCATTGTTTATGTGCATGTAAGGGCCTCAAAATTTGGTTTTGCCCTGGGCCCATAAAAAGTCAGGGCCGACACTGGTTGGGGGGAGCTTTTCAAAGAGTGAAATTAGTTGGACCAGGTCAGGCTAGGCTCACATATATATGAGCGGGCCAACAAATCAAACGAGTTTATAAGGTGTTTGGTTTGAGAAATCAAACTATTCTAGATGAGATGGTGCATCGTGAATCCACTCCTTAGATTCAGTGTTGTGACTATTTATGACACTAGTACTAAATATTGGCTTGTGAGGAATGAGGTGTTGATGCATCAATCTCTTCTCCATTCCACAAAACGTGGGGGTATAAACCCGTATAACCTCACGACCACCTTTGGGTCCGTTCGGAGATGGTGGCCCAATCTGCAGGATCAAGACCATATCAGGCTCTAGGCCTTGTCGGAGTCCTAGGCAGACAAACAGAAGCTACTTGGCATTCAAGAAAGCTTAGTTAGTTAGGCAATCTATCGTGTCCACCTTGGATACTGTTAACGGTCGTTAACTCATGTTTTTAACCGTCAACTAAACATAAAAATGGACCTAAAAGCAAACACTTGGTAGATATAGGGTTATCACTAACAGAATTCCACGAGTTTTGGTGATTGTCTATTTCTACAAGGGGTTATCGGAAAAGAATTAAAAGAGGTCCACATGTCAGGTTTACATAGAGAGAATACCACGTCCAGCAACTCAAGAACATTCTAGAGGACTCGAGGAGGCACGCCTGCAAAGCTAGGCCCACATGGCAGCCAGCAGTAGGCGGCCGCCCAAGCCACGTGGGCGGCCGCCCGGCCACCTCGACCAATCAGGTTCAACCTCGCGAATCCTGCCTCCACTGACTTCGAGGATGAATATTGGCCGTCTATTTAGGTCGGTTTGATCCGAGGGCTGTGGTGCATCCTAGAAACCCTAATTCATATTTTCCAGAGAGAACTAGCTAAGGGAGGGGTCCCTTGAAAGCATCTTTCTCTCTAGGGTTAGCATCAAGAGAGATTGAGAGAGTATAGGGTGGAGGTAGAATTGGAGGAAGCCCGGCTTGTCGGTGTCTCCTCTCCAGTTGTATCTAGGGGATCAAGTCTCCTAACCCGAGGCTTGGTTCTGGGATCATTCGGCAATTCGACGTCTAATACTAGTAAGTTTATTGTTCTTATTGTTCTTTGGTTTACGAGTTTACTTTATTCGCTTCGCGTAGGGAATAGAGTAATCATTCGTAGCGTAAGCGTGGTGCTTGGGCTAGGAATACTCGTAGATACTCCCTATCTGGCCGGAGTTAAGTGGTGGCAGTGGAGGAAGTGACAGTTCCCTTGTTGTCTTTGTAGTCCACTTCCCGTCAGAATAATTGGTAGGAATAGTGAGCCGGGGTTAAGCATTCTCTGTGGTGTCTTTTCCCTAGGTATCCCCCTTTGAACAATATTAGCACAACTTACCATAGGTGAGAGGGAGACTGACAGAGTAATCCTTTCTATATCGCTTAATTCTCGCTATCTTGTAGTGTAGCCCAGGGGTAGTAGTTAAGATAGGGTTAGTCTTTAGCATGTTTTCTCCTTGTGGATAAATAAATACGATACTCAGGATTTACCTCCTGGGTGAAGTGCTCACCGATATCCGTGTGCTTGCAGATCCTATCTTATCTTTCGTGTGCGTAACCAATATCAACAAGCATTTCTGGTGCCGTTGCCGAGGAGAAAGACGGTCTGCTTAGATAACCTAGATCTTGCTCTACCTTGTACCTATACTTTTTATCTTTTTTTGTTATCTCACCTTTCTTTTATCTTACCTTTTTTATCCTTATGGATAATTTAAATTCCATTCCTATCATTCAACTTTTCTCACCCACGGAGACCAGCCTAGTGCCATGTGAGTCATCGCAACCCATCCAATCATCTAGCTATAGGCTGAGTTCGCGGTTGATTGCGTTGGTCCAAAGCCTATTCTTTTCAGGAGAAGGAGACAAAAACCCTTACCTTCACATTAGAGACTTTGAACAAACATGCGACTGTCTTTGCATAGAGGGCATGTCTGACAAAACTCTCCGTTGGAAGCTATTTCCTTTCTCATTAAAGGGAAAAGCTAGACAATGGTACAATAGAGTTGTAGGTAAGCAACAAGGAGATTGGGGATCCTTACATTCTAACTTTTGCTTAGATTTCTATCCCATCTCCCAAATCGTCGACCTTAGAGTTAAGGTTCTGACTATCAAGCAAGAACCTAGAGAATCTTTGGCCTCATCCTGGAATCGTTTCACTACACTCTTAGCGTCAGGACCAGATCTTAGTCTATCAGACCCTATCCTTTTATATCACTTCTACAAAGGTCTGTGTAGAGACAGCAAACAGTTGCTCGACACAACTTCTGGAGGATCTTTCTTGCATGTCTCTTCTGAGAAAGCAAGATTAATCCTAGATCAAATCCTTTCCACCGAATTAGATTATTCTCTGGAAGTAGAGCCAGAATCTCTAGTAGCTGAAGCCAGTTCTTTGCCAGATATACCATCCACTTCAGCTAGCCAGTGACTTGAGCAAGAAAAGTAAGAAATTCCGTTTCTAGAATTTATGCTAGAAATAGAACCTAATCTCTTTTCTAATTTTGGAAACGTTATGAAGTACCATTCTGTGAGGAAACCACATAATAGGAAGTTTTGTAAAGAGCTTTCGAATACCTTTGAGGATATTCCCTTTGGAAGAACCTCGGAAGAGTTAATATTTGTTATGAGCAATGAATGGTTAGAAGAATCAGAGCTTTCCTTTGAAATAATCCATTTGGATTCATCTTCTCTTCCAATCCGTTGCATAATAAATACTGATCACATAAATGCTCTTTACAATCCAATTGTGGGTATAAATATCATGTCCATGTTGATTGCACAATATTTATTGAAAGACAGAACATTGACCCCAGCAGTGAAATTTATGAGAAGTCTCTCAGGGCATATCATCCCTAGTTTGGGAATTCTATATGTCCTACCAATTCAGGTAGAAGGAAACCCAGTTCACTTGAGCTTTTATATCTTTGATACATGGGATTTCAACCTGTTGATAGGACAACCTTTTAGAAGACTTCTCTATGAGGGACAAACCAGAAAATTGAATATTTGCTTAGGCAAGAAATTTTAGTTCCCGCTGTCCATTTCACACTTTAAATTCTAGGACTGAGCCCTGTCCACAATATGATCTTTTGGAGAAATTCAGAGCTACTTCTCTAGACTTTCTAGCCAAGCTAGACTTAGAAGATGAAGCTAGATTCTTCATAGAAGAAGAAACTGACCCTTGTGAGAATGCATCTTTAGATGAGTTTGCAGTTCCACCTAAACCTCCCATCGAGCTAAACCTTTATCATCTGGTCTTAGATATGCTTTCCTAGGCGATGATCCAGAGTCTCCTGTTATTATAAGTGATAACCTCACTCAGGAACAGACTCTCCGCCTGATGGCTATCTTAGAAAAACATCGTTTAGCATTTGGCTACTCACTCCAGGACCTCAAGGGAATTAGTCCTTCTCTTTGCACCCATCGCATTCCTACAGATCCTAATGTCCTACCATCTCGAGAAGCCTAGCGTAGGCTTAACAATGCGATGAGGGAGGTTGTTAAGAAGGAAGTTTTGAAGCTGTTGCACGCAGGGATTATATACCCAGTGCCACACAGTGAGTGGGTAAGCCCTGTTCAAGTTGTGCCTAAAAAGGGAGGCATGACTATTGTTCAAAATGAGACGAATGAGTTAATTCCTCAGCGAACCGTCATAGGATGGCGAATGTGCATAGACTATAGAAAGCTAAATAAGGCAACTAGGAAACATCACTTTCCCTTGCCTTTTATAGATGAGATGCTAGAACGTTTAGCCAACCATTCTTTCTTCTGCTTCCTAGATGGTATTCGGGGTACCATCAAATCCCTATCCATCCAGATGATCAAAGCAAAACGACCTTTACATGCCCTTATGGGACCTATGCCTATCATAGAGTGTCTTTTGGGTTGTGTAATGCACCTGCTTCTTTTCAAAGATGTATGATGTCTATATTTTTTGATATGATTAAAAAGATCATGGAAGTTTTCATGGATGATTTTTCTGTTTAGGGAAAAACTTTTGATGATTGTCTTGAAAACTTAGATAGAGTTTTGCAACGATGCGAAGAAAAGCACTTAGTTCTTAATTGGGAGAAGTGCCATTTTATGGTTAGAGAAGGTATAGTGCTTGGTCACCTCATGTCTGAAAGAGGCATTGAGGTAGACAGAGCTAAAATAGAAGTAATTGAGCAGTTACCTCCTCCTATTAATGTTAAAGGAATTAGAAGCTTCCTTGGCTATGCTATTTTTATCATAGATTCATAAAAGATTTTTCGTTTATCTCTAGACCTCTTACTTATTTGCTGGCCAAGGATGTTCCTTTTGAATTCGATGATGCATGTTTGCAAGCTTTTGAAACTCTTAAAAAGGCGCTTATTTTTACACCAATAATTCAACCCCCTGATTGGTCTTTACCTTTTGAAATTATGTGTAATGCAAGTGATTATGCTGTGGGGGCAGTGTTGGGGCAGACTAGAGATAAGAAGCATCATGTGATAGCTTACGCTAGAAAAACTCTGACAGGACCTCAGCTCAATTATGCTACTACTGAGAAAGAGCTCCTGGCTATTGTTTTTACTATTGATAAGTTTAGGTCTTACTTAGTGGGAGCTAAAGTGATTGTTTATTCTAATCATGCTGCCTTAAAGTATTTTCTTACTAAGAAAGATGCTAAACCCCGTTTGATACGATGGATTTTATTACTCCAAGAGTTTGACTTAGAAATAAAAGATAAAAAGGGAGTAGAAAATTCTGTTGCCGATCACTTGTCTAGAATGTAGTTTGAGAATCCACAGGAACTACCCATCGACGACTCACTCCGGGATGAAATGCTCTACGAAATCAGCAGATCTAACCCCTGGTATGCAGATATTGTTAATTTTATGGTTACAGGTTATGTACCACTAGGAGGCAACAAAAGGAAGCTCATCCAGGAGAGCCGTGCTCACATATGGGATGAACTGTACCTCTTCTGAGTATGCTCTGATGGCTTACTCAAAAGTTGTGTGCCTGCTAAAGAAGGAATTAAAATTATTGAAAGATGCCATTCATCAACATATGGTGGACATTACGGAGCATTCTGAACACATGCAAAAATTTGGCGCTGTGGGTTCTCCTGGCCAACAATGTATGAAGACACAAGAGGATTCATTCGAAGGTGTGGCCCATGTCAAAAACATGGCAACATAAATTCAAGGGATGCCATGCCACTCATTAACAATCTCCAGATAGAACTCTTTGATGTCTGGGGATAGGGGCCATTGCCACCATCGAAGAAGTATGAGTACATTCTGGTGGCAGTGGATTATGTCTCCAAATGGGTTGAAGCCATGCCATGCAGAAAGGCTGATAGCATACACTCTAAGAAGATATTTGAAGAAATAATATTTTCAAGATTTGGAGTCCCAAGGATAGTGATAAGTGATGGAGGATCACATTTCATCGACAAGCGCTTCGAGCAATACTTGTCAAAGCATGGAATCCGTCAGAATGTTGCCACTCCTTATCATCCGTAGACAAGTGGCCAGGTAGAGACATCAAACAAACAAATCAAGAATATTTTACAGAAGACAGTAAATGAAATGGGAATAGGATGGAAGGACAAGCTTCACGAGGCACTCTGGGCATATCGAACAACATATAAGACACCCACTGGGATGTCCCCATATCAGCTAGTGTACGGGAAGACTTGTCACTTACCAGTCGAGTTAGAATTCAAAGCTCATTGGGCCATAAAGAGATGGAATATGGACCTAAATGTTACTGGAGAAAAAAGGAAGATGCAACTCTCTGAGCTAGAAGAATGGAGAGAATAATCTTATCATAATGCCAAGATTTATAAAGAGAGAGTGAAGAGATGGCATGACAAGAAAATCAAGAAGAAGGAGTTCGCCCCAGGAGATAAGGTATTACTTTTTAATTCTAGGGTGAAGCTCTTCGGGCTTGGAAAACTTTGAAGCAAATGGGAAGGACCATTCGACGTAGTAAGCTCATCATCACATGGAGCCATCACGCTTCGCAACAACGAAGGTACGTTATTCAAGGTAAATGGTCAACGCCTTAAATTATTCTTTAAGCCCAATAATAATTTTAAAGAAGTGGACATAGTTACTTTCTTCATTTATTTAGGGGTGTTTGGGCCCGACTTTTTACTTTTGAGTTTTCGGGGCCCAGCAACTTTTTTTCGAATACTAAAAATATATAAATATTTTTTGCAAAAAAGTTGGAGGGGAGAGGGCTCAATGCCTGGGCAGCCACCCAGCCACCTTGGGCGCCCGCCCAGCTATGGCAGGTAATCGCCGCTGCCTTTCTCCCTCGTGACCCTTCCATATCCCTCATCAGTAAAAAGTAGATGCTCGGCATATTCGTGCATTTCTACTCATGTCATTCCTCAAAGATGCTCCTTCGATGCCGTTTCACCCCCCTATATAAATAGCCCATGTCTCCAGTCAAATCTCATTCCACCATAGTTCTCCTCTCCTCCTGCTTAGAAGCTCACTACACCTCTCCACGCAGCCATGAAGTCCGAGAACCTAGATAGGAGGATGATCCGCTATGGGATCGACCTCAACACCATCCCAAAGGAGGAGCCCGAGTGCAAGGCCATCATCCCAGTTAATGAGCCTATGCCCCTTGCCGCTATTCCACCCAAGCCTTGCAGCTTTGGCAGCTCCTACTTTGCTAAGCCTGTTCTCACCGTGCCTCCTAAACCTCTCCTTCTGAAAGATGCTCCACCAAAGGGCCCTGTCATCAAGCTACCTGAAGGGACCAAGCTCCTGCATCCTAAGCACAATGAGGTGCTCATGGGGGTGAAAACCAACAAGAAGAGAGAGATTATCTATGCAAAGTACAGCACGGGAGAGCGCACCTATTGCTAGGGAGTCCGCGCTCACCCCAACAAGGTCAAGTTCATACCGCTACTGAGAGCTCCCAAAGGCGCCCTTGTTGCATCCGAGACTCCACTCAAGCGCCGCAAGACCCTGGCAGATCTGGAGAAGGAGCTTGAGGCTCAATGTACCATCATCGCCTCTCTAGAATCATGCCAGCGCCTCCAGGGTAGATGCATTATTCGCACTGATAAGAGGGTGTTAGATTTGGAGAAAAGCTCCACCAAAATAGTTGAGAGGGTGAATGCTCTAGAGCACCCCAATAATTAGAGGTGATTTATCCTAGCATCTGATAGGGCACGAGTGAGAGTTAGAATAAAGTTTGCTTAGATTAAAGTTTAGTTAAAGTTTGTTTCAATTCAGTTTGTTTCAAGTCCTTTGTAACTGATATGCCCTACATGATGATGAAATAAATAAATATATATATATTAGATTTGTCTTGCCTCTTTTGTCTCCACCATGTTGTGAATGAAGGATAACATGAAACAGGTGTGGGGGAGACACCCGATGACGTAACGAAACGATTTTTGCGCAACAATTAAAAATTCCGAAATAATATGTCACAATGACCGCGCTCGGCGAAGTGGACCCAGAGAGGCCACCAGTAGCGGGCGGCCGCCCAACACCCTTGGACGCCCGCCCAAGGGGTGGGCCCACTTGGCTCCAGCCTCGACCACGGTCAGGTATGATCCCCCTATGTTACAAAATTTTATCCTATTCGCTCTGTTCCGTTACGTATTTATATACTTTGGTTTAAAATGCTTAATAAATAATCCTGAGAAGGTAAATTATTTTAATCATGATCTTAAGATAGACTCGTACCATGATAATTCCTAGAAATTCCTGTTGCTGTTGGGAACTCTTTTTAGGGGCCCCATTTTACTTAGGTTGTTGTGGAAAGTGAGATAGTATGGATCATAAGAACCTGATTTCTGATGTCTAGTCATTTAGAGAATTTCTTTTCAAAAATTTAAAATTTTTTAGCTATACTTCTCTGTGGTAATGAATACCTATAGAGCCTCGTCGACAAATTAAACTAGCACATAGGCTGCTGCTTTGTGTTGAGTTTTGGTCAAACCGTGTGAGACCCTTGTCGAGAGGAGGGTCATGCTCATTAAGATCAAGACCACTTACACCCAGATATATTTCTGCTGCTCCTACACTAGGAGTACGCACAAACATGCCTTCCACCCTTTATCTATCTCCTACACTGGGAGAAGATACAACCATGTATAGGATTTTCAATAAATGCTCTAGGCTTATAATATCTCTCCTTGCAAAAATTTCTATATTTGGTATGATCTACATGAGGCTATGCAAGATTCAGTATTGGAAAAAAAAGAGAGAGAAGAAGAAAGAAGAAAAGAAAGAAAGAAGGGAATCAAAAGAATAAATGCCCCCAAAGGAAAAATAAATGATAGCCCATGGATCTTTTGAAAAGTCTTATTGTTATCCATCGATCTCAAAAGAGAGAAGCCTGATCAAAGGAGCAAAGTAGAATTAGGATTAGCCACCAAATATTCCACACACATGCACATCTTGATCTAAGGGTATGAAACTCCCCTCTGAGGATCCCGTTTTGACCAGACAACATATGCAAGGTGAGTATGCTATTTCCTTGACATACCTTCAACTCCATATAAGCTCTCATAGAATACGATACAACATAAAGCATACATTTCACATACCTCAGTGAGTTCCACAAATACCACATATAATGATTGATCGAGTGTGCCACATGATGGAGAAGGGCAAGCTAAGTTTTCTTTGCAAAAATATTATAAAACTCCAAGTGACAGGATTGAAGAAAGAAGGAGCTCTACTTCATGTTGTTCCATCCTCAACTCCCAAAGTGTTTTGTTAGACACTTTGAATCCCACAGTACAGGTATGACCAGGGATAATCTATTGCTGATGTCTTGGTTTATGGTTATGCTTAAAGTAATTCCATCCTTTTCCTCGAGGACGAGTAGAAGACTAAGTGTGGGGGAACTTGTTGACGGTCATTAACTCATGTTTTTAACCATCAACTAAACATAAAAATGGACCTAAAAGCAAACACCTGGTAGATATAGGGTTATCACTAACAGAATTCCACGAGTTTTGGTGATTATCTATTTCTGCAGGGGGTTATCAAAAAAGAACCAAAAGAGGTCCACACGTGTGGTTTACATAGAGAGAATACCACGTCCAGCAACTCAAGAACATTCTAGAGGACTCGAGGAGGCATGCCTGCAAAGCTGGGCCCACATGGCAGCCAGCAGTGGGCGGCCGCCCAAGCCACGTGGGCGGCCGCCCGGCCACCTCAACCAATCAGCTTCAACCTCGCGGATCCTTCCTCCACCGACTTTGAGGATGAATATTGGCCATCTATTTAGGTCACTTTGATCCGAGGGCTGTGGTGCATCCTAGAGGGCTATATAAATAGGGCCCCTAGCCCCCGGAGAAGAGAGTTTAAAAACCCTAATTCATATTTTCCAGAGAGAACTAGCTAAGGGAGTGGTCCCTTGAATGGATCCTTCTCTCTATGGTTAGCATCAAGAGAGATTGTGAGAGTATAGGGTGGAGGTAGAATTGGAGGAAGCCTGGCTTGTCGGTGTCTCCTCTCTAGTTGTATCTAGGGGATCAAGTCTCCTAACCCGAGGCTTGGTTCTAGGATCATTCGATAATTCGACATCTAATACTAGTAAGTTTATTGTTCTTATTGTTCTTTGGTTTATGAGTTTACTTTATTCGCTTCGCGTAGGGAATAGAGTAATCATTCATAGCGTAAGCGTGGTGCTTGCGCTAGGAATACTCGTAGATACTCCCTGTCTAGCCAGAGTTAAGTGGTGGCAGTGGGGGAAAGTGACAGTTCCCTTATTGTCTTTGTAGTCCACCTCCTGTCAGAACGATTGGTAGGAATAGTGAGCCGGGGTTAAGCATTCTCTGTGGTGTATTTTCCCTAGGTATCCCCCCTTTGAACAATATTAGCATAGCTTACCATAGGTTAGAGGGAGACTGACGGAGTAATCCTCTCTATATCTGTCGTTACCCAGGAAATGGGTACCCCAAACCCTTGGTTTACCGGGCTAAAGCCCGCAAAATCAGCAACACGAACCCTCCAGTGACCTCCCACGATTAACGTTCGAAGGCCCACAGGCTAAAGCATATTGGGTTGACCCACGAACGGGCTACGACAGCCCAAAGCCAAAGCCTGCTCGAGAGGCTACCGAGCGGACTGGGACTGTACACTCGAGGGTACGATTCACGTGACCCCTCGAGGATGGAACTTCGCCCGGCGAACGAGCCTGCCCTCGAGGATGGAACTTCGTTCGCGTGAATGGGCAGCCCTCGAGGACGTTGCACCCCTTGGCTACCGACTCTCCCGTATGGATCCGGGCGCATTTAATGTGTTTTACCTACCCCCGCCTAACCGTATGGCCACAGTTACGGTAACAGTTGTGGGAGTGGTGGTCAAATCTTGCTTTTACCACCCATGCCCCGGAATCCCATGGGTTGTACTTCGCTGTTGTGCCATGCCGAGCACTATGCCCCGTCCAGCACCCCCTCGAGACGCATAAATCAGCACGTTTCCTGCATTTCCCAGGATTCGACCTTATCCGGTGAGGCTCGACCCCTTCGACTCGACCATCTCGACTTGAGCCAAGCCCTCGACCGTCGCCTCTCAACTTCGTCGGATGAACCCTCGAGCAGGACTCCAACGACTCCGGGCTGCAATTAAACAACTCCCGACGCGACGGCTGCAGGGCCTCCCATACCGACATACGTCACTACAGCAGCACCGACGTGATCGGCCTCCACGCCATGCGACACCAGCCATGCGAACTCTAAATATATGTACTCCTGTGCCCCTCCTTCATCTATAAAAGGAGGCACCAGGACGTTAGAGAGAGGGACAGAACGACAGGATCCAGAGCATAGAAACGCTAAGGCTTTAGATCACAAAACAATACCGTGAGACAGTGTAAAGTAGAGAGCTAGGCACCCGAAATGCCCAAGCTCCAGCTCACGCTCCTCACACCTGCTTGTATTTTCCCCTATACTAGCACTTCGGTGCAAGATAACACGAACCATCCTCCCCCCGCTGGACATAGGGCCTTCTTTGCCCAAACCAGGATAAATCGCCGTGTCCTTCTTGCATCACCCACCGGATTAAGGGAGCACGCGATTACGAATATTACTCGTTGGTGTTAACCCCTCGGGGGTTAAAACACCAACAGTTGGCACGCCAGGTAGGGGGCACCGCGTGTCACTAACAATTTCCCGCCATTTTTTCGGATGGGCGACTTTGTTTCACCACTTCCGCGCGCTACGATGATCTGGTTTGGGAGCCTGGAGTTCATGACCCTTGGCCAGGGCTATGACATGACCCTGCTCTCGATCAGTGATCCGAACGGAGGTCGCGGTACGCCCCCACGCTCATGGGGGGCCGCTCGCCGGTCTCACCACCATGCTTCCACATCCAGAAGGAGGCACGATCGACACCGTCATTGCCATCAACCTGAGTCGAGGATGGTTCCCGCCGCTTTCTCCTCGCCCCTGACCGGAGATGAGGAACCTCTTGTTGAGGGGTTGTCTGACCCGAGTTCTGAGGTAGAGGGAAAACCGGCAGGACCCCACCACAACCCTGACTCCACCTTCGTAGTACGCTCATCGAGGAAGCATGACGAAGTCCCCGCTCGATCGAGCCCGCTCCCGCATGAGTTGTTCGAGCGTCATCGGCGGCCTTCGTTCGACTTCAACAATGCCACAACGACGATCTCGACAGTGACCCACTCCAACATGAGCACGTTAGAGGACCGCCTAGGCGCCCTTCTCCGTGCAATGACGGACTTGGGGACTGTCACACCAGCCTCCGAGGGCTTGGCCTTCGCGAGAGCGCCCGGCCCCCGGAGGCACACCGTCGGCACACTCCGACGACAGCTGTAGGAGGAGGCGCGGGGACAATTCCCCGTTTTCTACTGCGACGACCCCGACTCTGACTCTGATCATTGGGATCCTACCCGTGAGTGCCTCCACATCGATGGTGATGTCAACTCTGATCAGGACACCATCGATCCAGTGGCCGGGGCAGCTACCGCTGCGATGGGAGGTGCTCTCCCTAGAGCAGAGGACCAATAACCAGATGCATCCCGAGAGGCGTGCCCCTGTCCTGGTGAGCAGGACACACAGCTGGCACAAATTTGGGAGTTACAGGCGAAGCTCGCCGACGAGCAGGAACGATTGCACCTGCTCGAGCTAACCCTCGAGCAAGAGCGGCGACCGCCCGGCGGTAGAGCCCGAGCCAGGGCCCGAGAGGTCAACCAGCAGATCAACGAGGCTGCGGCACCCGAGCAACCTGCCAACCGTTATCCATGAGCAAGCCAGAACATTGTTGCGGCGGCTATGCTCCTTCGCAATATGCCCGCGCCATCCAACTCGCAAGCTCGGCGGATACAACGCGAGGTCGAGGATCTCCTCCAAGTTGCTGCTGTTCAGCAAGCCGAGAGCTCAGCCTCGAGGTGTCAAGGGGCAGCCTCCGAACCTCAGGTCAAGCCCTCCCGGCCTGAAAGGGAGTGCTCGGTCGATCAGGGGGCGGCCCCCCAACCGAAGAAGAATCCAGCCCAAGAACGCATCAACGATGAACACGCTCCTCGCGACGTGCGCCTTGACATTGTCGAGAACCGCAGACGCAAGTACGGGGACGCCAAGGATCGAGGGTACAGCGCCCATCGTGGAGGGTGTTACGATAGCGATGAAGACCGATGGGCCCCGGAGCCACCGGGTCCCCGAGTCTTCAGCAGGACGATCCGCTGCGCCCAGCTGCCCGACAAGTTTTGACCCCCCACGAGCATCGTCAAATACAACGGCAAAACCAATCCTGAGTTTTGGCTGGCTGACTTTCGGCTGGCTTGTCAGGCGGGCAGGGCACGTGACGATCACGTCATCATACATCACCTTCCCCTGTTCCTGTCCAACACCGCGCGTAGGTGGCTCAAGGAGCTTCCCCCTGACCAGATTCGTGGCTGGGTCGACCTTGTCCGGATCTTCGAGGGGAACTTTAAAGGTACCTACGTGCGTCCCAGGAACTCCTGGGAACTGCGCAACTGCAAGCAAAAACCAGGGAGTCTCTCCGTGACTTTGCTCGATGATTCTCCAAGCTCCGCACCGAACTACCCCACATCTCCGATCTCGATGTCATTCTAGCATTCATTGTGGGTACAACCTGCAAGGACCTAGTTCGCGAGTTGGGGCGTAATCGCCCCAACACCGTCGATGAGCTCATGGATGTGGTCGCCAACTACGTGGCCGGTGAAGAGGCGGTCGACGCCTTCTTTAGCGACGGGAAGGACAAGGGAAAGGCGCCGGCAGCCGACGACGCCGAAGGCTCGAGCAAAGGGCCGAAGAGAAACAACAAGAAGAAGAAAAATCAGCAAGGCAAGCGTGAGGCTGCAGAAGATGATCTTGTCGCAGCAACCGAACGCAAAAGACCTCGAGGTCCCCCCGAGGGCGCCATCTTCGACAAAATGCTCGAGGAGCCCTGCCCATATCACAAGGACGGGGCAAAGCACAAGCTTAAGGACTACCGCATGCTTCAAAAGCACTTTGAGCAAGTGGGTGTGAAGAAAGGTGACAACAAGAAAGACCAAGGCGGCGGTGAGGAAGACAACGGGGAAGACGGAAAATTCCCCGAAGTCTATGACTGCTACATGATCTACGGGGGCCCCTCGACCCAGCTCACGCCTCGACAGCGCAAGCAGGAGCGTCGAGAAGTCTTCTCCGTCTGAGTCGCAGCACCTCACTACCTCGACTGGTCTGACGCGCCCATCACGTTCGACCGCAATGACCATCCGGATCGAGTCCCCAACCCCGGGGCCTATCCGCTCGTCGTCGATCCAATCATCATAAACACCCGCCTCTCGAAGGTCCTCATGGACGGCGGCAGCAGCCTGAATGTCATCTACCTCGAGACCCTCGACCTCCTGGGAGTCAAGAGGTGCCAACTCTGACCCAGCGTCGGGGGATTCCATGGCGTCATGCCGGGGAAAAAGGCCCTCCCCATCGGCCGTATCGACCTTCCTGTCTGCTTTGGCACCCCTGCCAACTTCAGAAAAGAGACCCTCACCTTCGAGGTGGTCGGGTTTCACAGAACGTATCATGCTATCATCGGCCGACCGGGCTACGCGCAGTTCATGGTGATCCCAAACTACACCTACCTCAAGCTCAAGATGCCAGGACCCAAGGGCGTCATCACCGTCGCCTCCTCCTACGAGCACGCGTACGACTGCGACGTCGAATGCATCGAGTACGGAGAGGCCATCGAGCAAAATGCCATGATAGCCGTGACCCTCGAGCGCCTCGCTGACGAGGTGCCAGATCCCAAGCAGCACGCCGGCAACTTTGAGCCAGCACAAGACACCAAGAAAGTCTCCCTCGACCCGAGCTGCCCCGGCGAGAAGGTGCTAACGATCAGCACCGACCTCGAGGGAAAATAGGAAGCCGTGCTCGTCGACTTTCTCCGCGTGAACACTGATATGTTTGCGTGGGTCCTTCAGATATGCCAGGCATACCAAGGGAAGTCGCCGAGCACGCCTTGGAGATCCGGGCCGGGTCCAGACCGGTAAAGCAACGCCTGCGTCGCTTCGACGAGGAGAAGCACAGGATCATCGATGAGGAGGTGCACAAGCTTTTGGCGGCTGGATTCATCAAGGAGGTACATCACCCCGAATGGTTAGCTAATCCCGTGCTAGTTAAGAAAAAAATGGAAAAATGCGGATGTGTATTGACTATACTAGTTTAAACAAAGCATGTCCCAAAGTTCCGTTCCCTTTACCACGCATTGATCAAATTGTTGACTCTACCGCGGGATGTGAAACCCTCTCGTTCCTCGATGCTTATTCTGGCTACCACCAAATCAAGATGAAAGAGTCTGACCAGCTCGCGACTTCCTTCATCACACCTTTTGGCATGTATTGCTACGTCACCATGCCCTTCGGCCTTTGAAACGCTGGGGCGACGTATCAGCGGTGCATGCTCCACGTCTTCGGTGAACACATAGGCGACATGGTCGAGGCCTATGTCGATGACATCATGGTCAAGTCCAGAAAAGTGGACAACCTCATCCATGACCTCGAAGTCGCGTTCGGGTGCCTTCGAGCCAAAAACATAAAACTCAACCCCGAGAAATGTGTCTTCGGAGTGCCTCGGGGCATGCTCCTCAGATACATCGTCTCCCAGCGCGGGATCGAGGCCAACCCCGAGAAGGTGGCGGCCATCATGCGAATGGGGCCGATTCAGGATCTCAAGGGTGTGCAGAAGGTCACAGGCTGCCTCGCAGCCCTCAGCCGTTTCATCTCACGTTTAGGGGAGAAGGCCATGCCTCTGTACCGCCTCTTGAAAAAATCCGAGCGATTCACATGGACCGCGGAGGCCGAGGAGGCTCTCGACGAACTCAAAGGCATGCTGACATCCACCCCGATTCTCGTCCCTCCTCGACCAGCGACGTCGACTGAACCGCTCGAGCCCCTCCTCCTCTACATCGCCGCAACCACTCAGGTGGTCAACGCGGTCATAGTGGTTGAGAGGCAAGAGGAAGGGCGCGCCTTGCCTGTCCAGCGGCCGGTTTACTTCGTCAGCGAAGTGCTTTTGGAAACGAAAATCCGCTACCCACAGGTGCAGAAGCTGCTCTACGCCATCGTCCTTACACGTCGCAAGCTCCAGCACTACTTCCTCAGCCACCCGGTTACCGTGGTATCTTCGTTCCCCTTGGGGGAGATCATCCATAACCGGGAGGCCGCTGGAAGGATTGCTAAATGGTCGGTCGAGCTCATGGGTGAGACCATCACCTACACACCACGGAAGGCCATCAAGTCCCAAGCGCTGGTGGATTTTGTCACTAAGTGGACCGACACTCAGTTGCTGCCAGTTCAAATCCAAGCTGAGCTGTGGACAATGCACTTCGACGGGTCGCTCATGAAGACAGGAGCAAGCGTGGGCTTGCTCTTCATCTCGCCCCTCGGAGTCCACACACGCTACGTCATTCGCATCCACTTTGCCGCTTCTAATAACATCACGGAGTACGAAGCTCTCATCACTGGATTACGAGTTGCCCTTGAACTCGGGGTCCGACGCCTTGACGTTCGAGGCGACTCGCAACTAATCATCGAACAAGTGATGAAGGCCTCGAACTACCACGATGCCAAGATGGAAGCCTACTGCAACGAAGTGCGCAAGTTGGAAGACAAGTTCCACGGCCTCGAACTTAGTCATATTGCTTGACGATACAACGAAGCCGCGGATGAGCTTACAAAAATTGCATCAACTCGAGGTACAGTCCCTTCGGACGTATTCTCGAGAGTCCTCTTCGAGCCCTCCATCGATTTGGGCTCAGGGGCTTGCACTGCGCCCTCGAAGCTCCACCCCACGACCTCGACTGGGGCCCCCTCGACCAGGGCCCAGGTTATGGAGATCCAGGGGACTCCTCCTCCGTCGAGCCCGCCGTCGGATTGGCGAGCCCCTTTCCTCGACTGCCTCATTCGGGGAGAGCTTCTGGAGGACCGGACCGAAGCTCACCGGATCACGCGACGGGCCAAGTCCTATGTCATTTATGGTGATGGCAAGGAACTCTACAGGCGAAGCCCCTCAGGCGTTCTTCAGCACTGCATTACTATCGAAGAAGGCAGGAGGCTCCTCGAGGACATACACTCGGGGGCCTGCGGCCATCACACAGCGCCAAGGACCCTCATAGGCAATGCCTTCCGACAGGGTTTCTATTGGCTGACCGTCGTTTCTGACGCCACAAACATTGTCCGCTCGTGCAAAGGGTGTCAGTTTTACACCAAGCAGACACACCTCCCCACGCATGCGTTGCAAATGATCCCCCTCACATGGCCGTTCGCCGTATGGGGGCTCGACATCGTTGGTCCCTCAAAAGGACAACTGGAGGCTTCACCCACCTACTCGTTGCCATTGACAAATTCACCAAGTGGATCGAAGCCCAGCCTATCGGCAACATCCGCTCCGAATGGGCGGTCGAGTTCTTCACCGACATCATCCGTCGCTTTGGGGTCCCAAACATCATCATCATGGACAACAGCACATAGTTCACTGGCAAGAAGTTCTTGGATTTTTGCGATCACCATCACATCCGTGTGAATTGGTCCACGGTTGCACATCCTCGAACTAACAGCCAGGTCGAGCGCGCCAATGGCATGATCTTGCAAGGCCTCAAGCCAAGGATCCTTAACCGCCTCAGCAAGCACGGAAAAAAAGGGCCGCGGAGCTGCCTTCGGTCCTATGGAGCTTAAGGACAATGCCTAGTCGAGCCACGGGGTTCACCCCATTCTTCTTGGTCTATGGGTCTGAGGCCGTCCTCCCCACTGACCTCAAGTATGGTTCCCCTCGACTAAAGGCGTACAACAAGTAAAGCAACGAAGAAGCCCTCGCAAACACTGTCGACCAGCTCGAGGAGGCTCGAGACATGGCACTAATTCACACCGTGAGGTATCAGCAGAGACTTCGATGCTACCACGATAGGCACATGCGCCTGAGGGACTTCCAAGTTAGAGACCTCGTCCTACGTCGATGACAGAGCAGCAAGGGATGTCACAAGCTGACCCCGCCATGGGAAGGCCCATACACCGTAGCTGAGGTGCTAAAGCCCAGGATGTACAAGCTCGCTAACGACAAAGGCGAAATCCTCACCAACACATGGAACATCGAACAGCTACATTGTTTCTACCCTTAGGGCACCAATGTCCTCGTAATTCTCTCATGTTTTGTACATTTTCGCATGGCAAATATAAGGAGTACTTTCGATTATAAGTTCAAACTTGTTATTGTACATGCAAGAGGTAGCCTCGACCCTGTCTCGCCAGAGTTGAGCCTCCCTCGGGGGCTAACGGGGGGGAACCCCCTAAGTTCCTAAAAGTACGAACAATTTTTTTAAAAATTCGAGCGTCCCCTTTCGCTTCGCAACTATGTTGAAAACGCCTCGAACTCCCTAGGGGTCGAGGGCTGTCGAGCCAGAGCTCTCCTATGCCTCCAGGCTATGGTACCTCCACTCGCTCCCCCCTCGAGGGATACGAGCCTGCGTCGAACACTTAGTCGAAAAGCAAAAGTCAGGCGATCAGAACTCGAGCGCCTCTTTTTTCTCACACATCAATACGCTTTACTAAGTAGAAAACGCCTCAAACTCCCTAGAGGGTCGAGGGCTGTTGAGCCGGGAGCTCTCCTACACCTTTGGGCTAGGGTACCTCCACTCGCTCCCCCCTCGAGGGATACGAGCATGCGTCGAAAACTTAGTCAAAAAAGAAAAGTCTAGGTGAAAGAAAGCAGAGAAGGCTTAAAAGTAAAATGATAATTTGCATTACGATAGATGCATTAATGTTCAAAAAGGCTTTCAAAGCCACATTGAATATAAGTTATAAAAAACTAACTTATTACACGGGCATCTCCGCCCAGCCTTGCCCTACAGGCCCGCTCCGTCGCCGCCCTCCTCGACGCTATACCCTTCATCCGCGGGGGGAGGACTTCGTCCTTGAACAACTTCACCAGCGCTCCCCCAGCCTCTCGGCGTCATTGATGAGCCCTCGGCATCGCTCCTCGTTCTCGGCGTTGGTGTTCGAGATATTAGGAACGAAGCCTTGGGCGACCACGTCCATGTCGAAGATGAAGCCAGAGGAGACCACTGCCAGCGCCCGCTTCACGCCGGTATGAAGCGCCTCTCGCACGTGATCACGAAGGGTGGCGTCGAGGTAGTAGATCCGGTCGACGAGCGCGGCACCCGGGATGTCTTCTTCAGCACCCTCGATGGGCCCGACCTCCCAGGAGGTGCAGAGTCTGTCGAGGGCAACCCGGAGCCGGTCGAGAAGCGCCCCCTCCGCCACAAGGCTCTCCTGCAGTGCCTTGGCGGCGGTTTGGGTAGCGCGCAGCTCAGTCTCGAGGCCTGAAACACAAAACAAGAGTTAGACAAACCATACGGGAAGAAAAAAGATCAAAGGCTCTTCAAGGAACTCACCAGCATAGCGAGTCTCGAGGGCGCTGCGATCCCCCAGCACGGCATCACGCTCCCCCCGAGCCCCATCTCGCTCCCACTGGGCCTCCTTGAAGGCCCGGGTCACCTTCGTCTTCTCGCAGTGGAGGGTCTCGAGGGCTCCACCAGCCAAGATGATGGCCTGCTCCTTCTCTTGGAGGGTAGCCTTCATCGCCCCGAGCTAGGTTTCCAGGCTAGTGGCTCGGTTCTTCTCCTCCTGGGCCAAGGCGGAGAGGGTATTGCGCGCCGTGGAGACTTCAGCGAGACTGGCCTCGAGCAAGCGGATGAGCTCCATGGAGCTTTGAGCCTCCCCCACGAGTAGCTCGACGCGCTCCTGGGCTCGGATGCTCTCGCCCTTGGCCCTCTCCGTTTCAGCCTTGGCCGCGTCAGCTTCCTCCTTAGCACGCCTAAGCTCCTCCTTGAGTTGGGCGGCTTCCCCTCGAGCAGCCTCGGCATCCTCCTTCGCCTGTGCAGCCTCCTCTTTGGCTTTGGCAGCCTACCCCTGGTCCGCTTTAGCTCCTCCTCGATCTCGGCCACCCTGCCCTGCGCAGAGCGACCGGCTTCGAGTTGGTGAAGCACTTCCTCCCGGCTGTTGAGCGTTTCATGGAGGAAGTTTGACTTGGAGTAGGAATGCCTTCGCACCTCCTGGGGACAGGAAATCGAGGGTTAAGGCATTCCATACGAAAGAACTCAAAAAACTGCATATGGTCTACACAGGGACTCACCGCGAGATTCCGGTCGAGGCCTTCGGCGAGCTCGACGCCCAGCTTCAGCAAGTGCTGCAGCCATGCCCGGGACTGCTCCGCGTCCTCCCAGCACTTGACTTCCACCGGGTCGTCCATCTCGATCCCCGGAGCGCTGGAGTCGCCAAGCTCCCGGAGTATGATACGCTCCTTGCCCAATGTGGAAGGACCGTCTTGACCTTGGTTCGCGCCAAGGACTAGATCTCGTCCACCACATCGCGTGGGACGCCGTAACGCTCGGCCAACTTCGCCGAGGTGCGGAGCTCCGACGCAGCGCCAGCATCCCTCAGCTCAAGGTCAGAAGTCAACCTCCTCGGCAGGCCAGAAGCCACCGTCTCCTCCGGCTGCTCCATCGACTGTTGCGACGGCTGGCTCGATGCTGCTTCTGGTGCCTTCGGAGGCAGCGGAGGTGTCGAGGCTATTGCTTCCCCCAACGCCACGTCCTGTGGTGCCGGCTGGTCCACCATCGACGCATCTTCCGATGGGTTCGGTACCGAGGCCTCCTCCAATTGCAACCCCGGCAGCCGCGGGACCGTCGACGCCTTCGACGCCGTTTCTTGTTCGGCCAGCAGCTCTTCCAGAGTGATTACGGACACCCATTGCTTGGGCAGTCCCGAAGTCCCCTCTGTCTCTGACGTCTCGGGCGGCTGCTGCGCCGGCGGGTCCAGCGGCGCCGTGTCCCCCAGCGACGTCTGCTGCGCCTGTTGATGCTGGGGCTGGCCCCCAGCTTTCTCCTCCTCTTCCCACCACTCTAGTGGCTCTTCCTTCCCCTCCCGCTGCGACCGTGGCAGCTCTGTTTCTTGCAGGGCCCCCTGCTCCTGCTTCCTCTGGGCCTCGAGCTCGCGTAGCCCCGCCGGCCAGGGTCTCCGCTCTCCCGTCAAGGAGGGAAGGGCTGTGGTCTCCTCACCCTCGAGGTCAACGATGGCTACCTCCTCTCCCGGCTCGTGGCCCTCGGGGGCTCCCGCCTTGGGTGCGGGGATCGAGGCCTCCAGTCGGCCAGGAGCGGAAGCTCCCGACGTCGGGGCTCCGCCCCCTGGCGTCGGGCCGAGCTCGAGGACCATGGATGATGACGTCAAGGAGGCGCTCCCTCCCTCTTGCGTCCTCCCTGGCTCGGAGTCGCCACCCGTCGCGGCCCTCGAGACCCTCAACCCTGCAGCAAGAGCGAAACCCGTCAGCCTATCGCGCGCCATAGCTCCGAGGGCTGAGGACAACCACTTGGCTTCCCATGGAGCCAAGGGCCTCGACGTCGCACCTGTGACCGGGGCCTCCATCTTCGCAGCTGCGTCCACCTTGAGCCACTTAGCCGATGCAAGAGACACCTCCTCGATTTGGCACTTGGGCCTGGATGGGAAGCAGGACGGCAAAAAGCTTATTAAGCTGCACGAGGAGGATGCAACGAAAAAGAATTGAATCAACAACACTTACCCAAAGGGGATAGAAGCCTTTTGGGTCCCCCTCGAACCGCCAGCAGATCTCGAGACCCCTCTCGAAGTTGAGCTCTTCCCGGCGCTGAGGCTGCTCGGGGCCATCGGTGGGGTCGTCGCGCCTCCCTGCTCCGACGGGGCCTCCTGAGCACGGTTTCGCTCCGCCCGCGCCGACGACCAGGACCGGGTTTCCCGAGTCGAAGTGGGTGGGGTCCCGCCTCGAGTATGATGGGAGGGGGTGAACCCCCTCGAGTCGAGGTGTCGGGCCACCTTTTCCCACGCCGGCGCTCCGAGGCTGACGTTCCCGGCTGGGGGGCGCGCTGCTCCACCGCCTCCTCCTGCACGAAGGGGCAGTCAGCATGGGAGGAACCTGACAAGATTAGCTCAAGATGCCCCGCCACCCCCTCAACGTCATCGTTGTCATCAACAACATCATCTTCATCTCCCTCGGACGAGGGAGACTCCTCCTCCGGGAGCCCGTCGCGCCTCTGCTGAGCGCGGTGCCTCGCAAGCCTTTCGCGCTCCCGGAGCTTATTTTCCTTCTTCTTCTCTTCTTTGTCCTTACGCCACTTTTCTTGCTGGGCGTCGAAGTGTCTTACTTGACGATCGGGAGCGTCCTCCCTCAGCAGGGGCCTCAATCTCCGGTAGTCGATTCTCCCCTACACGAAAATGTTTAGTCACAGGGACAAGAGAAGGGGGCGGAATGAAAACGCGAAAGGCACGGGTCGGGGCACTCACCAAGTCGAGACAACCCTCCTCCGGCCGCATAGGGAGGCGCTTGACGTCTTCTGCCCTGAAAGAGCCCGCGACCATCCCCTTTACCCGCGCAACGACTTCCGCGGCGGACGACTTCTCGCCGGACATCCGGCACCTCTCGAGAACCTCGGGCGCCGCCAAGGGGAGCATCTCGTCCAACCATAGTGGGCGCTCCATCAGAGGGAGCAGCCGTCGACTGTGGAAGGCCGAGACCACCACACCTGTCGTCAGGCCCGCCTCTCGAAGGGCCTTCATCGCGGCGACGAGGGGATGAAGTCGACGCTGAAGATCTCCCGCGACACCGTGCGGCCAGTTGAATGGACGCTCGATGATAAGCCGCTCCGCGTATGGCGGGAGGTAGCCTCCGTCGTTGCGAAGGTAGAACCATTGCTCGTCCCACCGGGAGTGGTTGGACATCAACCCGGTGGGGATATACTTGCGTGGCTCCTCCGACTTTCTGGTCTTCAACACGAAGTTGAGGCAGCCCGCTCTGACGATTTGCCTTATTCCTGGTGCCACCGGGGAGGTGAACCACTCCTCCCATACCGACGTACGTCACTACAGCAGCACCGACGTGATCGGCCTCCACGCCATGTGACACCAGCCATGCGAACTCTAAATATATGTACTCCTATGCCCCTCCTTCATCTATAAAAGGAGGCGCCAGGACGTTAGAGAGAGGGACAGAACGACAGCATCCAGAGCATAGAAACGCTAAGGCTTTAGATCACAAAACAATACCGTGAGACAGTGTAAAGTAGAGAGCTAGGCGCCCGGAACGCCCAAGCTCCAGCTCACGCTCCTCACACCTGCTTGTATTTTCCCCTGTACTAGCACTTCAGTGCAAGATAACATGAACCCTCCTCCACCCGCTGAACATAGGGCCTTCTTTGCCCGAACCAGGATAAATCGCCGTGTCCTTCTTGCATCACCCATCGGATTAAGGGAGCACGCGGAATATTACTCGTTGGTGTTAACCCCTCGGAGGTCAAAACACCGACAATATCGCTTAATTCTCGCTATCTTGTAGTGCAGCCCAGGGGTAGTAGTTAAGATAGGGTTAGTCTTTAGCACGTTTTCTTCTTGCGAATAAATAAATACGATACTCAGGATTTACCTCCCGGGTGAAGTGCTCACCGATATCTGTGCGCTTGCGGATCCTATCTTATCTTTCGTGTGCGTAACCAATATCAACATATACCAACACCTGTAACCAACCATTTATCGTGATCTTAGGATTTGTTACCCTGCCCTCCGAGCCATATAAGGCGGGCAAAGATCCCCTCAAACGCATCTTGCATCATAGCGATACAATCAAACAGAGCACAAGATGTAAAGTATTATGCACCTAGCAGCCCGAACTTGGATAAATTGCATCTTGTGTGTCTAATCATCTAGCTTGTAGTCTAAGCGCACCCTCGCCAATCTTCTGCTGCTATAGGTATACCCTTGGTAGACTGCTGCTAATATTTCGTGGACAACAAATTAGCCAAGCAAAAAAATGTGAGGAGTGAGAAGATCGAGTGATTCATTCCTCAAACCAAACACCATATTAGTGAATTGGTGATGACAGGCCTTGCCAAGATAGCATTTGAAAATACTTCCTCCGTCCTGATATACAGTGCACTTTTGCTATTTTAGGATAAAATAATAGAGAAAACAATAGACGCATGTACCCCTCGCTTACCTTCTTAATATATTAAAATTTGATTTAATTTGCATAATTAAAGGATAAACTCTTGGCTTTCTTATACAAAATAGGCAAGAAAATAAATTACTTTCTATATAGAAAATAATTATGCACTTTAATTTAAGTAAACATTATTTTTTTCCCTGGATGTACTATATTTTGAAAAAATTTTAAAAGCCATAATACCCTATAATACAAGACGGAGGGAGTAGTCAATAGCCATGAATGAGCAAAAATGTGAAGATATTATCACGATCTCCTATTATTGGCCACACAGGTGGCAAGAAGGTTGGGCGCCCATGCCATGCTTTTGCTGATCCGTAGTCAACAGGTGGCAATATGGAGATATCCTTTTTATATATAAACATCAATGGGAATATTGTGGCGCCATGGTCTTCATTTGGATCATGATGTGCGGCAAACATTTTGCCTTTTTATTGTAAATCGCAATAAATTAAGCTCATTTAAAAGCCGGAAACGTACTAAGCCTGAAGTATAATTTAGCTATAGCACCATAACCGATTGAATTGATTTCGTCTGAGTTTATGTTTGTTACAGAGAACAAAATTAACTCGAGCAGGAGACCCTGTATATATACAATTATACACCTTTCCTTCTGAGGGCCGAGGTCAACTTATGTGGCTTAAACTTTGAAGTGACAAATTAAGGATCAACTCTGTCTCTCTGGAAAGAAAGTTGAGATAAACCAAAAACCATGAGAATTTATTAATGGGCAAATGGGGTATTAAAACATGCAAAATATATTTTGCTGCTTCACCTCTCCTAAAGTCTCACGTTACATTTCTAGTTCAACGCAGCCTTTCCTAGCCAGTAAAAGAGATATTTAAGAGAGAAGAAATTAAATTAAATGGGTTGGGTTGAGACGGGCCGGGCTAGGCTCATATATAATATGCCTTTTCAAGAGGTCAACTTTTTTGCGGAGATAATTATTTTGTATCTTGTAATTTATTGATTGGTTCTTATCAAACACTCTCTCGCTATGTGACTAATTAACTAGCAAACGTTGTGTTCCCGTGCATTGCAATCAAACGTATATCTTGTTGCGTGGTCACCTAACATGTCATCTGTTTCAATATGTATTGAAATGAAATCCATACCACCGATGTATCCTAACTTGTACAAGCAATGAGTCATGATAAGTCCGAGTTACATACGACATAAGGAGAACATGATCGATGACACTCTGAGAAGTAAAAAAAAAAGACAGTAATAGATATTAGGTGTAGATATAGATTATTAATACCAGCCCGGTAAAAATGTCTAGATCATCAGCCAGAAATGCTCTATATACATTTATTTTGTCAAGATTAAGATTATGCTCAAGCTCGGTATTAATGTGCTCATCCGACCAGATTTTGGGCTTCATATATTAGCCAAATATGAAAACCCACCAGAATAATGTTAAACTTGTGCACATGGAAAATCATCTGGAATCCATTGGAGTTATCGAGCGACCAATTATAGGGAAACTCAAGTGGCGGATATCTTCTATGCAAGGGAATAATAAGAAAACCATTTTGAATACTGCTTTCTATCCGTGGCGACTCACAATCACAATGCAGCCCAGCTGTTGCTTCTTGCATCAACCGTTCGCTCGGTGGGCGAATCCACAATGATCATTGATCAGATATCGTCACCGCACAGGGCTGGCCCCCGTCTTTGCGCACACGCTGGCCACGTATGGAGCGCCGAGCCGCCGGCTGATCAGACGCAGAGACACCATTGCCGCTGCTGGCCGCCGCCGGGGTGACTTGGGCGCTGCCACGCACGGAGATATTATTCCTGATTGCGGGCTACTAGTTTATTATTGGGCGGCGCGCTGGACACGCGCGACGTCGCAACGGGCTGGCTCCGTGCGCGTACTTTTCGGTGCTCCCTCGATGATTACTTGCCCAAACTGGCAACGAGCAAGTCCTTGGGCACCCGACTCAATCCAGAGCTGCAACGTGCCGAATTAAGCAGCAAGGCCGCCCAAAATGGACAGGGCCCGCCGCATGCTCCCGCCGCAACGCGGACATGTGCCGACCATCCGAGCGCGAACACTCATGTGTACATATGCGCGCGCGTCGTGGCTTGCGGCGCGGCGCGGCCGGCACGCAGGCCGGGCTATGGGTCAATTCAAAAGGCACAGACCCGGATCCACCGCTGCCATCAAGAGTGGAGAAGGGCGACGCCGTCCCAACCCACACCGCCGCCGGTGATGGCCGGTCCCCAGGTCTACTCCTCCTAGATCTGGTCCCTCCCTCCATCCTGCTGTCCCTCCCACCTTCCTCCTCGGCTGGTGCCTCCAATTGGCGCCCGCGGGTCCTCGTTCCCCCCCATTCCCCGATCCAGATCTGAGTGACTGCTGCGGCCATGGAGGCGGGTTCATCGTCAACGCATCGGTGGGCGCCGGAGGTGGAGGCCGCCCTGGAGGCTGGATCCCCCTGTCGTCTCCTCGAGGCCCTAGGCTGTGTGCCAGGTGGTGCCTCGGAGACAGCGACGCCGCGCAGCCTATGGGCCGACTTGGGTACCTGGTTCCACCGAGTGAGTTGTGGCAGAACCTCCTAAATCCTATGCCCCACACGCATGATTATTGTCTAAACAGACTCCAAATAACCATGAATGTGTTCCATAAAACTTAAAAGGTCTGTCGGGTAAAATCTCGAATCATCCACGATTCTCCGAGCAGGATCAATCATTACAAAGAGACATTGCAGTATTACAACAGTTTTATACAAATAATATACATCAGAGTAAAATAGCGGAAGGATTACAATAACATAAGTTTACAAACTATTTACAAACCATAAGTTGGATTATTACAAACCATATAGCAGTGGAATAAAAATATAACTTATTACATCAACCTTAATTATATGCTCTGCCCAAGAGCGAGATATCTTATTCGTCGTCACTTTCCTCGACGACTGTCATGCAGCAGGATGCGAAGCATTCCTGCCCATGAGGCTCACCTGCAACAAGGGTTCAACAAACCCTGAGTACAAAAGTACTCAACAAGACTAACCCGACGAAAAAGAGGGGTGAAGACTCAGGAAATGCAGGCTAGAGGGACAAGGTAAGGCTTGCAGGAGATAAGAAATTTTGCAGAAAAGCTTGAAAGAAAGAAAAGTTGTCTTGCTCAAGATCAAAAATTACCAACCAACTTTCTTCTTAAACCTTACTCATTATTCAAGTTGTTACTATGATGATGAACATGGATCGAGTCTTCTTCTCCGAGAAGCAATGGCGATTCGAATCCATTTTCCTATACCCAGCTGGGACCTAGGTCACTGATATACAGGAGACTCTAACTCCTAAGCATATCAGATGAACCGATATACCGGGATAACAACCACAGCCATATATCACCACATGATGCACGTGAGCACTTCAACCCAGTGTACCGATATACATGGAAATTTAAACCCACAGTATAACACACTATGACATATGTGGGGACTCTAGCCCACTATAAGTCACTCCATGACATACGTGGGGACTCTGGCCCACCGTATACCACTTCATGCATGTGGATTTTCTAGTTTTTCGATATCACCAGTTCACCATCGACACGGGACCTAGGGCATCAATAGACGGAAACACTACAGAGGGACTCCGTTCCCAATGCAAGTTAGCCGTCCGGACTCGATTTATTAACTATCATCATGATTTCAACAGATAAAGACAAACTCATCTTTTTCATTCTTTTACTTTGAACACTTAATTAATTAAGCAGGGCTAAGCATTACTATGCATCTTCTAGAACAGGTAACAAGGAATTATAGAAGACAGGTAATCAGTTGGTGGGTTTTCACTCAACTCCTATTACTTAATGCAACATATCATAACTGAAGCGATAAAACTTTTATAAAACAGAATAGGGTTTGAATGCATCCGGGGCTTGCCTTGATGGTCGGGGTAGATGGTCTCGAGTTCTGGATCAACTCCCAACTACTGAGTCTGCTCTTCCTTGGGATCTAGTGTGACCACGTTAAACTCTCCGTTAATGAAAACTATACGATAAAAGCATATGCTTCAACATGATGGAATGGTAAACATGATGCTCGATGGATACATGATCAGATTAATGGCTTGAGTACAACTTTTCTTCATGATAAAGTTGCAAGCCAACCAAAACATACTTACTAAGTTCATTAGGGTTAACTACATTATTTAAGAAAGTTATTAAACACATGAAATAACGTTATTTAAGCCCTAATGACATGATCCAGGTAAGCGCAAACAATTAATTAAAGTGCCAAAGGTCATTAGGGTTAATGACCCAAGGTCATCAATCAATCGCAAAGTCAAACAATTCCTATAATGATTAACCTTAATTAAAGGGAATTAATTATTTATTTAAAAGCATAAAATAAAGGCATAAAAATTAAAGTTGTCTAATTGAGCTCCAAATTTTTTTTAAAAATCTCTTGGCCTAATTAGATGGCAAAACAAATTTAGAAATAAAAGCCAATTATTTTATTTATTAAAAATCATTGAAGGTCCATTTTTTAATTAAAAGAGCTAATTTTAACATATGCAAAAATTACTCAAATTTAGCATTTCATATTTTTCCTAGGTATATGACATCATAAAGAATATACACAAAAATTTTCAGAATTTGTGGAGCTATACATGAATTACTATGATTTTCTAAAGAAAATAGCATTTAAAACATTTTCTGGAAAAAGAAAAAAGAAAAAGGAAAATCCTCCCGACGTTGACCGGCGGCGGCCGAGTTTTGATCGGCGATTGCTCACTGACGGCGAGGTCTCCGGCGTCGAGGCTTGGTCCTACAGGCTCAGCACAACAAGACAAAGCTCTTGGGCTAGCTAATGGAGCGGCGGGACGACGGCGGCACCCACGCCGGCGGCCATGGTGGCACGGTAGAGCTCGGACGCGGTGGCAAGGCTCACCAGAGTGATTTGTGCAAGACATCGATGCGAAGATGTTGGGCCAGAAAATGAAACCATTCCTGGCCTCTAGCTCAAACGGCTACGCACGCGGCGGCGCGGGTAGAACCATGCCGGCGACGAGCCACGGCGGCCGGACCCTACGGCGCAAGAGAGGTGAAATTGAAGGCATGGGGAGATACAGGAGCTCACTGTGGGTCTGGTGCGCATGCTAATGAAAGCTCGAAGTGGCTGAGGCGAGCTGTAGTCGACGGCGCTGATGGCGACGGTGGTGCTCCGGCGGCAAGGTCTGCGTCACGGCGAGTCCTGTGTACCAGAGAGCAAACCACGGTGTGCATGAGGAGCAGGATAGCACGGAGAGCATTATGAGAGGGTTAAAGGAAATATATTTTCCACCTTGGCGGTGGTGGACGGCGAGGAAGCTCGCGGCGGCTCGACGACTGGTCGCGAGGAAGACGATGTCGTGCGGGCAGCTCAGATGGCGAGAGCAGGCACGAACTGGCTCAGAGGAAGCACAAGGTAAAGGCGAAGCTTATGGCAAAAGCAATTGGATGGCAGTGCATCGACGGCGATGAATTTTGCCGGCGGGGACGAGCTCGACGGCGGTGGCAGCAGAGAAGAAAAGAGGAAGACGACGGTCGGCCATGCCTATTTATAGGGCAGAGGCGAAGCATGGACGGGCGACACGGCGATGGCGAAGCTTCGCGCGTCTAGGAGCACGCTGGCGGCCGTGGCATGTGCGACGGTGGACGGCGGCGCGGCTTGAGAAGCCGACGATGGCGGCCGACGATAGGTCTCGGTGCTGTTCAAGAAAATTACAGAATTACCACTCATTTGAAATTACAAATTACTCCAAAATTTATATAAGAACTTGAAAATCTCTAAAAATATTATTTGCATAACTTTTCAAGAGCTACACTTTTCATTTAACTGGCATCCTCAAATTCTATATGTATTTTGAAATATGATTTCAAATTCAAAAGGGGAATAAAACCCTAGAAACAAACATTTGAAATTACTTTTGATTTTTCAATAAAATTTAAAAATCTTCAATACTATGAAATGTTTAACTTTTCAAACCAAACCTTTTTCATATACAAAGTTTTCCCAAATTATGCATAATTTTTGAATTATGGTTTTAAAATCAAAAGGGGACAAATGCTAGAAAACTATATTTTCAAATTTATTTGAAATTATTTTTGGAAACTTGAAAAACTTTGAATACTAACTTTGTAGCTCTTGTTAAGATCTACAAACTATCTTTTTAGAGTATCCCTAAATTCCTTATAGATTTTGAATTACAGAAAAGGGGATAAAGCTAGGTTTTGAAATAAAGGGTTTTTGAAACCGAATTCAAACTCGATTTGGTTTCTAATTTAATTGATTGGTTATTAGTGATCACATACATCATACAAGGACATTTTTAGTTCAATGACCTAATAGTACCCTTAGTTGACCAGGTTGACTTTCAAAAATCATTTTTATAACATTCCAATTTGAATTTAAATTTGAATTGCCAGACTTGGGAATAAGCTTTGGAATCCAAATTCAACTTCAAATGTGGAAATCATTTTTAGGGTTGAACTTAGATTTATACACTATGCTTGACACTAGTGTAAACATGGTTTACACCTCAAGTACATAGAATATAAATCAAGCATTTGAGATGACATTCGAAAGTAGGGTTTTATTATTTCATGTGACAACACATTCTAGAAACACAATCAACCTATGAAATGTAAACTTGTTTTAGTTAATGCACATCAAGGTTGACCTAATCATGAATGCTTTGTAGTGCATATGATGACATGGCAGGTTTTAGTTAATATAACACCAGAGGTGTTACAGCTGCTGTCGAAGTGTGCCGACGATGTACCTTCGGGGGCCGGGTGCTCTCACGAAGCCCAAGTCCATGGAGGCTGGCATGACCATCCCCACATCTGTCATTGCTCGAAGGAGGGTGCCTGGGTGGTCCCCTATCGTGCATATGTTAGAGTGGGTCAAGGTCGAGAACGCCTTGGCGGCATTGTTGAGGCCGAATGGGAACCGTCGACGACGCTCGAACAGCTCGTGCGGAAGTAGGCTCGATGTAGTGGGGGTTGCGGGCATCAGGGGAGCTCTACCGAGCTCCCTCAATGAGTGCGTTGCGAAGGTGAAGTTGAGGCTGTCGTGGAGCCCTGCCGGTCCGTCCTCTGCTCCCGAACTCAGGTCAGATAATCCCCCAACAAGGGGCTCCTCATCACCGGTCAGGAGCGAGGGGAATGCAGCGGACACCAATCTCGACTCAGGTTGATGGCGATGACGGCGCTGATCGCGCCTCCTTCTGGTTGCGGCAGCATGGTGGCGAGACCAGTGAGTGCCCCTTCCTGAGCGTGGGGGCACACTACGACGTTCGCTTGGGTCACTGATCGAGAGAAGGGTCATGTCATAGCCCTGTCCGAGGGACATGAACTCCAGGCTCCCGAACCAGATCACCATAGCACGAGGAAGTGGTGAAACAAAGTCGCCCATCCAGAAAGAATGGTGGGAAATCATTGGTAACACGCAGGGCCCCTACCTGGCGCACCAAATGTCGGTGTTTTGACCCCGGGGGTCAACACCAACGAGTAAATTCATAATTGCGTGCTCCTTTAATCCGGTGGGTGATGCAAGAAGGACACAGCGATTTATCCTGGTTCAGGCAAAGAAGGCCCTACGTCCAGCGGGGGGGATAGCTCATGTTATCTTGCATCGAAGCGCTAGTACAGGGGTGAATACAAGTAGGAGTGAGAAGTGTGGGCCTGAGCTCGAGCGTTTCGGGCGCTTAGCTCTCTACACTGTCTCATGGTGTTCTTCTATGATCTAAGCCTTAGCGTATGAAGCTCTAGGATCTCCTCTATCTCGGATCCACTGTCCCAAGCCCTGGCGCCTCCTTTTATAGGCGAAGGAGAGGCACAAGAGTACATATTTTTAGTGCTAACGTGGTCGGTGACGTATGACGTTGATGCCGATCATGTCGGTGCCACTGTAGAGGCGTACGTCGGTATGGGAAGCCCTACGGCCGTCGCATCGGGAGTTGTTGAAGTGTTGACCGAAGTTGTTGAAGTCCTGCTCGAGGGTCGGCGTGACGGTGTCGAGGGGCGACGATCGAGGCCTCGGGTCGAGACGAGGGGCTCGAGTCGAGGGGGTCGAGGCTCGTCGGATAAGGTCGAATCTCGGGATATGCAGGGAATATGCATCTTGAGGGGGTGTCGGACGGGGCACAGTGCTCGGTATGGCGCGGCAGTGAGGTATGATCCGTGGGGTTCCTAGGTATGGGCGGTAAAAGCAGGATTTGACTGCCATAACCGCAGCTGTTTTGGTAACTGTGGCCATACGGTTAGGCGGGAGCAGGTAAAATGCATTGAATGCAACTAGATCCATACTAGGAGTAGGTAGCCGAGGATTTTACCACGCTCGAGGGCTACCCATTCGCACGGGCAAAGTTCTGTCCTTCAGGCCGGCCTGTTCGCCTGGATGGAGTTCTGTCCTCGAGGGGTCGCCCGAGTCGCACCCTCGAGAGTACAGTCTCAGTCCGTGCAGTGGTCCGTCGAGCAGGTTGCAGCTTTGGGCTTTCGACGCCCGTTCATGGGCCGGTCCAGCATGCTTTAGTTTGTGGATTTCTAAGCGATAATCAGGGATGTCGTTGGAGGGCTTGTGTTGCCGACTTCGGGGATCCGCCCAGTTAAACGAGGGCTTAGGGTACCCCTTTCCTAGGTAACAACAAGAGGGGAAGCGTTGCCCTGGTGCTGGCATCTGTGGCCCCTACATCTGACCAGGTGTCGGAAGGTGGGAGTGCCGTCCCGATCCCAACGCCTGTGGCCTCTTTCCCAGGTCAAGCTGGAACTTTTGCCACCTCGCTCGAGGGAGGAGCCTCCGACTGGCACGAATTGGGGTCAGAGATTACCCCCATCGTCCTCGAGGACGAGAAGGAGTCCATCCCCACCTGCCGAGGAGCAGAAGCAGTGGCCGGAGGGGCTGTGTGAGGTGGAGGCGCAGCGCAAGCATGAGCAGGAGGGCCCATAGAGGAAGGAGGAGGAGCCACAGGAGCGGCTGGGAGAAGAGGGGCTGACCAGGGGCCAGCCCAAGCAACAGCAATAGTAGCAATAGCAGCAACAACAACAACAGCAATAGCAGCAACAGCAACAACAACAACAACAACAGCAACACCAACAACAACAGTAGCAGCAACAACAAAAAACACCGTCGGAGGACGCGGCACCTCTGGATTCATCGTCGCAGCGGTGGGTCAAGCCGTCGGAGGAGCTGGTGGTCTTGAGCCTCCCACAGTTGCAAGGGGAGGCCATGATTACCTTGGATGAGTTGCTGTAGAAGCAAGATACGGCGTGGGATGCGTCGTTGGTCCTACGCGTGTCGCAGGCACAAAGGGAGGGGGAGCATACGGTGTCGAGGCGGCCAGAGGATGTGGTGATGTCGGACCTACTACCTTGGCACGACGTGGCACTAGGGAAGGCAGTGGTCTCGAGCCCTCCTCCACTGCAGGAGGTGACCGTGGCTGCCCCGAGCCAGCTGCCGCAACTGCAGGGCACGCCATTGGAAGAGCCAGCGGCCTTGGGTTCGCCACAACGGCGGTAGGAGGAGACAACAGCCATAAGTCCTTCGGCGTTACACTGGCGAGAGGAGGAGGATGAGGCCCTTCTGCTCGCCAGGGCATCCGCCATCTGGGGGGTCCTTCGTCCGTCGAGATGGTCCACCCCTGACATCGGGCCAGGCGGTGGTGAAGCCGAGTCATCGTTCCCCACCCTGGCCGACCGGGTGGAGCGCTATGGCGGTTCGCACAAGACGGTGGAGAGCGTTAAGTCCTCGGTGCGAGCGAGGCTCGAGGCAGCCCTTCCACATTGGGGCCGAGAGCATCTTCTGCTCTGAGAAACTCACGATCCCAGCGCTCCTAGGATCTGGATGGATGACCCGGCGGAGGTGAAGCGCTGGGAGGACGTGGAGGAGTATCAAGCGTGGCTGGCGCACTCTTTGAAGTTAGACACTGAAATCATCATCGAAGACCTTGGCTGAGGCTTTTCGGTAAATATTTCTCCGAGCGTGTTTGGCTTTGGTTCGTCCTTAACTGGTGACTGATTTTCTGCTTCTTGTTTCTAGGACTTGAGGAACCGCTCCCACTCGAAATCCCACTTCCTCCATGCGACCCACAACGGTCGGGAGGAGGTGCTACGTCAACTCGAGGCCGCCCAGTCTGCCTGGGACAGGGTGGCTCAGGCTGAGGTGGAAGCGAGGCAAGCGAAGGAAGAGGCCGCCAAGATGAGGGAGGATGCTGAGGCGGCTCGAGGGGAAACCACTCGGGCCAAGGAAGAGGCAGCTAAGGCCAAGGAGGAGGCTGAGAAGGCCAAGAGCGACGACGCCCAGGCCCTAGAGGAGGCATGGAGGGCCCTCGAGTGTGTCCAGTCGCTCGAGGGAGAGGCTCGAGATGTTGTAGAGCGCATCCAGAGGCCCTCACCATCTTGGCTGGGGAGGAAAAATGTCGCACCGACACCCTTGCCGCCGAGCTTGACACGATGAAGGAGACCCTTCGAGAGAAGGAGCAATCCATCATTCTAGCTGGCTAGGCCCTTGAAGACCTATGGTTTGAGAAGATGGAGATGGTCCGTGCCTTCAAGAAGGCCCAGAAGGAGCGGGACGAGGCTCGGAAGTAGCGTGACGAAGCGTCGGACGCCCGCGAAGCCCTCAACACCCACTGCGCCAGTGAGTGTTATTGCTTAATTTTGAATTCCTTGTCTTCGTGCGCCATGAATAACTTTCATTTCATCCTTTAGGCCTCGAGACGGACCTGCTTTCCACTCAGACCACCACCAAAGTGTTGCAGGAGGGCCTTCTGGCTGAAACAGCGTTGACCGATTGGCTCCGCGTCGTGATCAACAGGCTCTGCAACTCCTGGGGGATCGAACCCACTGAGGAGGCCAGGGAGGAGGTGCGTGGGACCATGCTCGTTGACCGGCTGTACCACCTCGGGGCCACCTTGAGGGATCGCGTCCGCGAGGCACTCCATATCGGCGTGAAGCGGGCGTTGGCGGTTGTCTACTCTGGCTTCACGTACGACATGGACGTCATGAAGCACGACTTCATTTCTAACCTCAACAAAACAGATGCCGAGAATGAGGAGCGGTGCCGGGGCCTGATCGAGGATGTCGAGGGGTCGGGCGAGAAGCTGGCGAAGCTGTTCAAGCCCGAGGTTCTTCCTGCCGAGGACGCGGGGCATGTCGGTGAAGAAGGCGGTGGTGGCGATGATGACCAGGACCTGTGAGCCAATTCTGG
Organism: Bothriochloa decipiens; assembly: GCA_023333625.1. Classification (NCBI taxonomy): domain Eukaryota; kingdom Viridiplantae; phylum Streptophyta; class Magnoliopsida; order Poales; family Poaceae; genus Bothriochloa; species Bothriochloa decipiens. The sequence continues at coordinate 48,706,076 of CM041635.1, read as the reverse complement.
GCAGAGAGGCCCATGTAATAAGTTAGTTTTTGTGACATTCTGATGTTGTGGCCTTGGTGGCCTTAAAACATTATGCACTGTCTGAAATGCTCATTGGTATGTTTTTAGGCTTGAGTTTTCTTGTTCTTTTTTGCCTGAATTTGACTTTTTGACTAAGTTTTTGACACGGGCTCGTATCCCTCGAGGGGGGAGCGAGTGGGGGGTACCTTAATGTAGAGGCATAGGAGAGCCCCGGCTCGATGGTCCTCGACCCTTAGGGAGTTCGGGGTGTTTTCTACTTAGTTGTGAAGCATGTTCGAGACATAGAAGAAGAGAGCAATGTCAAGTTTTGAAAAAATGTTTGGTTTTTTAGGAGCTTAGGGGGTTCCCCCCTTGTTAGCCCCCGAGGGAGTCTCGACTCTGATGAAGCAGAGTCGAGGCTACCTTTATTATTTTTTGAATGAACAAAAGTACTGAAGTCGAGAGTCTTTTTATTCATTCATGATGCGATAGATGTACAAGATATGCAAAATGTACAAGGTCTCGAGGCCCTAGGGGTAAAAGCAACATAGTTGGTCGATGTTCCAAGCGTTGATGAAGGTTTCACCTTTGTTGTTCGCTAGCTTATTTGTCCCAGGTTTCAGCCCCTCAGCTATGGTATATGGGCCTTCCCACGGTGGAGTCAACTTGTGACACCCCTTGTTGCTTTGTCATTGACGGAGGACAAGATTGCCAACTTGGAAATCCCTCTTGTGCACGTGCTTGTCATGGTAGCATCGAAGCTTCTGCTGGTACCTCGTAGAGTGGAGGAGAGTCATGTCTCGAGCTTCTTCGAGCTGGTCGATGACATTTGTGAGGGCCTCCTTGTTCATTTGCTCGTTGTAGGCCTTTAGTCGAGGGGACCCGTACTCGAGGTCGGTGGGGAGGACGGCCTCGGACCCGTAGACCAGGAAGAATGGGTAAATCCCATGGCTCGACTAGTTGTCGTCCTTAGGCTCCATAGGACCAAAGGAAGCTCGACAGCCCACTTTGTGCCATACTTCCTCAACCGGTTATAGATTCTTGGTTTGAGGCCCTAAGGGATCATGCCATTGGCATGTTCGACCTGGCCATTGGTTCGAGGATGAGCAAATGCGGACCAATTCACACAAATGTGATTATGGTCATAGAAGTTCAAGAACTTCTTGCCAGTGAACTGTGTGCCATTATCAGTGATGATGACGTTCGGGACCCCAAAGAACTGGATGATGTCGGTGAAGAATGCGACCACCTGCTCGGAGCGAATTTTGCCGATGAGACGAGCCTCGATCCACTTGGTGAATTTGTCGACGGCTACGAGCAGATGCGTGTAGCCCTAGGTTTTCTTCTTGAGAGGTCCCATGAGATCAAGCCCCTAAACGGTGAAAGGCCATGTGATGGGGATCATCTGCAGGGCATGAGCTGGGAGGTGTGTCTGCTTGGCATAGAACTGTAACCCCTCGCACGAGCAGACGAGGTTGATGGCGTCGAAGACGGTGGTCGTCCAGTAGAAACCTTGCTGGAAGGTGTTGCCGACGAGGGTCCTTGGCGCGGCGTGATGGCCGTAAGCCCTGAGTGAATGTCCTCGAGGAGCCTCCTGCCTTCTTCGATGCTAATACAATGCTAGAGGATCCTAGTCAGGCTTCGTCGGTAGAGTTCCTTGTCATCGCCATAGATGACATAGGTCTTGTCCCGTCGAGCTATCCGTCGAGCCTCGGTTCAGTCTTCTAGGAGCTCTCCTCGAATAAGGAAGTCAAGGAAGGGAATGCGCCAGTCCGGTGGTGGGCTTGACGATGGGAGTGACCCCTCGATCTCCATGACCTCAGCCCCGGTCGAGGGGGCCTTGGTTGAGGCCAGGGGGTCGAGTGTTGATGGTGTAGTGCCAGCCCCCGAGCCCAAGTCGACAGAGGGCTCGAGAGGTCCCTTGAGAATACGTCTGGGGGACAGTGCCTCGAGTAGACGCAATTTTGGCGAGCTCGTCCACGGCTTCGTTGTAGTGTCGAGCGTCATGGTTGAGCTCGAGTCCATGGAACTTATCCTCTAGCTTGTGTACCTCATTACAGTAGGCCTCCATCTTAGGGTCGTGGCAGCTCAAGGCCTTCATTACTTGATTAATGACAAGTTGCAAGTTGCCTCGAACGTCAAGGCATCGAACCCTAAGCTCGAGGGTGATTCGTAGACCGTTGACGAGGGCCTCATACTCTGCATCATTGTTGGAGGCAGTGAAGTGGATGCAAATGACGTAGCACATATGGACTCTGAGGGGTGAGACGAAGAGCAAGCCCAAGCCTGCTCCTATCTTCATGACTCGTCAAAGTACATTGTCCTTAGCTCGGCTTGAATCTACACCGGCAGAAACTGGGTGTCGGTCCACTCGATGATGAAGTCTGCCAGCACTTGAGACTTGATTGCTTTGTGCAGCGTGTAGGTGATAGCTTCACCCATGAGCTCAACTGACCACTTAGCAATTCTTCCCACGGCCTCTCGGTTTTGGATGATCTCCCCCAGGGGAAAGGATGAAACCATGGTGACCAGGTGGCTGAGGAAATAGTGCTGGAGCTTGCGGCGCGTGAGCACGATGGCATAGAGCAGCTTCTGGATTTATGGGTAGCGGACCTTCGTTTCCGAGAGCACCTCGCTGATGAAGTAAACCGGCCATTGGACGGGCATGCATGCCCTTCCTCTGCCTTTCGACCACTATGGCCTCGCTGACCACCTAAGTAGTTGTGGCAACATAGAGGAGAAGTGGCTCCGCTGGTTCGGATGGCGTGGCAGGTCGAGGCGGTACGAGAATCGGGGGAAGTTAGCATATTTTTGAGCTTACCGAGGGCCTCCTCGGCCTTGACGGTCCATGCAAAGCGCTCAGATTTCTTCAGGAGTTGGTACAACGGTAGGGCCTTTTCTCCTAGGTGCGAGATGAAGCGACTGAGGGCCGCGAGGCAGCCCATGACTTTCTGTACGCCCTTCAGGTCTCGAATCGGCCCCATCTTGGTGATCACCGCGACCTTCTCAGGGTTGGCCTCGATACCGCGCTGAGAGACGATGTATCCTAAGAGCATGCCTCGGGCACACCAAAGACACATTTCTTAGGATTGAGCTTGATATTTTTGGCTCAAAGGCACTCGAACACAACCTTGAGGTCCTCAATGAGGTCGTCGACCTTTTTTGACTTGACTATGATGTCGTTGACATAGGCCTCGACTGTGTTCCCTATGTGCTCACCGAAAACATGAAGCATGCCTCACTGGTACGTTGCCCCGATGTTTCGAAGGCCGAAGGGCATGGTAACATAGCAGTACATGCCAAAAGGGGTGATAAAGGAGGTCACGAGCTGGTCGGACTCCATCTTGATTTGATGGTAACCGGAATAAGCATCAAGAAAACAGAGAGTTTCACATGCCACAGTAGAGTCAACAATTTGATCAATGCATGGTAAAGGAAATGAAACTTTAGGGCATGCTTTATTCAAACTAGTATAATCAACACACATCCTCATTTTTCCATTCTTTTTCTTAATTAGCACAGGATTGGCTAACCACTCGGGATGATGAACCTTCTTGATGAAACCGGTCGCCAGAAGCTTGTGCAGGCGTTGCTTCTCCAGTCTGGACCCGGCCCGAATCTCCAAGGCATGCTTGGTGACTTCCCTTGGTATGCTCGGCATGTCCGAGGGGCTCCACGCAAACATGTCAGCGTTCGCATGTAGAAAGTCGACGAGCACTTCTTCCTATTTGCTGTTGAGGGTGGCACTGATCATCAGCGCCTTCTCGCCGGAGCCGGTTGGGTCGAGAGGGATCTTCTTGGTGTCCTCTGCGAGCTCGAAGCTGCCCGCGTGGCGCTTGGGTTCGGGGGCCTCAGCGGCGAGGCCCTCGAGGGTCAAGGCCAGCCTGGTGGTCTCCTCGATGGCCTCTCTATTCTCGACACACTCGACATCACAGTCGTATGCGTGCTCATAGGAGGAGCCAATGGTGATGACGCCCTTGGGTCCCGGCATCTTGAGCTTGAGATACGTGTAGTTGGGGATCGCCATGAACTGCGCGTATCCGGGTCGATCGATGATGGCGTGGTACGTGCCGTGGAACCCAACCACCTCGAAGGTGAGGATCTCCTTTCTGAAGTTTGTGGGGGTGCCAAAGTAGACGGGGAGGTCGATGCGACCAACGGGCGGGGCCTTCTTTCCTGGCACAACTCCATGGAAGCCTCCGGCGCTAGGCCACAGCTGTGATCTCTTGACCCCTAGGAGGTCGAGGGTCTTGAGGTAGATGATGTTGAGGCTCCTACCTCTGTCCATGAGGACCTTGGAGAGGCGGGTGTTGATGATGACCGGGTCAACAATGAGTGGGTAAACTCCTGGGTTGATGACGTGATCCAGATGGTCATCACGGTTGAACGTGATGGGAGCATCAGACCAGTCGAGGTACTGGGGTGTTGCGACCCAAACGGAGAAGACCTCTCAATGCTCTCTCTTGCACTGTTGAGGCGTAAGCTGGGTCAAGGGGCTGCCATAGATCATGTAGCAGTCGTAGACCTCGTGGAACTTGTCGTCCTCCTTGTTGCCACCCTTGTTGCCACCATTGTCCTTCTTCTGGTCGTCCTTCTCGATGCCCAGACTCTTGTAGTAGCTCTTGAGCATGCGGCAGTCCTCGAGGTTATGATTAGCCCCTCCCTTGTGGTAAGGGCAAGGCTCCTTCAGCATCTTGTCGAAGACGGCCCCCTCAGGGGGACCTCGAGGCTTCTTACGCTCGACCGCAGCAACGAGATCGTTGTCCGTAGCCTCATGCTTGCCATGCTGGTTCTTCTTCTTCTTCTTCTTCTTATTGCCCTTCTTGGGGCCCTTGCTCGTGCCCTCAGCGTTGGCCGCCTGCGCCTTCCCTTTGTCCTTCTCGTTGCCGAAGAAGGCTTCGACTGCTTCCTCGCCGGCTGCATAGTTAGCAACTACATCCATCAGCTTGTCAATGATCTTAGGGCGGTTGTGTCCTAGCTCCCGTACCAACTCCTTGCAGGTGGTACTTGAGACTAATGCCAGGATGACATCATGGTCGGGGATGTGTCTGAGCTCGGTGCGCTGCTTGGAGAAGCGTCGGGCGAAGTCGAGTAGGGACTCCCCGGGCTGCGCTTGCAGTTGTGGAGGTCCTAGAAATTGCTAGGGCACACATAGGTCCCCTTGAAGTTTCCCTCAAAGACCCACACCAGTTCGGCCCAGTTGCGGATCTGATCGAGAGGGAGCTCCTCGACCCACCTTCGGGTGGTGTCGGAGAGGAACATGGGAAGTTGGCGGATGATGGCACGGTCGTCACGTGCCCCGCCCAGCTGGCAGGCTAGCCAAAAATCGACCAACCAGAGCTCAGGCTTGGTCTCCCCATTGTACTTGATGACACTTGTGGGGGGTCGAAAGGGGTTGGGCAGCGGCGTGTTGCGGATCGCCCTAATAAAGACTCAAGGACCAGGCGGCTCGAGGGCCCTACTGTCCTCGTCGCTGTCATAGCATCCCCCTCGATGGGTGATATAGCCTCGATCTTCAGCATCCCCATTCTTGTGTTGTAGGTTCTCGATGATATCGTAGCGCGCGTCTTTGTGTTCGCGGTTGTCGATGAGGTGATCTCGAACGGGGGTCGCCTTCTTTGCTCGGGGGGCCACTCCCTGATGAAGCGAGACCTCCCTCTCATCGCGGGGGGCTCAATAGGTTGTTCCGAGGCCACCCCTCGACGTCTCAAGGCCGAGCTCTTGGCCTGCTGTGTGGCCACGACCTTGAGGAGTCCCTCGACCTCGTCCTATATCCGCCGAGCTTGAGGGTTCGATGGCGCGGGCATGTTTCGAAGAAGCATGGCGGCCGTGACAATGTTTTGACTGGCTTAGGGGAAATGGTTGATGACAGGGTGCTCGGGTCCCTCGTCTTCAACGATCTGTCGGTTGACCTCTCAGGCTCTAGCTTGGGCCCTTCCGCTGGGCGAGGGTCGGTGCTCCTGCTCGAGGGTCCGCTCGAGCTGTCACAGGCGCTCCTGATCCTCATTGAGTTTGGCCCACATCTCTTAGACCTGCGTGAGCTAAGTGTCTTGGTCGTCCAGACGTGGGCGTTCGTCCTGGGGCGCAGCTGGCGGCTGCTCCTCCGGGTCCGCCACTACAAGGGCCCTTCCGGTTGTGGCTACGGCTGCTGTCGTGGCCGTTGGGTTGATGGTGTCATCGCTCGATGTGACTCCGCCCTTGATGTGAAAACACTCACGAGTGGGTTCGTAGTGGTCGGAGTTACAGTCGGGGCTACCGAAGTAGAAGATAGGGAACTGCCCACGCCGCTCCTCCTCCAGCTGACGCCGCATCGTGCCGAGGGTGTACCGTCTTGGGCTGGGTGCTCGCATGAAACCAAGGTCCTCAGAGGCCGGCAGGACAGTTGCCAGGTCCATGGTAGCACGCAAGAGAGCCTCCGGGCAGTCCTCATGCGTGCCCACATTGGAGTGCATCATGGCGGAGTTCGTCCTGGCGGCGTTGTCCAGACCGAATGGGAACTGGCGGCGAGCTCCAAATAGTCCGTGCGGCAGTAGATTGGGAGGTGACGGTGCTGAGAGCACCGGAGGAGCCTCGTCGGGCTCCCTCGACGAAATCATCACGAAGGTGAAGTCAGGGTTTCCATAGAGCCCTACCAGCTGGTCCTCCGTTCCTGGACATGGGTCAGATTGGTCCCCAACCAGGGGCCCCTCGTCACCTACCAGGAGTGGGGGAAACGTAGTTCGATGATGATGGCGGTGCCGATCGCGCCTCCTCCTGGACGTGGAGGCATGGTGGCGAGATTGGCATGTGGCCCCTCCTAAACGTGGGGGCTTGGTGCGGCCCCCACTCGGATCTCCAACCGAGAGCAAGGTCATGTCGTAGCCGTGGCCGAGGGACATGAACTTCAGGCTCCTGAACCAGATCACCGTAGCACGCGGAAGCGGCGAAACTGAGTCTGCCATCCGGAAAAACGGCGAGAAATCGTTAGTGACACGCAGTTTCCCCTACCTGGCGCGCCAACTGTCGGTGTTTTGACCCCGGGGGTCTAGCACCAACAAGTAAATATGTTCTGTGTGCTCTCTAATCCGGATGGTGATGCAAGAAGAACACAAGGTTTATCCTGGTTCGGGCAAAAGAAGGCCCTACGTCCAGCAGGGGGGCGAAGTTTGTATTATCTTGCACCGAAGTGCTTGTACAGGGGAGAATACAAGCGTGCGAGTGAGTGAGCTAGGACTTGAGCGCTGCGGGCTCTGGTTGCTCTCTATGCCTTGTGTTTTTTGGTTGAGTTCATTGTTCTTTCTAAACTAGTGCCTGGCGCCTCCTTTTATAGACGAAGGAGGGGCTTAGGGGTACATGAATCTAGGGCGGACATTGCTGCTGACGTCGGGGAGGAGATGTCGATCATGTTGGTGCCACTGTAGAGACGTGAGCCGGGCGTGGCATTCCCTGAAGCGACGTGCTCAGAGATGACGACCATCCTTTTCATGTGTGGGATGACGCAGCCAATAGCCGGTGACCGGCGATGACGAAGTCCAGCTCGAGAGGTGGTCGAGGGGGGTCGAGGCCCAAATGGATAAGGCCAAGCCTTGGGAAATGCGGGAAATAATGCGTCTCGAGGGGGTGCCGAACGGGGCACAGTGCATGGCATGGCGTTACAGTGCAGTACGATTCGCCAGATTCCCAGATATGGGCGGTAAAAGCTGGATTTGACCTTCATACACGCGACTGTAGCCACGAAGTTAGGCGGGAGCAGGTAGAACGCATTAAATGCCCTGAAAACCGTGCCGAGAGTAGGTAATTGAGGGGTGTGCTGTACTCGAGGGGCGTTCGTTCGCTTGGGTAAATCTCCGTCATCGAGGGGTAGCCCGAGTGGCACCCTCGAGTGATCTGCTCTGCCTCGAGCGGGGACCCGTCGGGTAGGTAGCGGCCTGGACCGCCGAGGCCCGTTCGTGGGTCGGCCCAGTATGACATGGCTATTGGGCTTCTTGTGCTAGGTGAAGGATAATCGCCGCGATGGTTTTTGGTTTGTTGATGCCCGAGGTTAATCCACTTAATCGAGGGTTAAGGGTATCCCTTTCCTAGGTACCCGACACTCCGGCTCATGTACAATTCTTTTTTTGGCTATGTTTACATGAGAGGTGCTGGATCGCCAATAGGAGGATGAGACGGTCTACAGGAGTCTGATGTTTGTGTGATGTGTGACCAAGCTTCCGAGACTATGGATCATATTATGTTAGGGTGCAGCTTCAGCCATCAGGTTTGGCATGTGTGGCTTGACATGTTGCATCTGCTTGGTACTATTGTGGTTGAGGAGGAGTTGGTGCTGCAGTGTTGGCTACGTAATCGCAAGATGGTGCCTAAGCCATTCAAGAGGGGATTTGATTCTCTCTTCTTCCTTGTTGGATGGCTGCTCTGGAAGGAAAGGAATGCGAGGACTTTCAACAGGGTCATCACGGCGCCGGAGCTACTCTTCGAGACAATGTTGCAGGAGGCGCGAGCCTATGAGTCGGCGGGCTGTAAGCAGCTAGGCGTGTTGTTGTCCAGGTTGTAGAGAATCTTGGTGTTTGTTAGTAGCTCATTTGTTTCAGCCATGTAGTCTTTAACTTGTTTCTTTGGAGGAGGTGGGCCTTTTTGGACGCTGATTTGGTAACCGGTTGTTACTAAGCGAGCGTCAGTTCTTTGTAACGAACAAACTTTGTTTTATTTTCTCCTATTTAATGAAAAACGCGCAACGGCGTGGTCTCGAAAAAAATTCAAAAGGCGCACGTTTGATCGATCGCCATCGATCATAGACATGCATGTGAAAGAGACGAACGGGCGTACGTAAACCTCGCAATCATGGAGGACACGTATGTCCCGCGGGCGCTGTTAACGTGGCCCGGCCAGCTCATCGCGGCGCCGCAACAACGCCTTCCGCGGCGCGAGCGCCGACGGCGGCCGGGTAATCGTTGGCTAGTGTTGGGATCTGAAAAGCATCTTCGCAGGTATAAGCGCCCGCGGAGTTTATCTCAACACTCTAAAGATTCACACTTAGAAGTTTTAAAAAAATTTGAAACTTTACACATCAATAGTACCAAACTAGATGGGCATTGTCCAAAAATTTGAGATTCAAATAACTTTTGTAAAAAATCATATGAAAAAAAATAAATTTCACTCATCTAGAGTTTTTGTCTTCTAGTGGCTGAAATTTGTTTTTTCATATGAATTTTTATAAAAGTTTGAATCTTAAATTTTGGTACAATACACATCTAGTTTGGTACTATTAATATGTAAATTTTTAATTCTTTTAAAACTTCTAAATATGAATCTCTATGGTGTTAAAATAGACTCCGCGGACGCGTGTACCCCGCGAAGTTTTCCTTCCGGTGTTGGGATATTTCTCGATCGGTACACATAACCCCACCTATATCCCCTGGCCGATGAGGGAGAGCACGCAAATGGCCACGCGGCAGGTGTACGGCTCCGGGGACCGATACGTCCGCGCCGATCCAAACTCGACCGTCAGACGCTGGCTCGGTCGAGATGGCGGGCAAGTACCATGCACGCGGGCGTGCATCCATGTGGATTCCTGGCTCGTCCCGGACAAATTAAACATCGCGCAGCGCATGCGGCGCCATCTTTCTCGTAGCTGCATTCTAGTGCAGCCGGCACACAGGTGTCCGTACGTGGTGGCGAGGAGCCGGCCGGAGGCGGCATTGCTTGACCAGCCCCGCCCGGATTGGTCAGGTTGCTCGGAGCGTGCGGTCTGCGGTCGGCGGCGCCCGGCGTTCGAAAAAACCGGCTCGTCCTCGTCTTGATTGGTTTCCGCAGGCAGGGCAAGAGGGTGACCGCGCCGCGTTCTGGGCTTGACGCCAGATTTAGATCGTACGTAGCCGCGCGCGCGTGTGGTCCGGTCCGCGGGGGCGGCGCGGCGCGTGCCCTCTCGCGAGAGCGCAGTACGTCTCTGCAGGCCGGCCGGGGCTACGTGCAGCTTGCCCTCCGCGCGCGCGTGCCCCGGCGGCCGGCCGCTTGCCTGCCAACACCTCGATCGGTAAACCCGACCGGCATGGAGCTAGCGCAGCTGTGGTTCGGCCCACAACCCCTGACACCCTTCTAGCACCATCTCATTGGTGCATATCCTCGTCAGAGTGCGTGCAGAGCCGGCCAAATGCACATGGAACCAAGATACTACACCCATGCACGCCTCCTTCTCGGCAGCAGAGAATCTATCCGGATCAAACTTTTCATGCTGTGTACCACATTCTCCTTCGATGAAACATACAGCGCTGCCATGCATATGCTCCACAACAGCGGGGGGAGGGCACAGATATTCCTGACACGTAGTAGCACTGTCTTTATGGAACACACATGCACACGATCATTTTCTTTGTGCCAGAATGTAGTATCTTACCAGATCTCTCGTCAAGATAAAAGAAATGCGTATCAAATCAAACTCTTATTTGAATATATATGTTGTACGAAGTAGCAGGAGATATATACTTGTTCTCTTACGTGAAGCATGACTCGCAGCTCCGATATTTTTCGAAGAGAGACAGACGTCACAGACAGGTAGTACATCGAACTTTAAAAAAGACAGGTTGCACATACTTGTACTCTGCTGGTACGTAGCTTATTATACATGCAGACGATCGAACTGATAACGTCGTCACAGTTCTAACAAACTACTTTCACACATATACATAATGCTTTGTTCCCATGCATGGATGGTACATGCAGGCAACGTCGTCTGCTAGTCTAGAAGCAAGGTCATGGCCTCAGCGATGACACAGAGAAGAGAGAAAACGAGTTAGACTATACGTTTGGACTTTGGAGAAGTTGGAACGCAGCAACGTAGCAATACATACACACCCTCTCGGAAATAACTAATATAAAAAAAGGAGCCTGTGCCCTGCCTTGCTGCCACTTGTCCCTTGCTTGCATGGGACGAGAGGAAAAAGATCAGGATCCGGGAAGAAGAGAGGCAGCATCTTCAGGGAACACGTGGCGCGCCGAGCCTGGGTCAACAGATATCTCAGTTTCCACAGTGAACTCCCTCAGAAACATTCAGATTATTGTTCAGAAATCAGGGCTGGCGAAAACGATACTGCACAGGCTTGCGCGATGGAATAGATTTACGCCCTTACAGCTGTGTCAGCGTGTCACCTAGCTCCGTGCATCCACAAGGTCAACTCGTCTGACCAGCACATGCTTTTGAATTTCTTTTTGATCGAGATGGTAACCTACTAATTAACAAAGGGCGATGGAGTATGCACACCATATTTTGATTTTTGGTGACACTTCCGGGAAAGAGAGACGAGAAAAAGAATTGATTTCTTTTTCGAAAACTGAAAAAAGCAAGCAAAAGCCGCATGTGTACAACCATTTCCTCCGGAAGACTAGGCGTCTGTTGTTCAACACGTGTGCTACTTCCGTTTATAAGATTCAGAGTTCCGTTCAGCATGCATTCTTACTCGCGCGCATGCTCCTTTCTCCGTTCTTCCTTCTTATGCTTCTTTTGATTTCAAAATGTGTGCTCCGGCTGCTTTTAACCCTTCAACCGGTCAGTCTTGCCGGCAACCTAATCTGTCGTGCTTCTTATGTTAATTACCTGCTGCGTCATTCATCAGTGTAACTACAACCTCGTGGAGATAGCTCCAACTGGTTTGGACTTTGGTTTCACCGTGTAGTTTAGATACGACGTATTATCCTTTTCTTTAAAATGAGTGAATCGTGAACCGACGAAACTAGTATTATATTTAGCTTTACTGACTCCAATACTTCTAAATATACTGATAACGAGCTAGATAAAATATACTGCTCCCTGAAATAACTGATGGCAATTATACATTAAAATATATTAATATTTATGCTAAGCAATTAGTATTATCGAAAAGATTTTTAAATATAGTTTTTTAACAAAATTATTTACAAATATAAATATTGCATATATTTTTTATAAATCAAGTCAAAACTTATGACACGCACACCAACACGAGCTAGACAAAACACTACCAAAAGGATCCTAACTCCTAAGGGGATGGACATTTGGTTCCCTTCATTAATGGCTATTCGACTGATGGTGATAAACTGGTTGATGTTATTTTATTATGAGAAACACAATATAGCATGGCTGATAAGTTTAAGCGAATAGGACCTTAGTGGAACAAAATAGAATTCATCCATCAAGATCTGGTTGCCTACACATACTTTATAAAATCATGGTTATTGTTAGAAAAATGTAATTTTATTTCGGCCATTGATTTTTCAAAATCATATGAAGCTGTTCTATAGGAGCTACACGCATGCCGAGAGTCAAAATATAAAAACTTGGCTAACAATATTTAACTTTATCATAATATAAAATTAATACAATTAGACTTGGTAAGCAATTGTAATATCCAATAACCATTAATTTATAAGCATAATATCAATGATCAAGATGTAATATAACGAATCTTTATCGAAACACAACGGCAGAGCCGCCGCCTCCCAAGCCCTACTCGCCAAGGGCGAGTTCCGCTGCTGCCGCTTGATCCCGTTCCCCTCGCCGCCGGTAGCGTGGAGGATCGGGGGTCCGTCGTTTCTAGCAGATCTACTATTTTTTAGATTGTTTCTCCGTTTGTTTTCCCTTTTTACCATAATAATTAGGCTTAGTTTTTTGTTGGCCGCTTCGATGTCTTCAATCCGACTTCCTGCTTCGTACCAAATCATTGGTGGATGCGTCGTCATCTCCGGTGATGGCGTGTTCCTGAGATCGAGGTATATTGGAATAATTCTTCTCGACGAGGGATTGGATCTATTTTTCCCCTTCTGCGAGATCTTTTTTCCGGCTGCCGGTGCTACTAGCGGTAGCGGATTTGCCCTTCCGGTTGTTGGTAGTGATGCTAGCAACGTCGGATCCTATGTTCAGTTCAACCTTCAGAAGATATAGCCGATGTGCTCTCGACGCCCTTTACTCCCTATAATGGTTGAGCATACTGCGCCTCTTATGCGGTCTCTATATTTGTGGAGTCTTCTGTTGGTAGGGACTGTGGTTCTCGGGTCTAGATCTGGTGTACTTTCATGGAGTTTTCTGAAGAGTACGCCGCCAGATGTGAGAAAGATGAAGTTTCAAGATCTAGTGGTGTGTTTCAATGTAATATTATTTTAGATTAAGGTCTTAGTTGTAAAAGAAGTTTTAATTTAATAAAAGTCAATCCCTTTCTTAAAAAAAATGTAATACAGCAGACTGTGTCATTATAACCGATGCTTTACAAAATGGAACAGAGGTCGTACTACTTTCTCTGTGCACAAATGATAATCATATTTGATCTGAGGAAAAAATATAGTATTAAAATAATAATTTAAGAACTAGTAACTATCTTTTATTGTTAAGAATGCCCTAAACCGAGAGAGCTGTGCGAGCAGTAGGGCTTGCCAAGTGATGCAGCGGCGAGAGGCCAGGAGGACGAAGCAGCCAAAGCGAGCTACGGCAGTGTGCAGTGCAGTACGAGATCGTGCGTGCCCGATATCCGCTAGCCCGGTGACAGACAGGGGCAGAAAGGGAGAGGTTGAGCTGGAGCGAGCGAGGGATTCAATTAATCGCGCGCTCGCATTAATTCAATTCCCCCCTCCCCTTCTCCTCATGCTCAGTCGCATGGCTTGGCCCCCCTGTTGTGCTGCGGAGTGCGATGCCGATGCGTCGTGGTGGTAGATTTTTGGGGAGAGACTAAAGGCTCACCGCCAATCTATAAATAGCTGCCACCTCCCTCGCCTTTCCCTCCACACCAACACCCCCGTCTCTTGTCTTCCTCCTCCTCGACCGCCGTTGGTTGCAGTCTCCTCCCTCCTCCGGCTCCTTCCCTCCTAGCAGCTGCTTTACCTCTCTCCTTTCGCCGCAACAAACAAGCAGAGAGCGAGCAAGGCCGCAAAAGCCATCATCACCATGGGCGCCTTCTTGCTCTTCGTCTGCCTCCTGGCGCCGATCGTGCTCCTCTGCGCCGCCGTCCGCGGCAGCCGGAATCGGCGGTCCACCTCGCCGGCGTGCGGCAAGGCCAAGGCGCTGCCTCTGCCGCCGGGGACGATGGGGTGGCCGTACGTGGGCGAGACGTTCCAGCTCTACTCGTCCAAGAACCCCAACGTGTTCTTCGCCCGGAAGCAGAACCGGTACGGGCCCATCTTCAAGACCCACATCCTGGGGTGCCCCTGCGTGATGGTGTCGAGCCCGGAGGCGGCGCGCTTCGTGCTCGTCACGCAGGCGCACCTCTTCAAGCCCACGTTCCCGGCGAGCAAGGAGCGCATGCTGGGGCCGCAGGCCATCTTCTTCCAGCAGGGCGACTACCACGCCCACCTGCGCCGCCTCGTCTCCCGGGCCTTCTCCCCCGAGGCCATCCGCGGCTTCGTGCCGGCCATCGAGGCCATCGCGCTGCGCTCGCTCCACTCCTGGAACGGACACCGCGTCAACACCTTCCAAGAGATGAAGCTGGTGGGTTCTTGGTTATGCTCTGTTCTGCCGCTCTGTTCTTTCCATCACTGCTTGCCCTGCCTGAACTGAATGTGGAGCTGACTCTGTGCCCTTCCTCTGCTTCGTGCAGTACGCGCTGAATGTGGCATTGCTGTCCATCTTCGGCGAGGAGGAGATGCGCTACATCGAGGAGCTGAAGCAGTGCTACCTGACCCTGGAGAAAGGGTACAACTCGATGCCGGTGAACCTGCCGGGCACCCTGTTCCACAAGGCCATGAAGGCCCGCAAGCGCCTTGGCGCCATCGTGGCGCACATCATCGAGGCCCGGCGCGCGCGGCGGCAGGAGCGCGGGAGCGACCTCCTGGCGTCGTTCCTGGACGACCGCGAGGCGCTGACCGACGCCCAGATCGCGGACAACGTGATCGGCGTCATCTTCGCCGCCCGCGACACCACCGCCAGCGTGCTCACCTGGATGGTCAAGTTCCTCGGCGACCACCCCGCGGTGCTCAAGGCCGTCATCCAGGAGCAGCAGGAGATCGCGCGGTCCAAGAGCTCCGCCGACGAGCCCCTGACGTGGGCGGACACGAGGCGGATGCGGGTGACGAGCCGTGTGATCCAGGAGACGATGCGGGTGGCGTCCATCCTGTCCTTCACCTTCCGGGAGGCCGTGGAGGACGTGGAGTACCAAGGTGAGGCGTCACGTCCCGAGCTCGCTGTCCGGTGTCCGAGTTATTATGTCGGCTCCCGCCACCGTTTCACGCTGGATTGGAGGCTGTGTCTATCCCTGATGTCCCTGTCGTGCGCTGCTGCGGATGAACTGGACGGACGGGACGGCTTCCTAACCGAAATGAATAGACTAACTCACCATCGTCTCTGTGTGTGCTGGCTGCAGGGTACCTGATCCCCAAGGGCTGGAAGGTGATGCCCCTGTTCCGGAACATCCACCACAGCCCCGACCATTTCACCTGCCCGGAGAAGTTCGACCCTTCCCGATTCGAGGTCAGTAGTCTCTCTTGCTGCTGCTTCCTTTGCCATTTGAGCATATGCCAATGTCCTCCTAATTCTAACGATCTGACTGCCTCAGGTTGCTCCCAAGCCCAACACGTTCATGCCTTTCGGCAACGGGACCCATTCGTGCCCGGGCAACGAGCTCGCCAAGCTGGAGATGCTCGTAATGTTCCACCACCTCGCCACCAAGTACAGGTGGTCCACCTCCAAGTCGGAGAGCGGCGTGCAGTTCGGCCCCTTCGCGCTGCCGCTCAACGGCCTGCCCATGACCTTCGTTCGCAAGGACTGAAGGGAGAGATGTGGATCGGATCGGAATAGGAGCCGGAGCCAGCCACAGCAACAAACCCACGGCCAACGGAAACCAACAACAAACAATTCAGCGGATGGATGGATGGATGGCGGTATGGTATCTGCTAGTACTATTACTAGTAATACCTAGGAACGCCGAAAACCGCTTCCGGGATTGGGGCGTCGGCCGCGTTGCGGCGGTCGCCATCGGACAGGACGAGGACGGCGACGGGGGCATCAGGGCATCAGGCAGCAGGCATGGGACGATCGATCAGAGAAAGATAACGCAAGTCCGTGTACAGATTCTTCTTCAGCTAGTAGGGCCGGATCCCAAGAAGCCGGAAAACCAACACAAAATTAGGCATAGCCGCGTAAGTAGGTGTCACTAAGTCGTCTAAGCTACTACTCCAGTAGGCATCAGATCAGATGAGCACCCAGCGCAGCGCCACAAAGAAGTGGCGCTGCTTAATTGTAAAACCAAAACCATTTTTTTCTCGTCATCTTCTTCTTGTTAGATTTTTTTTTTATAAGCCAGCAAGACAGCACCTATAGGATCGAGAAGAACCATAAAAGAAAGCGAGAGGCGCCCTGATTGGGATTGTACTAGCACTAGCAGCTAGGTTGTCCGCCTGAAAACAGGCTGGCAGCTAGGCCGAATAATCCTTGGACGGATGGATGGATTGGATGCATCGCCGGAGTCAAAAGGAAACCACGTCGTCGTCTTCCTTCCCGGGACGGACGGACGGCGACGGCGACCCGGCCTCCTTGTATTTGTTTCGTCCAACGCAAAAGACAGCGACTGCTTTCAGAACAGCTAGTGCTCCCGCCCAGCCCGTACTTACAATTAATTAATTAATTAAACTCTCTAAGTGCGCCTGCGTCTGCGTTGCTCGGTTTACTCCATCATCTCTCCGGCGATTGAGTTGTTAATTAATTAATTAATAATTAAACAATATCAGTCGTCCTCGATTGCATAATAATGTGCTGTGTTCGTGCACGCTTCCACGGAACAAAGTCTGCAATGCACTGCCACTGCAGCTTCTGAACTCTGAAGGAAGAAGAAAAATAATCTGCTGGACTTTGGGGTGTCGAGTGGTACGGACCTCCCCGGGTCAAACTGAAGAAACCATGATCCATGTTGCGGCCCTGGCCTGGTGACCTTTAGACTGTACCATTATTCTTCTCGCTCTATAGTGATGATCTTCTATGGGGTTATATTACAGTAGATCAAGTTTAACCAAATTTACATTAAAATTCATAATAATATTTATCTTTACTAAATAGATATCATTGGATTCGCTATAAAACATACTTTCATTATATTTTGTGTCATAAACATAAATATTTTCATTCATATATTAAGTCAAATTTTAGGTACTTTAATCGATAATATATATAATTGTATATTTTTTGGAACACACAGTACAAAATAGCAAGGTGGCCCACGCAAATAATGCAGGTAGCTACTTTTCTTTGATATTGGTATTTTAATATTTTTATTAGAAATGACCTTTGCAAACAGCTTTTTATTGCAAAGGTTTTGTTGTCACACTCCACTTTTAAGGATAAAAGTAGAATGCATAAATAGCCTTATATGCGCCCCAGGAACAGTCGCACATATAGGATGACAAATTATAAGGAGTATCATCACCCTATTTATTACATAACGAACCAATATTCATTACAGAGTATTGCGCATAAACAATAAATAATCAAGATATCTTTATTGCGGAAGCTCCACACAGGGACAAGTCAACTGGTGAACATCAAGCCTAGTACTCATCGCGATAGCTCTCATTCCAACCTTCATCTGTTACCCATCCGGGATTTTCCAAAATTGAAAGTAAAGCAAGCGTAAGTACACAACCGTACTCAACAAGCATAACATGGGTTAATGAGGCTCAAATAAGCTGACACTGTTTGACTGCATTTAGCTTTTATAACTTAATCATATGGAAGCATAGCATCAAGGTAGTAATAATTCCCATATTCTCATGATCAAATAACATTAACCAGTGCGTAGCAAGAACGACATTAAGATGCACACATTAACAATTTGAGAACCATTATCTTTTGTAAATGTGTCAAGGCCGCCCTAACCGAAGGGCACGGACAATATATTGATTTAAACTCTGATCAGAGGTGTACACTTTCACTGTGAGTCATGTTTTGCAACTGAGTGGACTTATAACTTCCAAACCACCACAAAACATATAAAGCCTCCTATAGGTTCTCCCAACCAATCAGAGATGCGGAAATACCGTTGTGTTAGGAACTCCCCTTCCAATATGGCACACACCTACCCGGCTATACTCATAAGGACAGAGGCAGTCCTAAACCCCAACTTCCAGACCACCAACCAGCTAGAAAAGGGCCTACAAGTGACTAGAGCCAGAGCCATATAGCCCTCACAGCTGTACGGATTCTCCATGATAAATCACTTACAGACAAAAGTCCATGTTTGTTAAAAGTCATCATTTTCGTTAATAGCATAACACACATCAAGTTATAAGATCATGATCATTAGAGCACTAGCATCATAACTACCCAATGCAACCCAAAAGGTTCAAGGAATCAGGGTATCAAAGCTAGTTATAATCTCTAGGTCATCAAAGACATATGCATATGAATTGTTATTTATAGTGAATAGGTAACAAGGATGATCCATGCTATACTTGCCTTGGTTCACGAAGTCCTGCTGATCCTGCTGATCCTCAAAGTAGCTTTGCTCAGCAAAAACCTCACCGTCTGAACTCGACATTAACAATCAACACCAGACAATCCAATCGAGCATACATACACGGAGCAAACAAAGAACTATTAGAGGAACAGTACATCAATCTCATCAAAACAGAATAAAAAGGTTATAAAACTATTCTACTCGTTTCTACGATCACACAGACGTCAAGTTCACCGAAATCGGACTTATAACGGCGAAGATATGAATTTTCAAAGATTTCCTGTATATAAATATATAATTTAATTATAGACTAAAAATATAAACTTTCCAAAATACTTCAAGAATAGTATCACTGCGTAGATTATGAAATTATGAATCTAACTCAATTTGAACGGACCAAATCGGAGTTAAAACGTGAAAGTTATGAGCTTTTAAAGATAATGACAAAACTGTAAATAGATGAAAACGTTTTCTGAAACTAAAACGGGAAAATACGTTTTTCCGAGAAGAAAACGTATTCTGGACGCAGTTGTAAAGGAAATACGCTTTCCAGTGGACGAAGCGTATTATGGATCTGTTAAGAAGAGTTTACGCTTTCTCGTGGAGAAAACGGATTCTGTCCACGGCGCCAGGGACTCTTAACAGAATAGATCAAAGTTCAGGGGTTTATTTGCAAAAGTGCCCCGCGAAGTGTTACGGTGGATTTCTGGCCGTCCAAAACAAAACGGACGACGCAGATTCAAGGTCCAAAACGGACAACCGATCGGACCAGATCGGATGTTGTCCGATGTTGCCCGATCGGACAACGTCCGATCGCGACCCGGACAAAATTCTCGATCACGGCGGCGTCCATGGCCGTCGGCGTACGGAACTCACCGGAGTTCATGGAACTCACAACTCCGACCACCATTAAACACAAGACCAGTACCGTTCGATAGAGGAGCTTACACCGCGCTCACCTGAGGCGAAGATGGGGACCGCGGTGACGCGAGGACGGCGTATGGCTTGGAGCGGCGGACGGCGGCGAGCTGCACACGATCGGAGCTCGAGTTAGGCAAAATTCAACCGAAAGAATTACACCAACGCGCTCAGGAGACCAAGGAAGGACTTGCCGACCGGTTAATGGCAAGGATGACCCGAGGTCGGCGGCCAATTTTGAGTTTTGGCGGCCGGCGGTGAAAGAATCGGCGGCGGCTAGGGTTTCGGCGTCGGCGCGACGACTTTGGCGAGACGAAGGCAGAGGCGGCGCTGATTTAGGGTTGCGGATGGGGCTTGATTCCTTTTAAAGCCCGAAGGCAAGGACGTGCGACCGAGCGGGGGTGGCACGGGTCGGACTCGCCGTTGCGACTCGAGGCCGAGCCGAAGGAGGACGAAGGCGACGCGGGGCCCACCTGTCGGCGGCAGAGCGTGGGCGGACGCGCGGACATGCGGTCGGGCGACGCGGCTGGGCCTCGGCCTGCAGCCCAAGAAGAGAAACGGCGCGCGCACGACGCTGGGCCGAGGAGAAAGGCGCGGGCCGCGCAGAGGAGAAAGGAGGAGTGGGCCGCGACAGGCCGATTGGGCCAGAAGGAGAGAAAAGAAAAGGAAATCTCTTTCCAATTATTTGAATCATTTTCAAATACTAATTCAAATGTATTTTGAAAACCAAATTCAAATTCCAACACCACACATGAAAATATGCACCAGCATGAATGCTCAAGCATGTTTCTACCATGATTCAACCTCATTTTCATAAAACATTTATTTTGCCATTTATTTATACACCCAAAAATCATTTTGACTATTTATATATATATATTTTTGGGAATTAAAGACTAGGGTGTTACATTTGTTTATGTATCGATTGTAGGTTATTCACGAGTGGAGTGGAGCTTAATAAAGTTTTGGTGACTATTTGGTGATCCAATTAGGACTAAAGGTTGTGGCAACAAACCGATACCATGGGAGAAAATATTGTTGTCTCTTTGCCTCTCTTTTCATTTCTTGCATTGATTCTTACTTTCTTTGTTTTTGTGCAAGTTCTATTGAGGCACAACTAGGATTACTTAGCAGGGGTTCCGCTTATCTTGTCTGATGTGTGTAATAAGTCCATGAATAATATCATCAATTTAAACGAGTCATGTTAATTTTAGTTGTTTAATGTCATCGGTAAATCTAAATTTAATCCTAAAATTTACCTTAGTGAAATGTTCTAAGTGCCATGTGTGTATAATCTAAGACAACCTCGCAGGCCTCACAACGAGTGGAGACAAGGAACTTGTCACTATTAGAACTAATGAATGGCGAATTGACTAAAGGTGACAAAATATACTTCATAACGCTTAATTATTGTACTAGATTTTGCTACTTGTACCTATTGGAATCAAAAGATGAAGCACCCATAAGTTTAAGACCTATAAAACTAAAGTAGAAAATCAACTTGAGAGAAAAAAGATAAATAGTTAAAGTATAAGTGCATCTCCAAAAGTCTTTCTAAAACTCACAATCTAAATCATGATTTGGAGAGTCATTTGCATAAAATTATTTTCTATATCTTTTCATTCTGTTTGTATTCTAGGGAGCCATTCTCATTTTCTATTTTTGGTTAGGGTAAATCTAGAGTAGTGGATGGCTATTTTTGGATAACCAAATAGAAATGCCGTTCGAGGGTTTTTTTTCTCTTCAAAATCTCTAATCCTAGTAATTAGAGAGGACATAGAGAGTCTTTTGGAGTTGCTCTAATCATGGTGAGAATATTTCTCTAATAAATTTTATAGTTTCTGCATGGAGCATTATATTATTCATGAAAGGGCATTGCACACTCACCGCAATTCAGTGGGATTACCCAAAGATAGTCGTACTATCTAAGAAATAGTGGAGGTAAGACTATTTTAACAGCCCGTCATGTCCTAAATAGAGTTTTCACAAAAATAAAGAAAATTACTCCATTCATTGAATGGAAGTAAATGTGATTAACTCTCCTTAATTGCGCACATAGGTAGCTTGGCCATGTTGAGTGTGCCAATGAACAAGAAGCACAAACTTGAACTTAAAACTATGACTATGTTTTCCTTTGTTATGTTTTTTTCACGGTCGTGGTGTAGCACGTTTTTCATTAAGCAGAAAAAATAATTTGTTGTTTTAAATCTATCCAAGTATGGCACTCGCGATTACCGAGACCTAAGATACATAGCCTGCACGTGGTTGCAATTACATAAGAACCCATTTTGCAAAGAGTAAAATGTATGAATAGGCCATTAACTTGTGCTGTTGTGTCGATTTGGACCATTAACTTCAAAAGTGCATTTTTAGTGCCAAAAACTTTACTTATGATGCACCAATAGGCCATACCCCTTTAGCTCATGTTTTTCGCCTATGTGGACAACGCCTTTTAGCAAAACGCCCCCTCAAATCCTTCTTCCTCTCATTCCCTAGTCCTCCCTCTCTGCACGACTCATGTTTTTTGCCTACGTGGACAGCGCCTTTTAGAAAAATGCCCCCTCAAATCTTTCGTCCTCTCATTCCCTCTCCATGGAGAGAGGGAGGACCGGGGAATCAGAGGACGAAGGATTTGAGGGGGCATTTTGCTAAAAGGACGCTATCCACGTAGGTGAAAAACATGAGTCGAAAGGTTATGGCCTATTGATGCACCATAAGTAAAGTTTTTGACCTAAAAATATACTTTTAAAATTGATGGCCTAAATCAACATAGCCGTATAAGTTAATGACCTATTCATACATTTTACTCTTTTGCAAACTAGCAAGAAACGAACAACTAACGAGGCTACTCAAAGCAGCGACCCCAGGTGCCTATGCCATGCACCAAGCATCGAGCTCCTCCTCAGTCCGCTCCACCAGCTGGGCACCGTTGTTACAAATCCTGATAAAAGTTCTCGCGTTTCTCTCCTTTCCAAGCATCCAGCTACCGATTAGGAAAATACACATCGTCGTAGATAGGTTAATTATAATAAACTCTCGAAGAACTAAACTACTGTAGCCTACTTCAGACACCGAAGGGCTAGCAACAGGTAGCCTATTAGCTCTCTCTAATCCAATCCCCTGATGATGAGACGTCGATGATTAATGAGCTTGAGCTCATACATGAATGGCTCTTCCGTGTCCCTCGGATCTCCCACCGGGATTACGCTAAACTACTTGCCGATTTCCCTCGAGATGAAGTGCCGAACTGAGGAAGTCCCGCATCCAGTGGCCCCGGCCGAGTACGACCAGGGGATAGGTGTGAGCGCCATTGACTTTGGAGAGGGACGCAGTTAAAAATGCTAAGCCTGGAACTGGAACGGAGTTGCCGTCGGCCGCGCGCGCGAGGGCCGGGGGCCGGGACGAAGCTTCCAGGAAGCGGCGGCGACAGCAGGTCGCCTGCGTCTTCCCCACTCCAATGGCGAGAGACAGATGGAATCCTATCCTCTGTGCCAATTATTCAGCCAGTCGGGCACGACGGCCGGCATTACTCGCCAGGGCCCTTGCCGGGGCCGACGGACGGATGCGTGGGCAGGCCAATCAGTGTCCCCGATCGATTTCTTTACTGCCGCCAGCACCACCACCGGTGATCCAGGCCATCTGGACGGATCAGCGACGAAATGCGGCATATACTAATGGCTCCCGCGGCCGTGCGCGTGCGTTGAGTGCCACCGGATCGGAGACGACGAGCTCGACGCGGGATGATTGGGCTCTCCGCTTCCGTACTTGCCCTCCCGTCCTGTGCTGTCCTGTCCTGTCCTGTCCGTTTCAGGACCGGCGGGGGCGAGCTGGCTCAAGTCACTCGGTCACTTGCTAGCTTAGCGACCTCCGATCCGCATCATTGATGCAGCCATATCTCTAGCTCCTTTTGTCTACTCTTTACAAGTATTTTCGTCAAATAATTGTCGCAGTCTCGTGTGTATATATATATATACATGGTTATGTAGCACCTGTGTAAAGCTGTATGTGCATGGGCTTATCAGCTTGCACAAAAACCTCGAGCAGTGTCCATGCGACGAAAAGGAAAGAGGGGGAGAAGCTGGACCATTCCAATGCTGGACCTTGAATTCCAATGCAGCAAGGGATGTGGAAACTGCGGCACTCTGCTTCAGCTACACGTGGCGCGATGTGCGTCCATCCGCTTGGATAACGGCTCACCAACACGTGTCACGTGGAAAATTACAGGTCCAAGGAGTACTATGCATTTGGGCCATGAAGTCAGCCTTTTCTGTGGCGTATAATTCCATCTTGCCGACGTCCAAAATTCTCTAGACCGCATCTGGATACATTTGTCGAGAAAAAACTGTTTTTTTGGCAAAATAACGTGTTTAAATGTGAGAATTAAGTCAACGCGAAGAAAAACAAAACTAGAGAAGAAATAAAAGTTGCTTATAGAAATTAAAGCCACACATATTCAAATCAGCTAAGGCAAACTATTAGATGCAGCTAAACATTAGTATACA
Source organism: Bothriochloa decipiens (assembly GCA_023333625.1). Taxonomy (NCBI): domain Eukaryota; kingdom Viridiplantae; phylum Streptophyta; class Magnoliopsida; order Poales; family Poaceae; genus Bothriochloa; species Bothriochloa decipiens. The sequence continues at coordinate 48,682,279 of CM041635.1, read as the reverse complement.
CAAGCTAATAATGGGCAACAACTAGAAAAGAGTTTGACTAATTTTTGGCCCACTTATTAATCTCTCTATTTAAATTAACTTAAATAGAACTAATAACTAGTATTTTTATTTTGAATCACAGTACAAATACAAACACTCGTACATCTAGCTGGGCATGCTTACTTATATGATCGCATTGTATATACATCCCTGACCAGCTAGTAAGCTGGGCTCGGTTTTTGCAATAACAATTAGCCTCTCTAGTATCAAAGAGAAGACCTAGAGCGTACTCTAGTAAGCCTTGGGCATGTCTTATGAACAGGTCAGACCAACAGAACACGTGGCCCGGTATATATGGTATAGTTTCGATGACATACACAAACCTTTTCCTTACAATTAAAATTAGTATGAAAACTCATCGTATGATGCAATAATATTTCTCTCGGATTCACATTTCACATTGATCAGTTTATATAGTGGAAAATACTTGCTTTGAGGGACAGATTTAGTCAACGTGCAAGGTTAGCTAGGTCTCCATATTGAGGACGCATCATTGTCTATAAACAATATATATAATTAATGTGTTGACTGAAGTACAATTTCTTGCGGAGCTGTTCTTGTTTCTGACGGATCCATGATTGAAGAGTTCCCGTTGCTCTGTACGGTTGCCGGATGCGTGCAATTAACGTGGCCTCTGCATTGCTAATTTTTTTGCCATATTTTATTCCATTCGAGACCTGCTAGACTTCAAATGCATGCATATATGTCCATCAATAGCCGTCATGTATAATGGATAAGTTCGTATATTTATTTATTTATGTAGTATAGTATTTCTCTTTAGCATTGTTGTCTGCATATAAATATTTATAAATCTTTTTAGAATTCTAGGGCAGCGCCCATCATGTCACAGCATAGCAACCACGTTTGGTCTTTTTTTCGATCCAGCAAGTATACGGGACATATCCGTCGTACTTGTGTATATATGCATTACAAAATGTTAATTATTGTGCCTTCTCCAGCTCCAGGAAGAAACGTACTGTACGGGGCGACTGCTAGCTTCAGATCAATTATATATTAGATTAGAAAAATAATGTCAACAGCGTCCTGATGCATGCATGCATGCATGGATGACTTCTCCACATGTTTTTATATTTCGCAGGTGGCGGAAAATACGCAAGCATGCATAGCATTATATATATTGATTTTTTTTCGTTTTATACAGGCATCGATCGAGTCAAACTCAACTGTGTTTTTCCTGACCTGTACTTTGTTTTTGTTGGACTTTTATGATAGATTAAATGCATGGAGCAAGGTCAACTCCCGTGGCGCATCTGTGGCGCGCCCTGTTGAAGTGTTGGGCGATGTGATAAATGACAATGCGCACTTTTTCCCCTTGTCAAAATGCATCTGCGAAAGACAAAACCTTAGACCACTACATATAATATGCAATGAATCTCCTCATTGAAGAAAAACGAAAAAAATCTAACCAGTCTTTTCATTCATCCAATAAATACGTAGTCTGTAATGTCAACTTATTGTATAAATTAAATATGTTTATTCCAGAGTCAACTGCTTCAATTCGATCACTGTTCCTTTTTCTGGCACGACCTTTGGACAATCTTTCCAGCAGAGAGAGCTGTCTTATTATTAGAGCATGGCATATGCTAATAATGCAGATATTTTAAATGGGCAAATTTTTTGTCTAATATACGAACAATAATTGATCAGTCCTAGTTGAGAATAATTGACTGGTGGCAGGTCGTTGACTTCAAAATTCGGGAGTGTTTATTCGGTGGGACACTGTTAGTTTGACAAAAAAGCAGGACAGGTGGCAGCCATGATCCATGTGCTTCCATCAGCTTCATAAGACCCCAGGATACGCTGCCGAGCTGAGTCAGCTCAACTATTCTTTATAGCGAGTAATCTCGCATATCTAACTATTGTACGTCTTCTTTATTTTTTAAAATTCGGTAAGGGAGGTCTAACTATTGTTTCGGTACTATGTATTATAAAATTTTTCTGGAGTCAACCGTGATTGAACTAGTACGGAGTACGTTATTTCTTTTAAAATATATATCAGGTTCATTTTTCAGACAGAAAAAACTTTTGAAACTTAAAATGAAATATGGCGGTCCCGCCCAGCCCAAACCAGCGCAGACCAGATTGTTCGTTTCAGCTCCGGAGCTTTTTTTTTTTTGTGGACTTTGGGCCGTAGTTCTGTTCAGCCCAAAGATGAAGACCTACAACTATCCCAGCCTATTTACCAAGAAAGAAGCCCAGCCCAATCGTCGTAGTAAACGCTCTACACTTCAAATTTCAAGACGACGACCGGGGAACATGGAACTCCGGAAGCGTGTGGGAGATCGACTTCGGCGGGATGGCGGCCGGGGAGCGGGACGGCGAGGCGGGCGCACGCGGCGATGGTGGGCTCGCAACTCATCAACGCCGGGTACCACGTGGTCGCGAAGCTGGCGCTGGCGCTCAACGTCGGCGTTAACCGCGTCGTCTTCTGCGTCTTCCGCGACCTCCTCGTCCTCGCGCCCCTCGCCGTCCTCCAACATCGCGGCTCGCACGCCAAGGCTCTGCCACCTGTTACTTGGTGGCTCCTGCCTCCTGGTCTCCTTCTTCGTCCTCGGTTTCACAGGGTAAGTCCCTCCACTCACTCGGTTTGGTTTGGTGCATTGTTGAATCTGCAACCAGTGCTGCTGTCGTTGCTTGCAAATTTTTGCCTTTGACGGATCTATTACGTGTTTGGTCTGCAGCATCTTTGCCAACCAGCTGCTGTTTTTGCTTGGCCTCAGCTACACGAACCCCACCTACGCCGCCGCAATTCAGCCGTGCATTCCTGTCTTCACCTTCATCTTAGCCGTCATCATGGGGTCAGTGTCAGTCTCTCGCTCACACATGTCAACGCACTCGAGTCCACTTCTGCTATCTGTTCAAAAACATCGCTTGTTTATTTCAAAAAAGAAATTGCGTGTTGCAGGACTGAAACTGTGAGCTTGGTCTCGATTGAGGGCCGCACCAAGATTGGTGGCACAGTAGTCTGTGTGCTCGACGCTGTCCTCATGGTGCTATACAGGGGACTATCGCTGTTTGGTAGCGGCGAGCTCGAGCTAGGTGCTATTCCTTCTAGTGTGTCACAATCACATACTGAACCAGCCGGGTCGGTTGGGCTGCAAAAGTGGCATATTGGAGTGCTGTGCTTGATAGGGAACTGTCTCTGTATGGCTATCTATTTCGCTTTGCAGGTATTTCAATAATTGTCATTTGCCGGCTGTCAACTTCGTTTGCTTATGCAATTTAATGTTTTTTTTTGTCTATGAATACTATTGTTTGCTTGAAAAAGGAAAGCTTGACACGCTTGGAAGCACAAGTTGGGTAAGCCTTTGTAAGCTATTTCGACAAGGCATAAGAAATGTTGGCATCGTTATCGATTGACCAAGATTCTACTCCCTGTTTCAATTGACGGAGTCCTAAGATTTTTTGGGGGGGTCTAGCTTAAATCTGAATTAGACGCTAAGGATCTATTAGATCCAAACTCCCCTACTCATACATCCAATGTTCCTGGCAGATTCCCACTGTCTTAGAAAGGATATGATGCAAGGCCAATTAGACATTAGAGATAGGTCTAGGGTTGATCCAGTGGGTGTTTACACATGCATTTTGATAAACAATGGTGCACCATCACAGTGCACCGAACCAGAGAGTGAGAGGTAGAGGGAGATAGAGTTGGGGAACATACCAGCGAGATCCGAAAGCCGCCATCACGTTCGTTGATAGAGTCTGCGCACGGGCAGCGACGGTCGGGGAAGAGGGTGGCGCCGGTGGAGCTTCCCGTCGCTCACATCACTCCCTCTGGATCGGATTAGGGTTAGGATGGTGGGTACTGTAGCGGCGGCAGTGAACCTCGTGTCGTGCGCCAGTGGACCCCACCTCCTCTTTATAGTGCTGCGCGACGGGGGCCCACCAACCGTCTATGGGCTGGACGCCCCAGATCAGGGCCCAAGTGATCGTTGGGTCATCTTGGTGAGAGATCAATCTAACACCAACTGGCCATCAGCCCATTACAACATTAAGAAATGGATTTTGTCTTAGCATAAGAGAACAACGAAAGATTCTTAGTTATGGGCTGTGCAAATTATAATCCACTATAGTGACAAAAAATAGTCTTTTTTTATGGAGACAATGTGTCCAACATCCTTCGATTAATATTACATGCATGCTGCAATCTGAATTCAAGTTTAATATCTTGCCTTTCAGTATACCGGAACTCATGCTAGGGTATAAATGTGCTAGAATTCATTTCTCAGAATAAAAAAACTCGGCCCACGGGGGTTAAGACAGCCCCCTGACATTGTGCTTAAGAAGAAGACCTTCTCACGCAGGCCGAGAAAACCCCCGAACCTCCACCCCACCCATACACAGCGGCACCGCAGCTCTCGTGAGACTGAGCTGGCTACAGACCTTTGCTTTGGCATGGGGAAGACGAGGGAATTTTTCTCACCTCCGGTTGGGCGGGCAAACGCACCCGCGAGCACTCGAGAATAAATATATAAATTCCCCACAGCAAGCGCTCCAGCGGGGGTTCAAACCCAGCACCTCCAACACTAGAAGGTTGCCAACCCAACCGCCCTGACCATCTGGTCCGTGGACGTGGTGGCTTCATTTCGCAGAATAGTTTATTATCTTTTATTGTTGTTGTAATGTTGTTTGAGGCTCCTGTTTTGGTGAAGTAATTCCTTGGAATTTGTCCTAACAGCATACTCATACTTTTTTGGAGCTATTCTGATGGTCATTTCTGGAACTTTTGCAACAAATGACAAAAGGACTGGTCTTTGACTCGATTAGAGCTTGCTGCTATTGTATATGCAGTAAGATTTCCACTTAATTTACATGTAGCTTATGAGTCTGTTATCATGTTATCATCATTTTATAATTTTTGTTGTCTGTATTCTCTACATCACTACATGTCATCATTGCTGGTTCATATGTATGTGTGCTTCTGATGCATTGTGTTGGCGAAAGCGGAAGAATGAGCCTCCCCCTTTCACCGAATAGACATGAGATTCGAGGAATATTCTTTATTATCATAGTGAACTGATGTGGCAATACATGCCCCCTCCCCTCACCGGGAGGGGCTATTTATAGCGGCCCGTAGACCTTTTACATTTCAAAACTACCCTTCTACCTACCACGCGCAACGGTCATTCCACCTGCGCGGTCAAGGGCAGTTTCGTCTTGGTAATCTTGGACACACCCGGTAGCCTAACCACCGACAAGACATGGCCCACCTGGTGTACGTCTGCCGGCTTACATCATCTTCTGCAGCTGTCACCTGCGCCAACAATAACACCGAAATAACATTACTCGGTACCGATATGTCAATATTGGCACCCTGACCTTCCCTTCGCGTCAAGAGACGAACCCGCGTGAAGTGGTCCCGCGCAATACCGATACATCATATCGGTCGCAGGCGCCTTCGCTTGGTGGAGCGATCGACTCCTTCAATGGCTACCGATAGCGGACCGAGCCACCTGATACGGCCCAGTTGCCATTGATAGGGGACCTCGATGGTCCACGCACCGCATTCGGTAGAGGAGCAGCCGAACGACAGGTGGAAAGGTGGCTGGGAATATGCCGCCCCAACATAGCCCCTCGTCATTAACGATATCGAAGATGGCGCTAATGCCAAAAGTTTTGATCACCTGCCGAACGCTATCCTCCTAGAACTGAATCACCCTCTATTTGGGTTTTTTTGACGCAATTAATGCGTGGCCGTTATGGCCGTTATCTCAGTTTCTGTGACCGCGATGGCTCCGCTTCTTCTCGGGGGTCGTGTAGCCGTCGGACCCACTTGTGCCTCCCCGCGGGCAATATAATAGGCGGGTGCCCCCCTTCGGAGGTCGACTTCATTTATGCTTTCGAGAAGTTGAGGCTGGGGGGTCGCGTCTCTGGTGATTCGGTTCCTGCTCGTATCGGTAAGGATTCTTATTTCAGCATTCGTACTTGCGGTTTTGTGCGATAGCCTTGGTTGTTTGTCCTTATTCGTCTTTTCTTTTTTATTTTAGTTTCATCGTCTTGGTTTTCATTCGCGTAAGTGTGTGAGATGCCTGGAGGTTCTCATACCGGCAGCGATTCTTCTAACAGTACCAGTTCTGGTGGTACCGATAGTAGCAGTACTGGGACTAAGACCGATAGTGGCGGCTCTAGTACCGATACTAGTAGTACGTCCACTGGTACTACCCGAATTCCGATCTGGGTGCCCACTACCACTGCTGACATGGAATCTGCTGACAACGGGAACATCGATATTGTTGGTACTGAGAGCATCGCTGGTCCCTCTACAGTCTGAGTTGCTCGTGTGACAAAAGGTGCCGGTTCAGACACTGGGGATGCTAAAAGTTGCAACGAAGCCCCCGATGTGGTGAATGATCAAGGTGTTCGGTTTGCTGAGAACCTGGATGACGAAGCCGATGATGCTAACACCGAGGAGCGCCGGCCGAAGGGTGAAGCTTGTAGGGGTATTTGCTATTTGCCAAACACTCAAATGACCAAAGGAAAGTTGGACCAGATGGTTCATGATGGTTTGCTGAATGCAATCACGCGATCAAAATGTCAAGTGCCTGGGGCTGAGAACATACTGATACCCTATCCACATGAGGCTGTTGTATTCAAGGATTTCTTTATCACTGGGTGCTGGTTCCCCCAGACCATTTTATTGGTCAAGTTCTTGAGGAGTTTTGGTTGCAGCTACACTAGTTGACTCCTAATGCTATTTCTTGGCTTAGCGTGTTTGCTATGGCCTTGAAGATGATGGGTTGTGAAGTGAATGTTAGTACCTTCGTTCGGTACTACGATCTTTATCTTCGGGAGAGATTTGGAGTGGACCAAGCAACCGGGGACCAAGCAACTGGGGAGGGACCAATTTTATTCCCTGTTGGGCCTGCGACACCCCCTCCATTGTTCCCGTGTACAAGAACAAGTGGATGGATTGGAAGCAAGATTGGTTTTATCTTGAGGTATGTAGTGAAGCTGAGGTAGAACGTGCTGTTATTGGGAATCTACCAAAGGCTAACGTATATGTGTCCCTGATGACTCGCATGGAAGGATGAAAACCTAAGCCCCATGATCCCGATGGTCTGGGAGAGATCTCGGCCAGATGATGCTTTCAACAGGACTTGCCAGCACCAGACTAGTCATGACTTGATTGAAGAATGATTGCTCTTGACCAATGGCCGCTTTGTCGCCGAGTTCAGTTTGGTGGGATCCTGGATCATGCCGGCTATCGAGGGCCTACTCTCTTGTATGATAGGCCTCCCAGCTATGGCAGTGATGAAGCTTATGTTGCCAATATTGAGAAGCTAGCCAACCGGATAGGTGGATGCTATATCGGTCGGGAGTACCGCATGCAGATTCACCGCTTGGGAAATCAGAAATGTATTAACCAAGCGTTTGATGCAATGAACGTGTTTTACACTAACTGTCCCTTATCGGCTTCTCGCGTCCAAGCCCCGAAGAAGAAACAATCGACCGAGGTAGGTGTGAGCAAGCCAGCTTCGAGGGTACCAAGGCAGGCGATAGTTGCTAAAGGGCGTGGTTGCGCTAGTGGACCTCAGAGCACTGTGCTTGTGGAGAGAAGGAAATGGAAATATGTCGGCTGAGGAAAGGCTGTTGGCTGAGGAAAGGTCAAGGAGAGTGCTGATGTTGTTTTCGATCGAGATTTGGCTAAAAGAGAGTGGGTGAAATCGATAAAACGTAGTCGGGCTGACGCCGGGAAGAGAGAATGTTCTTGTGTGCAATTTTTCTTGCATGCACTTGATGTCTTTTGATATGATTATATCTACATTTGATGGGGTAGTTTAAAGTCATTGTTTTTGTCATTGCATGAGTTTTCAAGTTCCGGCTCCGGTGCCATGTCAAAGCGGCCGATGAACCCCCGGATGATCCCGATAGGGAACGACGCCATTTCCAGCGGGGGTATTGTGCGAAAGCCAGTACGCAAGCGTCCTGCCACCGATAGCTCACTCACTGTGTCGGAGAAGAGACACACAAGCCGATCCCTCGTGAACCCGGGACGGGCATGTTTGATGCTGCAACCCACCCAACCATCGCCAAAACGCTAGAAGAAGGCAAAGGTCCAGTTGGTAAGTCGATGCTTTCGGGCGAGTGTGTGCGGTTAACTACCGAAATGGCTAATTGCACCCTTTTTAGTTATGGGAAGTTACCTTATGAAAGCTTCCCAGAAGACTATGGGAGCATGCGTGTGTATTCGGGTGACTCCTCCTGTGATGAGATGAGCCACAGGCGCGGGCGCTGTTATCAACTAGCTAGAGCCTTGGGTGTTGATTCGAATGCTGTATTGGTGTCCCATGTAGACTTTCGGCGTGTTGGAGTGGTTTCTTCAATGGAGGCTATCCAGTTTACCAAGGAGTGTGGCCGTGCATTTGCTGCCCCTGAGGTGGAGCGAGATCTGGCCAAGGAGCCCGACAATGAGTTGCTGTTGGCGGTGGAGAACCATGCCATTTTGGTGTGTTCCCTTTGGCCTAGTTGTTATTTTTGCTCCCGATGTAGCATTTTTTGAGCTCTGCTGTTTTCCTAATGCATTTTTTGTCAAAGTACGCTACTTAGCCAGGCCTTGATGCTACAAGGCCACACCGACGGGTCCACACTTCTGCACCGTGCCAAGACAAGTGAGGCTCAGGCTGAGGAGCTGAAGAAAGAAGTTGCTTCTCTCCTGGGTAAGGTTGAAGCCGAGGCAGCCGCATGTAAAACCGCGGAGGAGAAACTCGCACAGGCTGAGCATGATGCGAAGAAGCGCCGCAAAGCCAAAAGGCATCTGTTGAAACATGTGGGCGGCACTACGCAAGACTGCATCGACACCTACCTGCGCCTGCTGGCCGACCTCGATAATGAAGCCACGCTGCCAGCCCCCAAGACTTCGCTTCTACAAGATCGCATTAAGTGGCTGGCTACCGAACTCGATGCCCTAGGTGAACTGCTTGACCTCAGTCGGGAGTATACCGTATTGAGTCGGTGCGAGCGCTTGTTACAGCTTTGCGCGGGGCTGGTTGTGAACACGTGGAGACCATGCGGCCGGCTGAAGAGGCCCAAATGTACTGGCACATCGACCCTCCTAGCAGCATGCTGGCCATTTATTTCTTTGATGCTTTCTAGAAATCTGGTGGTCGGGACCTGGCTACATATTGGTCCAGCGTAAGTATCTTCTATGGTCAACTTTTATATTTGTATACAGGCTGCCACTATATTTCATGTTATGTGTGTAGAGAAAGGCTGAAAGAGATGCTATTCGGGCTAGGATCGATGCATATATAGAGGCCCGTGATTCCAAAGAAGGGACTCCCCAAGGCGATACTCCTCCCGAAAAAGCTGGCGCTACTTCTGGAAGCGTGCCTCCCGAAGCCTCTGCCCCGACCCCTGCTATTGATGCTGATGGTGCTAAAGACGCTACCACTGATAAGGTAGCTTAAGTTTGTTTGTTGTGGAAGAACTTGTCGCACCTAAGGCGTGCGTGTACTTTTGTGAGACGAAGATTGTGCTGAAAACTTTAAATTGCGCAGGTTCCTCTGGAGGAGCCTTTTGGAGAGATTTTCGAGCACTATCCACTGATGATTTAGTGTGGGAATTTCTTTGTGAAGGGTAGTACATGGTATCGATATCAGAACCAACATCCAGGTGCTCCCGGGCCGTTTATTCGGCACCGATATTGCCGGACAATGCAGAAGTTAAATGCTAATTTGGCGTATTATGCGCCTCGGGCTTTCATGACTGAGGACATGTTAGACCTAGAACGTGAGTCGATAGAAGTTAAAACTAAGTATGTAGACATTGACGATGTTCTATATGCACGATGGAAACCGTCATGATGATGAAATGGTTGTCGTTTCTGCGTAAGATTATTCTGTTGGTGAGTATCGGGTCCGTTTTAGATCCGATACTTTAAGTTTACTTGGTGATTTTGTTTAGAAAACGCCATCCTCCCCCTTTAGCGGAGCTGATGACGGTTCCGGCAACAGTTTTGCTTGTGGCTACTGGATGAAGTAGTTATCGAATTGGATAATTATAGTATGGCTGGCTAGCCTAGGTAGTTGTTATCTTTGCCTATGGCTCTGGTGTACCAAAATGGTCTCTCAGACCACCGATCATACAAAGATCCTTGTTGAGTCAGCTGTGGCTTCGGTTTGAGTCACTTGCATCTGCATTTTCCCATGCTCCGTGAGTAGGGTGCACTCTGGCTGATGAGATGGTTGTGACTCCTTGTTCGTTTGCTGCCACGGTACCAAGTGTTCTCATAGTGAATAGGACATCGGATACGCAGGCTGACCATGAGACCGATGCGCCTGATGCATGAGCAGCGCCATAGCTGCGAGATGCTGCCCTTGCCAATCAGCATTCACCTGCTCGATTTTTGTCATTGGCGGTTGGCATGGGATGTCAGTACGCCTGCATCGACGCCTTTGCGGCCTTGATCTGGGCCGTCGCTATGCCCCGATGTGGTCTCGCTGCCCTTCGAGTCAGTACTCTGCTTTGAGTACTTGAGGGACATGTTGGTGATGGTTTGGAGGCGGGATCGGGGCCCGATTACTTGGTACACTCATTCCTGATGCCTCCCATTTCTAAACTGGAAGCTAATACCAGACCCTCATTTTGTGTTGATTTGGTTTCTGTGGAGTGGGAAACCTTTGCTTTTATAATGGCCTCTTGGCGTCCTTTTTGATGCCCTATGCAACGAGATTAATGTGTGTTATTAACGGGTACTGTACTGTATGTACTATAGTAGGTGTGAACGACTGACTCTGCAGCCGGTGATAAATTGGTATATGTACTATGATTGTTGGGCAATGATTTTGCCTTGATGGATGTCTGAGTTGTCATCCATCGTTTAATGCATATGAATGTGAATACATGAATGCGAGTGTAAAGCCTTTGGTTGGTTTCCCCCTTTAGGGATTTTTAGCCTGATCATGGAGTCGATTGTTTGACATTCCATGCATTAAAGCCTTTGGGCTGTTGAGTTGCTTGCAACTCTGGATATCTTACCGAATATCCATGGCGTGTTCTCCAGCAAATGTTTTTGGTTGGAAGTGATTCACCGATACTTTGAGGGATGAAACACAGAAATAAAATGTTAAGGGGTACAAATGGCTGCCTCATTAAAAAACCTCACACCCAAAATGATGGGCTTCCCCCATGAGGAAAAAGTGCACAAGCCACCGAATGTCAAAGTTTGAAATGATAGTAACAAGTTATAATTATTACAGACCTCATGTAGGTCAATATTGTTCAAGGGTAAAAATGGCGGAGGTTGTCGGCGTTCCATGTTCGCGCTGACTCAACTCCTTGATCATTCATAAGGGTGTAGACACCAGGTTGAATCATCTTTGCGACGACGTATGGGTCGTACCATTGTGATTGCAACTTTCCTTGCTTGTCCGGGTGCCGAATGAGGACCATATCCCCTGGGTTTATGTTCTTTCGCAACACCTTCTTGTCCCTGCAGTCCTTAGTTTGCTGGACATACTTGTTAAGATTCTCTGCCACTTGGAGCTTGGACGATTCTGCTATTTTGAGTTCAACATATCGTTGTATTAGGGTAGTTGCTGCTACTTCCATTCTGAATGACCCGAGCTTCATTTCTTCCGGGGTGATTGCTTCGTCGCCGAATAGAAGGCGGAAGGGTGTGCACCCTGTAGTTCTTATTTTGGATATGTTGTGTGCCTAGACTGCTTGTACGAGCTCCTTTGCCCACTTGCCTTTTGCTTTGGTGTCATCTAGGTGCTTTGATATCATGCCGAATATTTCTCCATTGGCCCTTTCAACTATGCCGTTTGACTCTGGATGGTTGACGGATGCGAATGATAGCTTGATTCTGAGCTCCTGGCAGAAGTTTTTGCACTGCAGCGAGTCGAACTGTTTGCTGTTGTCAACGGTGATGTATGTCAAGACCCCAAACTGAAAAACTATTCTCTGCCAAACAAAATTAATCAAAGTGCCGGATGTTATCCTTGTGAGTGCTTTTGCTTCAATCCACTTGGTGAAGTACTCGAGCACCACAGCTGTGAACTTTAAGTTGCTGGGAGCCGACGGCAAGGGCCCGACTATATCGACCCCCCATTGCTGCAAGGGCCAAGTTGGATATATGGGCTTGGTTGGGTTCGCCGGTGCGTGCTGTTTCTTTGAGAACATCTGACAGTCGTGACATGTCTGGGTGATTTCTTTTGCATCCTGAACCATGGTTGGCCAGTAAAATCCTTGCCTCATTGCTCTGTGCGTTATTTCATGGTACCCTCTGTGAGCTCCACAGGTTCCAGCATGTATATCGGTGAGAAGTTATTTTCCTTCGGCTCTACTGATACACTTTAACATCAGAGCCACAATGCCTTTCTTGTACATATTTTCTCCTACTATTGTGTATTGTTTTGTTCAGGAATCCATTTACTGCTTGTCTTTCTCATTCGCTGGCTCATAAGTATTTGGCAGATAGGCCCATATCAGTGCGCTCCAATGGCGAATCTTCTTCTTCTTTAATGCTACTGATTGTTAGCTCTTGGTAAAAAATGTCTGGAGGTAGTGGTAATCCTGAGGTAGCTGATTTTGCTAGCTCATCGGCTTCCTTGTTCTCTGTCCTTGGTATGTGCTTTAGTGTGAATCCCTTGAAATTCTTTTCCATTCTCCTAATTGCAGCAAGGTATTTTACAAGTTTCGTTTCCTTTGCCATATAATCTTTTTTGATGTGCCTGACCACCACCTGTGAATCAGACTTGATGATGCATCTGTGCACCCTTAGGGCTCTTAATTTTCAGAAGCCCAGGAGTACTGCTTCATATTCGATGATATTGTTGGTGGTCAAGAATTGCAGTCTGGCCGCATATCTTATTTTTGGTCCCAGAGGTGGAGTCAAGACTGCCGAGATGCCGGCCCCTGCGGAACACCATGCACCGTCGGTGTGAACTGTCCATATAGGCTTGTCAAACTGTAGGGTGGGTAGATCTCCACGCGGTGCCCAGTGACATATGAAATCTGCGAGCACCTAAGACATGATGGCTGACCGGTGCTCAAAATCAATGACAAACTCATTTAGTTCGGCTGCCCATTTGCCTATTCGGCCAATCGCCTCAGTGTTATGAAATAAGGCCTCCAGCAGCTGAGCTGATAGTACTCTGATGTGGTGGGCCTAAAAATAGTGCTTAAGTTTCCTTGATGCCATGATGACTGTGTATGCTATCTTTTCAAGCTCGCTATAGTTTAATTTGGCTCCAGATAATGCTTCAGAGATGAAATATATTGGGAATTGCTGCATTTTGCCGTCCAGCTCCTTTTCTTCGACCAGTACCACACTGACTACCGATGGTGAAGCTGCCAAGTACAGTAAAAGTGTTGCATTCGGTGATGGTTTCATCAAGGTTGTGAGCTTAGTTAGGTATCTTTTGAGATCTTCAAAAGCCTGTTGCTGCTCTGGGCCCCAATCGAAACAGTCACTATTTTTTAGCACTCTGAAGAACGGCATGCTCTTTTCGGTAAATCTTGATATGAATCTACTTCAATGCAATGATTCGGCCTGCTAGTTTTTGGACTTGCTTCTTTGTCTGTGGTGGTTGCATGTTGATTATGGCTGCTATTTTGTCTGGATTGGCCTCCATTCCCTGGCTGATACCAAGCATCCAAGTAGTTTCCCCTTACTTATGCTGAATATGCATTTTTTGGGATTCAGTTTTAAGCCGCTTGACCGAAGATTAACAAATGTTTCCCTTAGGTCTTCGATGTGTGAATGTTTCTTGTTGCTTTTGACTACAATTTCGTCGACATATGCGACCAAGTTGTTCTTCTTTTTCTGTTCTCAAAATACCTCGTCTGACATTCTTGAGAAGGTCGAGCCTGCATTTCTAAGTCCCTCCGGCATCCTCTTGTAGCGATAAGTGCCTCCCGGTGTGATGAAACTGGTTTTTTCTTCATCTACAGGGTTGAGCTAGATCTAGTGATAACCCGAGAAGCAATCAAGCAAGCTCATTAGTTCACATCCTATAGCTATGTCCACTACTTTGTCTATTTGGGGTAGCAGATACGGATCCTTCGGGCAGTGCTTGTTGAGGTCAGTGAAATCGACACACATCCGCCATTTCAAGTTCTTTTTTCTGAACATGACTACATTGGCTAACCATTCGGGGTACTGCACCGACCTGATGACTCCGACATTCAATAACCATTGTACTTCTGCCGCAGCTGCCTCTGCTCGTTCGGTGGACATTTTCCAGAGCTTTTGCTTGCGGGGTCTGGCGGTCGGATCCACGTTTAGACTGTGTTGTGCTAGTCGGTGGTCAACCCCATGCAGATCATCTGTGGACCACGCGAACACATCACTATTGTCCCTTAGGAACTGAAGCAATTCTACTAATTCACTGCTGTTCAAGCTACGACCGATGTGGACGCGTCTATCCGATCGGTTCTGGTTTAGCGGGACTGATTCGGTGTCTTCTCCTGGTTCAGCTTTTGGTTCCTTGGTTTTTTCGGTGATCAGTTCAGGGCTGCAATCTTTTTCTTTCGCCTCCTTCAATTCGTGCACCATGTTGTACCCTGGGATTGGTCCACCGTCAATTTTGTGGGCCACCGCCTGGTCTCCATGGACCGTGATTATCTCGAAGGGAGAGGGCATCTTCAGGCACAAATAGCTTTGCTTGATGACGATATCAAACTTGTTGATGATTCCTCTTCCGAAGATCATGGTATATGGGTATTCTATGTCCACGATGTCAAAAGTTATCTCCTCTGCCCGGACCTTTTCATTTTGGGAAAATGCGACAGTTAACATTTTCTTGCCAATTGCATCTATGCGGTTTCCACCAAAACCGAATAGAGCATTACTTGTTGGCTGCAGGTTTCGTCTATCAAGCTTCATCTAGTTGAATGCCTTGGTGAATAAAATGTTGGCTGAACTGCCATTGTCAATGAGTATGTTGTGCATTGTGTATCCTCCAACAAATGCTTTAGCCACAAACGCATCATAATGCAGATAGTCTTTGACTTGGCAGTCTTGTTCAGTAAAAGTGATGGAATATAGCTTCCATACTGGCCTGTGTATCGGCAGGCGTGGTGCGACCGACAAGACCCTTCTTTTGAAGTCACGGTGGGCTTTTTTGTTCTCATGTTCCAGGTTGGAGCCACCGATGATGGTGTAGATATGGCCGTTGGTGGGCATAACGGTGTTGACTATCTGCAACTCCTGGCTATTTTCCTGCTTCGGTCCTACCGGCCTGCTGGGCTTGTGGGTTGTTCTCAACAGGTGTCGATGTTGATGCGGTGACCGATTGCAACTGTGATTGATGCTGATTTGGTTGTTGATACTGACAGTAAGGCCATGTTTGCTGCCAGTCAATGGGTGGTTGGTAGTAGGCATAAGGATTTGCTATCACCAGAGATTGGGGCAAAGCTGGTGGTCTATAAGCTTGCATGTGCGATGTGGTGCTATCTCGGGTGGAGGTGTGGAATACTTGCTTCTGCGTGCCGAATGGCCCTGCGGCTTTGTCTTTCTCCCTTTGGTCTTTTGCCATCTGTGTGTATTTGCATTCTATGGAGAAATGGCCCTTGTCATCACCACAGACAAAGCAGTAGGGTGTATGCTGAGTCTGGGCACGTCCTTTTCTGCGGCCGCCTCAGCCGCCGCGACCTCCCCGATGCTAGGATCCACCTCCCATTCCATTTTCTTCGGCCTAACTTTGACTTATCTGCTGGGCTGACTCGCCTTTTACATTGTGCACTGGGCTGCCACTCTGGCTCTGTTTTGGCTGACTTTGCTTCGGCATGGTTTGCTTTAGCGAATAGCGCGCTGTTTTTCTCTTTTGCAAGTCTTCTTCGGATCTCGCGAACTTTCTCATCTCGTCGAATAAGTCTTTGAGTGTTTTTGGGGGGTCTCTTGATAAAGCTTCGGCACAACTACCCACTTTGAGCCCCCTGATAGTGGATGCGATGACCACGTCATCAGATACACCTGGCAACTGGGCCTTGAGTTGTATGATGCGCTCTAGGTATTTGGCCAAAGGCTCATCGTCTGGTTGGAACAATAGTAGCAAATCTAGCATTGTCCTTTTATCGGTATGTAACCCTTGGAATGTAGCAAGCAGTTCGGCTTTTGCTTGCTGCCAGGATGAAATTGACAGCGGTTTCAGGGACATGTACTAGTCTTGAGCTACATCGTCCATCGCAAGGATTAGGGATTTTGCCAATATGTAATCATTCCCACCAGCTGCATGGATTGCTGCTTCATAGTTGGTCAGGAACTTCAATGGGTTTGATCTGTCGTTGTACCCTGGAATCTTCGGTTTGTAGCCAGCTGGGCATGGGTACCACTGCAGTTC
This sequence comes from Bothriochloa decipiens, assembly GCA_023333625.1. NCBI lineage: Eukaryota > Viridiplantae > Streptophyta > Magnoliopsida > Poales > Poaceae > Bothriochloa > Bothriochloa decipiens. The sequence continues at coordinate 48,665,930 of CM041635.1, read as the reverse complement.
CGCTGATAGTGGCAAAGTGACATCGATCGCTGGAAGACAGCTCCCTGTCAAGTTACCATGCGATAGTCATAATTGGGTTCTGTCATTGGATTGCAATGAGTTGATTTCTTTTTGCAACCATGCTTCTTCTTTTTGTGCCTACCGAGTAGCTGCTTCGGTGGCTGATTCTCTACTCTTTGCTTTCAATGTTGCTACCAACTCGTCTCGCTGTTGCTGCAGTGCTTGTATTTTTGCCATGTGCTCATCCAGTGCTTTGAGTAACTTTGTTCGTGCTATTCGTGTTCGTTGTTCTGGTTTTGATCTTCATTATCATCAGCGTCCTGTGGCTGTGGTGGGTCACTTGCAGTGGTTGCATTGGTATTCGATGGAATTGGGGTATTCCCCGCGATTGCACCAATGCCGTTGGGTGGCACCTCCGACCCCGGTATCTGTTGTATGACCGTTGTCCCCGCTGTAGCGGCGGTCTCATCTACTCTGGTTTTGGTGTCTTTGACCCCTGCCCCCGCACCAATTGCTGTCCCAGTTGCTGGGGTATCGGTCGGATCGACACCATTCTCTGATGCTATGATGGCATCCTTGGACGTACCAGCCTTCGTCTTGCCCTTTGGCAGCATTCTGTGATCGGGCTACAACCACGGTGGGCGCCACTGTTGGCAAAAGTGGAAGAATGAGCCTCCCCTTTCGTCGAATAGACACGAGATTCGAGGAATAGTCTTTATTATCACAGTGAACTGATGTGACAATACATGCCCCCTCCCCTCACTGGGAGGGGCTATTTATAGCAGCCCGTAGACCTTTTACATTCTAAAACTACCCTTCTACCTACCACGTGCAACGGTCATTCCACCCGTGCGGTCAAGGGCAGTTTCATCTTGGTAATCTAGGACACACCTGGTCACCTAACCACCGACAAGACATGGCCCACCCAGCGTACGTCTGTCAGCTTATGTCATCTTCTGCAGCTGTCACTTGCGCCAACAATAACACCGAAATAACGTTACTCGGTACCGATATGTCAATATCGGCACCCTGACCTTCCCTTCATGTCAAGAGACGAACCCGAGCGAAGTGGTCCCATGCAATACAGATACATCATATCGTTCGCAGGCGCCTTCGCTTGGTGGAGTGATCGGCTCCTTCATGGGCTACCGATAGCGGACCGTGGCACCCGATACGGCCCAGTTGCCACCGATAGGGGACCTCGGTGGTCCACGCACCGCATTCGGTAGAGGAGCGGCCGGACGACAGGTGGAATGGTGGCTGGGGATTATGCCATCCCCAACACATTGCATTGAATTAGATCCCATTGTAGTTGGTTTTACTGAATTAAAAAACAAAGTTAAGTATTATCGGTGTTTCGACCTTGGGGGCCGAGCACCAACAAGTGAATATGTCTGCGTGCTTCCTAATCCAGATGGTGATGCAAGAAGAACACATGAGGTTTGTCTTGGTTCAGGCAATAGAAGGCCCTACATCTAGCGGGGGGAGAGTTTGTATTATCTTGCACCGAAGTGCTTGTACAGGGGTGAATACAAGCGTGCGAGTGAGTGAGCTAGGACTTGAGTGTTTCAGGCTCTGAACACAGGAAAGGTATGAACACAGGAAAGGTCCATAGCCGATCAAGTTGGCATATGTATCGCTCAAAGCTGGCAGAAGAGCTACGCTGATAAAAGGCGTGGAGACCTTGAATTCATGGTTGGGGACTTTGTCTATCTCAAAGTGTCTCCACTTCGTGGTACTGTCAGATTCCATGTGAAAGGAAAACTAGCTCCAAGATATGTTGGCCCTTACCACATTCGACAGAGTGGGAAAGCTGGCATACAAGCTTGTACTAACCCCATAGTTGGTAGGAGTACATCCCGTATTCCATGTTTCACAGTTACGGAAGTGCTTAAGGGTACTAGAAGAAGAAGCAGTTACCACTGATGTGCTTGAATCCAGGATACTCTAGAGTATAAAGAGCCCCCATCAAGATTTTGGGTTATGACACCAATGAGACCCGAAGCAAGTCTATCCCTATGTGCAAGGTTCAATGGAGCAATCACACTGAACATGAAGTAACGTGGGAAGATGAGAATCAGCTGCTGCTATAGTATCCTTACCTCTTTGAAGGGTATGTCACCTCTTAAATCTCAAGGTCGAGATTCCAATGAGGGAGGAGGACTGTAACAACCCAAAAATCCGAGCTACAACCCAATGAGTGCAACATGCCATCATATACCCCTAATCATGTCTTAACCCTAAGCATATCATGCATTAGCTTCATAAAATGATCTACATCTTATGTCATGAACAATGTTTCACATGTTATATTTCAATGTTGCAATAGCTATACTTCAATGTTTCAATAGAGCATATGCCATGTTGCATTCTATGTGACATATGCCGGTGTCAGCGCCTGTCTCCCCCGTGTCACCCCTAAGCAATCCCCCTCGGCCGCTTGATCCAACTCTCTGCTCCATCGACGCGCACCCACTCGCCACCTGGCCCGACAGCCCCTGCACAAGAAGCCCACGGCCGTGAGGATATTTCCCTCCCGTGCGCATGCACATGCGCTGCCGCCACGGTGGAGCGCTGCCACTGTAAAGCTTAGGCTCGCTCGGCACCAGCTAGCCCCCACTCGCTGACCCCTGGACCCAACCGAGTCCCCACCAGGTGACCTGGACCATTCCTTGGCTACTTGATCGAGCTCCCTCACCGATCACCGTCCGCCGACCACCTACCTCCGCCGTTTCCCTATAAGAGCAAGACCCCGGCACCCTAGGGTTCCCAGGCCACCGCCACCGCTCTAGTGGTGTCTAATTTCACCGTGCCAGCCTCAATTGGAGAGAGGAGAAGGAAGGGAGAAGAAGGGAGGTGGGGAAGAAGAAGGCCGCTGCCGCCGGAGTTGGAGAAGAAGGAAGCGCGCCGCTGTGTTGCTACTGCGGTGCTACCGAAGCAAGGATCGAGGAGCTGTACCACAAGTTGACACCATTGGACTTTGTACCGCAACTCCTATCCGCGCCAACGCCGGTGAGCACAGCCACCATCGCCGCTCATCCATCCTCTGTCCATGGTGCTCAGCCTTGGAGCGCGTAGGCCAAGGCCTCACCCGGCCTAATTGGACATACACACATGCACTCATGGACCGGCTGAGCCCCTTGGACCATAGCATCGGGAGGATGCCAGATCGGAAGCCTCCCAGCCCGCCGTCGCGCGTCGAGCGCCGCCGCGGCGAAGCCACCCTGCTGCCTCGCCGTTGAGCCTTGCCCTCCTTTGACCATGGATCTGTGCTCGCCTTGATGAGACAGACACCGTGCGCACCCTAGCTCCATTTTTGCCTCATCGGAGCACCGTCCCTAAGCCATCCTGTCGCTATCATGCCAGCGCGCTGCCGCTCCAGAGCGTCACCGTTCGCCGCCATTTCCTGCCATCTCCAACCACCACGAGGATCAAGAAGAAGCTGGGAAGCTCCGTGGAGACATGCTGCATCGACTCGAGGAGAAGACGGGAGCCGTGGAGCCTTCCTGGGTGCTGTTGCCGTGCACCATGGCCACGCCGGAGCTCCGCCGTGGGAGTTGCTGCCCGCTAGACTCTGCCGTGGATTTTGGTCACCGCCAGCGCCTCGGAGAGATGTTGCGTAAATTCAATCGAACACCTACACCCTAAACTGGACATAGAGTGGCTCAGAGTGAAGGGTTCACCGAGCGCTGTTGCCGTCGAGCCGCTGTCCGCCGTGGAGCACGCCACCGGGAACCAAGCTACCGCCTTGAAGCCCACCTTCGTGTTTGTCTTGACATCCTAAAGCCGATGGGCAGGTAGATGAGACCGAAGAACCATCGGAGCGCCAGGAATCAAGGGTTTCCTCGTCGCCATGAGCTGCGCCGTCGGGCGAAGGAGACAGAGGAAGGGGATGGCCTAGCAACAAGGAAGATGGACGCGGTGTTCATGGACCTGAGTCACTGCGTGTGGGACCGCACCGATGGACCAAGACGTGGACCGTGTAGACCCGAGGACTCATCCGTGCACCCGGCGTACGTGGACTTGAGCCACTGACAGTGGGCCCCAGTGAATGCGGTGCACCGTGGACCGACAGCCATGGACCGAGCCCGTTGTGGATTTCGTGTGACGACATGGCAGCACCAAAGTGTGCCACGAGGCGGGCCCGGCTCGGCCCATATCCGGCCTACTCGGCCCAATAACGGATCATTATGGCCCGTTAACGGCCCAGTGGGGCCCACCTATCAGTTGACCATTGACTACTGACGTCAGCAGTGACGTCATCCCGGACCCACCTGTCAGACCTCTGTTGACCCGGTCAACACTGACGTCAGCATGACATCACCTTCCACGTCAGCATGACGTCACCGCCACGTCAGCATCTGAGCTGTCGTCTATTGGACCCGTGCGCGACACGTGGACCAATCATAGGCTGCCATGTGTCAGTACCAGAATAAACAACCCTTTTCTTTTTCAGAAAATGGTTAAATCTTTGAAAATTCATAACTAATTCATACGAGCTCCGAAAATTATGATCCACATATCCAAATTTTCTATAAATCGAGCTCTATCTATTTTTGCTATGTTTGAGTGCATTTGGATCTTTTATTTGGCATTCATTCTTTGTGCTAATCTATAGGGGTCGCTCCCGCGACCATTAATTCTTGTTATAGGCTCGAGCGAGGACAAGTCTTGCGACAGTGACTACCAGGAGAAGTTTGATAGCTACATCAGTGAAGGTGCCACACCTCACCCAACCTCGTAAATCCCATTACGCATGGCAAATGTAGTATGGCTAGTGCTTTAATTCCTGTTGCTATAATGAATTGCCTGTGTTAGGATTGCATGGTAGATTATTACTTGATGAGCCCTACCTTGTTGTAAACTTTCACCTGCTTACCCGCTGTTATGTTAGCCACTTGCTTATCTGCTATAATTATATATATATACACTTCACTCGCTTATATTTTGATGCGACATGATGAAACCTGGGAAGGCCTGGAGGGTGCTAGGCTGGTGATGTGCGAGTTGATGGATCAGATGGGCATGTGAGCTGATGATGCTATATCTGGGTATGGGGTGGAGCTTACGGCAGGGAGTAGGGTGAGGGTTGAGTCGATTGAGCCGGGTTCTACGATGAGATTTTGGAGCAAGTCTTGCCAGGGAATGGATCTGGACATTCCCACAAGAGGAGCCTGTGATGGGCTAACTAAGATGTGATGGTGGTCCTTGGGTGTGATCCTCTGAGAGGTGGAGCCCAGGACGAAGGTATCGTGGTAGCACGTTAAAGATAAACCCTGATGAAGATATCCTAGTTTGGTCACATTTAGGAACTGCTGTGCTGGTATCCGGACCTTAGGAATATCTTGCTTTCCACTCGCTCTCCATGGGGGGAAGATGGCCGAACCGCTGGATAGATCGATGCCACTACTGCTAGGCGAGTAGTGCTAGGGAGGTATGCATAAGATGGATCTAACACCCTACCGAGATGATCATGGCACCCCCTTCGGGAGTGGGTACATGGCATGGCATCCTCTACGGGAGCAGATACATGCTCTCTTCATAGTTCTAGTGATCCAGAGCTGGATGGTAGAGTGACATCATTCTATGTAGTAGGCGCCCGAAATCTTCCTAGGTGGTGATCAACACCGATGATGGTTATCTAGTGGATTAGTAAAACCTCTGTAGAGTGTATGGTTGATCGATCGATACATATGCCGACTTGATCGGCTATGGACCTTTCCTGTGTTCCACATGCACCAGACTAGTGAGTGGAGTGTTCTACCTTCCCCCTGAGTGTGATTCTAGTCGTGAGCCAGGTTGAGGGCTGTGGGCCGCTGAGGCAAGCCGAGAGGGAGTCGGCTTGTTGACTTGAGTCTGAGATGGCGTTGGCGGAGTTGGGATGGTGCTACAGATATGGATGGTGGGGATGGGAATGTGATTAAAACTTGACTACTATATTATTATTTATATACCTGATTACTTGCATGGGAAAACCCCAGCCTTTATAGGTTCCTTTTTATATATATCCATATTGCATCCAACTTCTACAAAGCAATGCATAGGATGGGAGTGTGGCCAGTACAAATCATACTGAAAATTTGGTTTCAGGTTCAAGGAGTGAGTACTCATCTGGGGAGTACAGCGATTGAGGGTTTCGTGCCTACGCTCAAGTTGGATCGAAGATGATAGCTTCTGCACCTCAAGCTTTTATTGTTGTGCTGCATGAACTCTGATTCCGCCAAGTGGCGATGTAATAAGTTATTGTAAATCTCTCTATTGCACTCTTTTGTTCGATGTATGGATTATGGTATTCAACTGTTATCGGGTAATGTGATTTAAATGGTCATATTACACTCTGACTCTGTGGATTTCCCTTCATGGAAATCAAGGTCGTTTCATCGAGCTTCAGCGCTTCTCCCCCAATGCCATCTCCAACGCCGCTATCTTCGCGACCGTCTGCAAGGGATACCTGGGGGTGGAGCCGCACTGGGAGCTATGGCTTCACCTCTACAAGGGGGAGTTCTTCGCCGCCCTGGTGGAACAGGGCATGAGGAGAATTGTCTGTGCTGGCTCCTACAACCTAGTGCTGAAGACAGGCCAGGGGGCGGAGCCGCGCGAGTACATCCCCACCGGGCTGATGTCCAACCACGCTAAGTGGGATGCACAGTGGTTCTACCTTCACAACGATGAGGGGTACTTCCCGCCATACATCGGGCGTCTCATCACGGAGCGTCCGTTCAACTGGCTGCACGGTGTGGCATCGGATTTACAGTCTCAATTGAGGCCTCTCCTCACCACGCAGAGGAGGCTTCGTGACACGGGTCTGATGACGGCGGTCGTCGTCTCAGCCTTTCACCGTCGGAGGGTGCTCCCTTTGATGGCGCGTCCATTACGGCTGGACCAGATGGGGCCCGAGGCAATGCCCGAGCAGCTCAAGGTGTGCCGCATGTCGACTGAGGTGCTGCCCCCCGAGGAGATTGTGTCGCGGGTAAAGGGGGCGGTCACCGGTGCCTTCAAGCCAGAGCACATCAACCGCATCCCTATGCTGCTGGAAGAAGGCCATCTTGACCTGGTGAGTGCCTCGAGCCGTGCCTTTCGAGTTTTACTCTACCTCTCTTCCTTCCCTTTGTTCTTACACCCAGATGCTTTCATGCAGGGGAACATCGACTGCAGGGCATCAAGGCCCCTGGTGAGGGAGGATGACCCTGACTGACAGGTGAGGCACTTACCGCTCAACAACAGAAGAAGGGGTAGGATAAGGAGAAGAAGAGGAAGAAATAAAAAAGCCTCATGCATACAGAGCGCGAGAAGTGCCACACGAAGCAAAGGCACGATGGGCTGCCTGAGGAGGAATCTCCCTCCGAGGAGGATGAGGAGGAAGATGATGACGATGATATCGAGGGTATGGCAGCGCATATCAAACCCCATCTCTTCGGTCTCCCCTGAGCTAACGTGCCTTCTACGCAGGAGGATGTTTTGGAGTGGCTACAAGACAGGAGTCAAGGCGGTTCCTTGGCTCGTGTTGGGTCCCTGTCTCGACGCTCACGCAGCGGGACCCCAACTGCCACGCCTCGGGAGACCCGGTCCCAGTCCTCACTGCACGGGACACGGACTCGGGGCCACACGGCCTCGTCAGAGCGGGAGGGCACGGTGACACCGTCAAAAGCGTCAGCTGGCCTCAGCTCTGGGGGAGGTGTAGCTTCGAGTGGGGCCTTGAGGCACTCTAGCGGCTTAAGGGGTCCTGGCAAGGTCATCGTCCCCTTTTGGTAAGCCTTTCTTTTTGAAGTTTCTTTTCTTGTTTCTTTGACCCGCTGAACCACTAAGCATCTTTGCTTACCTCCTTATTACCCAGGCTAAAGCAACGGGTGGAGGAGGCAAATCCTTCGTCGGCCAAGTGGCTTATGGTGGATGTGGCCGCGAGGACAGCGGCTGCGGCAACAGGTGTGACCTCGAGACCACTGCCACTATGGGAGGTGGCTTGGCTATCTCAAGCCCACGCAGCTATGGTTCGAGGTAGGCTGATAGGCTCTTCTCTTGTTGCAGGCTCGAGCGGTTCAAGGGCCGCGGTGAGAAGTGGCTCCGAGCTGGAGCAGTTGCGAGAGAGGGGAAGCGCTGCCCTAGTGCCGGTGTCTGTGGCCCCACATCTAACCAGGTGTCGGAAGGTGGGAGTGTCGTCCCGATCCCGACGCCTGCGGCCCCTACCCCGGGTCAGGCCAGAACCTTTGCCGCCTCATTCGAGGGGGGAGCCTACAACGGGCACAAGTTGGGGCCAGAGAGCACCCCATCATCCTCGAGGACAAGGAGGCCACTACTCCATCTCCATCCGTGGAGGAGTGGAAGCCATGGCTAGAGGGGCTGCGTGAGGTGGAGGCACGGCGCAAGCAGGAGCAGGAGGGCTTGTAGAGGAAAGAGGAGGAGGAGCCACAGGAGCGGCTGGGAGAAAAAGGGCTAGCCAGGAGCCAGCCCAAGTAATAGCAGGAAGCGGAGCGGCTAGCGCCGAGCCAGTCGGAGCAACAGCAACAGCAGCAACAACAACAATAGCAGCAACAGCAACAAACGTCGCCGGAGGACGCGGTGCCTCTGGATTCACCGTCGCAGTGGCAGGTCGAGCCGTCGAGGGAGCTAGCGGTCTTGAGCCTCCCATAGTTGCAAGGGGAGGCCGTGATTTCCTTGGATGAGTTGCTGCAGCAGCAAGATGCAGCGCGGGATGCGTCGCTGGTCCTCGGCTTTGAGTCGGCCGGAGGACGTGGTGATGTCGGACCTGCCACCTTGGCACGACGTGGTGCTAGGGGAGGCAGTGGTCTCGAGCCCTCCTCCGCCACAGGAGGTGACCATGGCTGCCTCAAGCCAGCCACCACAATTGCGAGGCACGCCATTGGAAGAGCTGGTGGCCTCGGGTTCACCACAACGGCGGTAGGAGAAGACGTTGCCATAAGTCCTTCGATGCTACGCCGACGGGAGGAGGAGGATGAGGCCCTTCTGCTCGCCAGGACATCCAGCACTCGGGGGTCCCTGGTCTGTCGAGATGGTCTTCCCCTGACATCGGGCCAGGCGGTGTCGAAGCAGGGTCATCATTCTGTAGGGATATGAGGGTGCTACGCTAGCCAGAAAAAAACTTTTCTACCTCATAAACCAGGATCTACTGCTAGTTACAGGTTACGGGATTACCACTAGATGCGCAGGTGCAGCGGAAGATGACTCGATGTAGTCGTACGAGTCGCAGCAGGCAGTGTAGTTGTGTGGTCGTCCGTCACATCATCCCCCTCACGCGGTTCGTCCCAGTGCTCCAGATGCAGCACCACCGAGGAATCCCACACGTGCAGGGAAGAAGCAATGTGCCTCCAGACTGCTAGGTCCGTGAGGAACAGAAGGCATGAGCATGGGGAGGGCGACGGCGGCTGTTAAAGGCGTGTAACCTCTTCCACGCCCCTACCCCTTCGCTTATATAGGCGTCCCCAATGAGTTCATGAGTTGGAGGCCCATTAGTAAGCCTAAGCCTTGTCTAATTTGGGTCCAACCCGAATTAGGCTTCCAGCCCCTTAAGCGTGCGACCCTATGGGTTCACGCACACATTGACATGGGCCGAGTACTCCTACTCACCCAATAGTTGACAGCGGCCTCTAGCATGGTGTGACAACTTCTATGTGCACACAAAGATCATATCAGACAAACCACTATGACCACATACAAGTTATTCCCTTTGCCACTCGATATATGGTTCAACTCGTGGGTTAACACTTAACCCAAGCACGGCCATGCATTTGTTGATCCAATCACTTGAGTGATCCAGTGATATCTCTCTTGTGCAGAGAGGGGCAAATTCCATCTTGATTGTCTATGTCCCATAGCATGCTTCCCGACCACCCGAAGACCACCTTTATAACTACCCAGTTATGGAGTAGCGTTTGATAGTCCCTAAGTAGGCCGTTTCACATCTTGAGTACATACCACAATCTCAGGTCTAAGGACATAATGTATATGACGTGAATAGAGACTTTCTCATGTCGGGTTAGTCTAGCCTACATGTCTCACATGTGCCCACATTATTAGTTTGACATCTCCATGTCCATGACTTGTGAAACATAGCCATCAACTAATACATGTGCTAGTCTAATATTCAAGTGTGTTCTCACAAGAACGCCGATCAGGGACAACTTTACAATAACCATTCAAGTAATTGAGTTCCACAAATAATTCACATAATTGCCAATCAACACAAGTTGTCTATAATGGATATTCAATGAACACTTAATCCATGTCATAGATACAACTAGAATATCATCATCTCTATGATTACCTCTAGGGCATATTCCCAACACGTTCGTCACCCTAGCTGACCGGGTGGAGCACTACGGCAGTTCACGTGAGGCAGTGGAGAGCGTTAGGTCCTCGGTGCGGGCCAGGCTCGAAGCGGCCCTCCTGCATTAGGGCCAAGAGCATCTTCTCCTCTGAGAAACTCATGATCCCAGTGCTCCCAGGATCTGGATGGACGACCCAGTGGAAGTGAAGTGCTGGGAGGACATGGAGGAGTATCGGGTGTGGCTTGCGCACACTTTGAAGTTGGCCACCGAAATTGTCACCGAGGACCTTGGCTGAGGCCTTTCGGTAAATGTTTCTCCGAGTGTGTTTGACTTTGGTTCCTCCTTGTCGGGTACCTGGAAAAGGGGTACCCTAAACCCTCGATTAATCAGACTAATCCCCGAAGTCAGCAACACAAACCCTCCAACAACATCCCTCACTATCGCTTGAAAGCCCACAGGCTAAGGCATATTGGGCCGCCCCATGAACAGGCGTCGACAGCCCAAAGCCACAGCCTGCTCGATGGGCTACCACGCGGACCGAGACTGTACGGTCGAGGGTACAACTCGAGGACCCCTCGAGGATGGAACTTCGCTCGAGCGAATGAGCCCGCCCTCGAGGATGGAACTTCGCCCGTGCGAATAGGCAGCCCTCGAGCATAGTATACCCCTCAACTACCTACCCCACGTATAGATCTAGGCACACTCAATGCATTTTACTTGCTCCCGCCTAACCGTATGGTCACAGTTACAACAACAGTTGAAAGTATGGCAGTCGAATCCTATTTTTGCCACCCATACCCTAGAATCCCGCAGATCGTACCTTACTATTACGCCATACCAAGCACTGTGTCCCGTCCGGCACCTCCTCGAGGCTCGAAAGTCAACACATTCCCCGCATCTCCTGGGATTCGGCCTTATCCAAAGGGCCTCGACCCCCTCGACTTGACCTGAGGCCTCGACCGTCGCCCCTCGGCTCTATCACGCCGACCCTCGAGCGGGACTTCAACAACTCCGGTCAACACTTCAACAACTCCCGCCGTGATGGTTGCAGGACCTCCCAAGCCAACGTACACCTCTACAGCGACACCGACATGATCGGCATCGGCGTCATACGTCATCGACCATGTTAGCACTAAAAATATGTACTCATGTGCCTCTCCTTCGCCTATAAAAGGAGGTGCCAGGGCTTGGGACAAAGGATTCGAGATCCGAGAGCACCATACGCTATGGCTTTAGATATAGAAAAACACCGTGAGACAGTTTGAAGTAGAGAGCTAAGTGCCCGAAACACTTGAGCTCCAACTCACGCTTCTCACACCTGCTTGTATTCACCCCTGTACAAGCACTTTGGTGCAAGATAACATGAACTATCCCCCCCGCTGGATGTAGGGCCTTCTTTGTCCGAACTAGGATAAATCGCTGTGTCCTTCTTGCATCACCCACCGGAGTAAGGGAGCACGCAATTACGAATTTACTCGTTGGTGTTGACCCTCGGGGTCGAAACACCGACAGTTGGCTCGCCAGGTAGGGGTCCTGCGTGTTACCAATGATTTCCCGCCATTCTTTCCAGATGGGCAACTCTGTTTCACCACTTCCTCGCGCTACGATGATCTGGTTCGGGAGCCTAGAGTTCATGTCCCATGGACAGGGCTATGACATGACCCTGCTCTCGATCAGTGACCCAAGCGGAGGTCGCAGTGTGCCCCCATGCTCAGGAGGGGCCACTCGTCAGTCTCGCCACCATGCTGCCGTAACCAGAAGGAGGCGCGATCGGTGCCATCATCGCCATGAACCTGAGTCGAGATTGGTGCCCACTGCATTCCCCTCGCTCCTGACCGGTGATGAGGAGCCCCTTGTTGGGGGATTATCTGACCTAAGTTCAGGAGCAGAGGACAGACCGGCAGGGCTCCACGACAACCTCAACTTCACCTTCGCAATGCACTCATTGAGGGAGCCCGACAGAGCTCCCCCGATGCGCACAACCCCCACTACATCGAGCCTACTTCCGCACGAGCTGTTTGAGCATCGTCGACGGTTCCCATTCGGCCTCAACAATGCCGCAAAGGCATTCTTGACCTTGACCCGCACCAACATGAGCATGATAGGGGACCGCCCAGGCGCCCTCCTTCGAGCAATGATGGACGTGGGGACGGTCATGCCGGCCTCCATGGACTTGGGCTTCGTGAGAGCACCTGGCCCCTGGAGGTACACCGTCGGCACACTCCGACAGCAGCTGCAGGAGGAGGCGCAGGGACAATTCCCCGTCTTCTACTGCGGCAACCCCGACTCTGGCTCTGACCATTGGGACCCTACCCGCGAGTGTCTCCACATCGACGGTGACGTTGCCTCCAGTGAGGACACTATCGATCCGATGACCAATGCGGCTGCCGCTGTGGCAGGAGGGGCTCCCCCCAGAGCAGAGGTTTGACAACCAGTCGCACCCCAAGAGGCGTGCCCCCATCCTGACGAGCAGGACACACAGCTGGCACAAATTTGGGAGTTGCAGGCTAAACTCACCAACGACCAGGAACGACTGCGCCAGCTCAAGCGAACCCTCGAGCAGGAGCGACCACCACCCGGCGGAAGATCCCGAGCCAGGGCCCGAGAGGTCAATTGGCAGATCAACAAGGGCGGGCACCTAAACATCCCGTCAACCGTTACCCTTGAGCAAGCCAGAACATTGTCGCAGTGGCTATGCTTCTTCGCAATATGCCCGTGCCATCCAACTCGTATGCTCAACGGGTACAACGCGAGATTGAGGGTCTCCTCCAAGTTGCTGCTGTTCAGCAATCCAAGAGCTCAACCTTGAGGCGTCAAGGGGTAGCTTCTGAACCACAGGATGAGCCCTCCCGGCCCGAAAGGGAGGGCTCGGCCGATCAAGAGGCAGCCCCCCAAGCGAAGAAGACACCAGCCCGAGATCGTATCATCAACAACCACGCCCCGCGTGATGCGCACCTCCATATCATCGAGAACCGCAAGCCCAAACACGGGGACGCCGAGGATCGAGGGTACAGCGCCCATCGTGGGGGATGTTATGACAGCGATGAAAACCGACGGGCCCCGGAGCCACCGAGTCCCTGAGTTTTCAGTAGGACGATCTGCAACGCCCGGCTGCCCGACAAGTTTTGACCCCCACGAGCGTCGTCAATTACAACAGTGAAACCAAACCCAAGCTCTGGCTAGCCGATTTTCGACTAGCTTGTCAGGCAGGCGGGGCACGTGACGATCACACGGTCATACATCACCTTCCCCTGTTCCTATCCAACACCGCGCGTAGGTGGCTCCAGGAGCTTCCCCCTAACCAGATTCACGACTGGGTTAACCTGGTCTGGATCTTCGAGGGGAACTTCAAGGGCACCTACGTGCGTCCTGGAAACTCCTAGGAACTGCGCAACTACAAGCAGAAACCAGGGGAGTCTCTGCATGACTTTGCTTGATGTTTCTCCAAGCTCCGAACCAAACTCTCCCACATCTCTGATCTCAACGTAATTCTAGTGTTTGTTGCGGGTACGACTTGCAAGGACCTAGTTCGTGAGTTGGTGCGCAACCGCCCCAACACCATTGATGAGCTCATGGATGTGGTCGCCAACTACGTGGCTGGCGAGGAGGCGGTCAGAGCCTTCTTCGATGATGAAAAAGACAAGAGGAAGGCACCAGCAGTCGATGTTGGGGGTCGTGGCAGCTCGAGGCTTTCATTACTTGGTCGATGACGAGTTGCGAGTTGCCCTGAATGTCGAGGCGTCGAACCCCAAGCTCGATTGCGATACGCAGACCGTTGATGAGGGCCTCATACTCCGTGACATTGTTGGAGGCGGCGAAGTGGATGCGGATGATGTAGCGCATATGGACTCCAAGGGGTGAGACAAAGAGCAAGCCCGTGCCTGCTCCTGTCTTCATGAGCGACCCGTCGAAGTACATCGTCTATAGCTTGGCTTGAATCTGTGCCGTCGGAAGTTGGGTGTCGGTCCATTCGACGAAGAAGTCTGCCAGCACCTGAGACTTGATGGCTTTGCACGGTGCATAAGTGAGGGTCTCACCCATGAGCTCGATCGAACACTTAGCGATCCTTCCCATGGCCTCCCAGTTTTGGATAATCTCCCCGAGGGGAAAAGATGAAACCACGATGATCGGGTGACTCAGGAAGTAATACTGGAGCTTGCGGCGCGTGAGCACGACGGCGTAGAGCAGCTTCTAGATTTGTGGGTAGCGAACCTTTGTTTCTGAGAGTACCTCACTGACGAAGTAAACCGGTCATTGGACGGGCAGGGAGTGCCCTTCCTCCTTCCTCTCATACCACTATGGCCGCGCTGACCACCTGGGTGGTTGCAGCGACATAGAGGAGAAGAGGCTTGGCTAGATTGGGCGGCACAAGAATCGGAGGGGAGGTCAGCATACTTTTGAGTTTACCGAGGGCCTCCGCGGCCTCGGGGGTCCATCTGAAGTGCTCGGATTTCTTCAGAAGATGATACAGCGGCAGGGCCTTTTCTCCTAGGCGCGAGATGAAGCCGCTGAGGGCCGCGAGGCAGCCTGTGACTTTCTGTACGCCTTTCAAGTCTTGAATTGGCCCCATCTTGGTGATCACCATGACCTTCTTGGGGTTGGCCTGGATACCGTGCTGAGAGACAATGTATCCTAAGAGCACGCCAAAGACACATTTCTCAGGGTTGAGCTTGATATTCTTGGCCCGAAGGCACCCGAACGTGATCTCGAGGTCATCGATGAGGTTGTCAACCTTCTTGTATTTGACTATGATGTCGTCGACCTAGGCCTCGATGGTCGTCCCTATATGTTCACCAAAGACATGGAGCATGCATCACTGATACGTTGCCCCGGTGTTTCGAAGGCTGAAGGGCATGGTAACGTAACAATACATGCCAAAAGGGGTGATAAAGGAGGTCACGAGCTAGTCGGACTCCTTCATCTTGATTTGATGGTAGCCGGAATAAGCATCAAGGAATGAGAGGGTCTCACATCCCGCAGTTGAATGAACAATTTGATCAATACATGGTATAATCGACACACATCCTCATTTTTCCATTCTTTTTCTTAACTAATACAGGGTTAGCTAACCACTCGGGATGATGAACCTCCTTGATGAACTCGGCAGCCAAAAGCTTGTGCACCTCCTCATCGATGATCCTACACTTCTCCTCGTCGAAGTGACGCAGGCATTGCTTCACTGGTCTAGACCCGGCCCGGATCTCCAAGGCGTGCTCGGTGACTTCCCTCGGTATGCCTGTCATATCTGAGGGACTCCACGCAAACATATCGGTGTTCATTTGGAGAAAGTCGACGAGCACTGCTTCCTATTTGTTGTCGAGGGTGCCACTGATCGTCAGCGCCTTGCCATCAGAGCTGCTCGGGTCGAGGAGGATCTTCTTGGTATCTTCTGCTAGCTCGAAGCTACCTGTGTGACGCTTGGAGTCAGGGACCTCTGCAAGGCCCTCGAGGATCAAGGCCAGCCTGGTGGATTCCTTGATGGCCTCTCCATTCTTGACGCACTCGATGTCGCAGTCATATGTGTGCTCGTAGGAGGAGCCGATGGTGATGACGCCCTTGGGTCCTGGCATCTTGAGCTTGAGATATGTGTAGTTGGGGATCGCCATAAACTGCGCATATCCAGGTCGGCCAATGATGGCGTGGTACGTGTCGTGGAACCTGACTACTTCGAAGGTGAGGACCTCCTTCCTAAAATTTGAGGGGGTACCGAAGTAAACGGGGAGGTCAAAGCGGCCGAAGGCAGGGCCTTCTTCCCCGGCACAACTCCATGGAAGCCCCCGGTGCTGGGCTGAAGCTGCGACCTCTTGACCCCCATGAGGTCGAGGGTCTTGAGGTAGATGATGTTGAGGCTGTTGCCCCCATCCATGAGCACCTTGGAGAGGTGGGTGTTGATGATGATGGGGTCAACGACGAGCGGGTAGACTCCTGGGTTGACGACACGATCCGGATGGTCATCACGGTCGAACGTGATGGGAGCATCGGATCAATCGAGGTACTGGGGTGTAGCAACTCAGACGGAGAAGACCTCTCGACACTCTCTCTTGTGCTGTCAAGGCGTGAGCTGGGTCGAGGGGCTACCATAGATCATGTAGCAGTCGAAGACCTCGGGGAACTTATCGTCCTCCTTGTCACCGCCCTTGTCACCGCCTTTGTCCTTCTTCTGGTCGCCCTTCTCGATGCCCAGACTCTTGTAGTAGTTCCTGAGCATGCGGCAGTCCTCGAGGTTATGATTAGCCCCTCACTTGTGGTAAGGGCAAGGCTTCTTTAGCATCTTGTCGAAGACGGCCCCCTCGAGGGGCCCTCGAGGCTTCTTGCACTCGACCATAGCGATGAGATCATCATCCGCAGCCTCACGCTTGCCCTGCTGGGCCTTCTTCTTCTTGTTGTTGCCCTTCTTGGGGCCCTTGCTCGTGCCCTCACCGTCGGTCATCTACACCTTCCCTTTATCCTACTCGTTCCCAAAAAAGGCTCTGACCGCTTCCTCGCCAGCAGCGTAGTTGGCGACGACGTCCATCATCTCATCGATGGTCTTGGGATGATTACGCCCTAGCTCCCGTACCAGATCCTTGTAGGTGGTGCCCAAGACAAACGCCAGTATAACGTCGTGGTCGGGGATGTGTGGGAGCTCAGTGCGTTGCTTAGAGAAATGTCGGGCGACGTCATGGAGGGACTCCCTAGGTTGTTGCTTGCAGTTGCGGAGGTCCCAGGAATTACTAGGGCGCACGTAGGTCCCCTTGAAGTTCCCCTCGAAGACCTGCACCAAGTCGGCCCAGTTATGGATCTGACCGGGGAGAGCTCCTCGAGCCACCTTCGAGCGGTGTCGGAGAGGAACAGGGGGTGTTGGCGGATGATGGCGCGGTCGTCGCGTGTCCCACCCAACTGGCAAGCCAATCAAAAATCAGCTAACCAGAGTTCGGGCTTGGTCTCACTGTTGTATTTGATGACACTCGTGGGTGGTCGAAAGGGGTTCGGCAGAGGCATGTTGCGGATCGCCCTGCTGAAGACTCGAGGGCCCGGTGGCTCGGGGGCCCGACGGTCCTTGTCGCTGTCATAGCATCCCCCTCGATGGGTGCTGTAGCCTCGATCTTCAGCATCCCCGCTCTTGCGCCGTCGGTTCTCTATGATGTCATAGCGCGCGTCTTGGGCTTCGCGGTTGTCGACGATGCGGTCTCGGACGGGGATCACCTTCTTTGCTTGGAGGTCCACTTCTTGATGAACTGAGGCCTCCCTCTCATCGTGGGGGGCTCAACAGGTTGCTCTGAGGCCACCCCTCGATGTCTCGAGGCCAAGCTTTTAGCCTGCTGTGCAGCCGCGACTTTGAGGAGGCCTTCAACTTCATCCTGTATCCGTCGAGCTTGAGGGTTCGACGGCGCGGGCATGTTACGAAGAAGCATGGCGGCCGCGATGATGTTCTGACTGGCTCGGGGGAAATGGGTGATGATAGGGTGTTCGAGTCCCCCGTCTTCAACAATCTGTCGGCTGACCTCTCGGGCTCTAGCTCAGGCCCTTTCGCCAGGTGGGGGTCGGCGCTCCTGCTCAAGGGTCCTCTCGAGCCGACGCAGGTGCTCTCGATCCTTGTCAAGCTTGGGTCGCATCTCCCGAACCTGCATGAGCTGAGTGTCTTGGTCGTCCAGATGTGGGCATTCGTCTTGGGGCGCAGCCGGCGGCTGCTCTTCCACGGCCGCTACAGTGGCCGTTGGCTCGATGGTATCATCGCTCAACGCGACTCTGCCCTCAATGTGAAAACACTCGTGGGTAGGGTCGTAGTGGTCGAAGTCAGAGTCGGGGCTGCCGGAGTAGAAGATGGGGAACTGCCCGCGACACTTCTCCTCCAGCTAACGTCGCATCGTGCCGAGGGTGTACTACCTTGGGCCAGGTGCTCGCGAGAAACCAAGGTCCTCGAAGGCCGATAGGACAGCTACCAGGTCCATGGTAGCACGCAAAAGAGCCCTCGGGCGGTCCTCTTGCGTGCTCATATTGGAGCGCATCGTGGTGGAGTTTGTCTTGGCAGCGTTGTCTAGACCGAACGGGAACCGGCGGCGAGCTCCAAACAGTCCGTGCGGCAGCAGATTGGGGGGTGACGGTGCTGTGCCCATCGGGGGAACCTCGCCGAGCTCCCCTGACAAACATATCACGAAGGTGAAGTCAGGGTCTCCATAGAGCCCTACCGACTCGTTCTCCGTTCCCAGGCGTGGGTCAGACAGGCCCCCAACTAGGGGGTCTGCGCTGCCCGCCAGGGATGGAGGAAACGCGGAAGAAGTCGACCTAGATATGGGCTGATGATGATGGCGACGCCGGTTGTGCCTCCTTCTAGACACGGAGGCATGGTGGCGAGACCGGTGTGCGGCCCCTCCTATGCATGGGGGCTCGCTGCGGCCTCCTCTTGGATCTCCTACTGAGAGCAGGGTCATGTCGTAGCCATGGCCAAGTGACATGAACTCCAGGCTCCTGAACCAGATCACCGTGGCTCACGGAAGCGACGAAGCTGAGTCTGCCATCCGGAGAAATGGCGGGAAGTCGTTGGTGACATGCAGATTCCCTACCTGGCGCGCCAACTGTTGGTGTTTCGACCCCGGGGGCCGAGCACCAACGAGTGAGTATGTACTGCGTGCTTCCTAATCCGGATGGTGATGCAAGAAGAACATATGAGGTTCATCCTGATTCGGGCAATAGAAGGCCCTACGTCCAGCGGGGGGAGAGTTTATATTATCTTGCACCGAAGTGCTTGTACAGGGGTGAATACAAGCGTGCGAGTGAGTGAGCTAGGACTTGAGTGTTTCGGGCTCTGGTCGCGCTCTATGACTTGTCTAGATTAGGGCCTGGCGTCCCTCTTTTATAGGCAAAGGAGGGGCACAGGGGTACATAGATATTAGGGTGGACGTGGCTGCTGACGTCGAGGAGGTGATGCTGATCATGTCGGTGTTGCTGTAGAGGCGTGCGCCGGGCACGGCGTGTCCTGTAGTGACGTGTTCGGAGATGACGCAGCCATCCTTCTCGTGCGTAAGGTGACGCAGCTGATGGTCGGTGATAGACGGTTGTCCAAGCACGGTCGTGCGGATCCCTGTAGCTATCGCGTCGGGAGTTGTTGGAGTGTTGACCGGTGACGACGAAGTCCCGCTCGAGGTGGTGATCAAGGGGGTCGAGGCCTGAGCGGATAAGAATGAGCCAGGGAAATACGGGAGATGTGTCGACAAACACGTCTCGAGGAGTGCCGAACGGGACACAGTGCACGGCATGGAGTTACAGTGTGGTACAACCCGCCAGATTCCCGGGTATGGGAGGTAAAAGTAAGATTTGACCGGTGTACTTGTAACTGTTACCGTCACTGTGGCCACGAGGTTAGGCGGGAGCAGATAGAACGCATTAAATGCTCCTGGATTCGTATAGGAGGTAGGTATTCGAGGGGTGCGTCGCACTCGAGGGGTGCCCGTTCGCTCGGGCGAATCTCTGTCACCGAGGGGTAGGAGGAGTGGCACCCTCGATTGACCTGCTTTGCCTCAAGCGGGGTACGTCGGATAGGTAGCCGCCCGGACCACCGAGGTCCGTTCGTGGGCCGGCCCAGTATGATCTGGCATTTGCGTTTCCGCGCTAGGCGAGGGCTATGATACCGGGTTTGGCTTGTTGATGTCAGGGGTTAATTCCCTTAGTTAAGAGTTAAGGGTACCCCATTCTTACGTACCCGACAAGTATATACTGGTATCATTTAGAAAATTTTCTCTCAAACTCAATTTCTTTCCCTTATTCCACGGTGTTATCTCGTCTACTCTTAATAATTGTTTACTAACACGGTCCAACAAGCTTTTGGGCCCTGCTATGGTGGCTCTGTACATCCCCTCTTCAACCAGTGCTCTCTGCCTTCCTGTCGATGCTTTTGCTGGGAAGCCCAATTTACCTTGGAAGGTAATATAGATAAGTATATTCGGTGTTCTACTTTTTAATTACCTAACATTTTGTTTTATATCTTCTATAGCAATTCTAATTACCAGACCTTTTGCTTTATTCTCTAGCGATAGCGATTAATGTGTTCTGTCTTTTCATCTCAGTTCTGAAGTATGTAATCTCCCGTGTGTATTTGCAGTATCATTGGCGGGTTTCTGATTATCTCTGGTTTGTATCTAGTCACCTGGGGCCGGCATAGGGAAAAGATGAGTGGCATTGGACCATCTTATACAAAATGTGAATTGGAACCCCTTGAAGTGATTCTAAAGAAGTAACTAGTGTAAACCTGGTCTCTAAAACCTTCATGCCACTTTTTTTTAGCAAGAATCATGCCACTTTCTAGTTCGCGGAATGTACCATCTTTCTTAAGGTATATAGTTGGTGGTCTGGTCCGAGTGGGAGGCACCCAGAATCCTGAATCCAGTATCTTATGCATTGTTGCATATTTACATTGCACAATTTTGTTCAGACGGAATACCCTTGTGTAAAATTCTAGGACTAGGATCAGTTACTTGTAACTTTGTAAGCACAGAGGAGAGAGTTTGAGGATTGAATGGATGAATACTTTCACCGACCGTCCAACCCGATCCGACCCACCTATTATCAACAGACAAGCCCAATGGATCTGACTTTTTTTTTTAACTAACGGACTTTACTGCAGGCCATTAGCCGAGGCGTCGTGGACCCTAAGGGAAGTGGACGAGCCACTTTCATGTAGACTAGCCCATTGGGCCAACGATGAACAGCAGCCCAACACGAGCCTAGCCCATCCAGAATTGAAGGGGAAGGCAAGGGCAGAAAGACGGCGACCGCCCACCGGAGGCGAGGCGGAGGGAGATCGAGATCGGCGGGGGATGGCGGCGCGGGAACGGGACGGCGAGGGGAGGCGGGCTCACCTGACGATGGTGGGCGTGCAGCTCGTCTACGCCGGGTACCACGTCATCGCCAAGCAGGCGCTCAACGTCGGGGTCAACCGCGTCGTCTTCTGCGTTTTCCGGGACCTCCTCGCCCTCTCCGTCCTCGCGCCTCTCGCCTTCTTCCAGCACCGCGTCTCGCCCGCGCAGGCGCGCCCGCCGCCTCTCACCTGGCGCCTCGTGGGCTCGTTCTTCCTTCTCGGGCTCACTGGGTAAGCCACCAGCTCACTCAAGTCGGCTACAAGAAAGGGGATTCATCCTCAAACGCAGTGCTTACTGCTTTGCCTGTGGAATTCCGTGCTCTGATGCCTCCTTTGTTTGGTTTGCAGAGTCTTTGGGAACCAGCTGCTGTTCTTGCTTGGACTCAGCTACACCAACCCCACCTACGCGGCCGCCATTCAGCCGTCTATTCCTGCCTTCACCTTCATCTTGGCCCTCATCATGGGGTCAGTCTCTCAATCGAGACACTGCACACAAATTCACGTTAATACTTGATTTTGAACTTAAAACATCCTGTGTGTTTCAGGACCGAAACGGTGAGCTTGGTCTCAAACGAGGGCAGGGCCAAGATAGGTGGCACAGTCGTCTGTGTGCTGGGAGCTGTTCTCATGGTGCTTTACAGAGGCCCAGCTGTGTTTGGTAGCAGCGAGCTTGAGCTTCTTGATGTACATAGTCATGGTGTTATAGCTGACATGTCACAGCCTGAGCCTGCTGGACCTCTAACATCTTTGTTCATGCTGGAAAAGTTTCACATTGGAGTGCTGTGCTTGATAGGGAACTGTCTATGTATGGCTACTTATCTTGCTTTGCAGGTATTAGTGATTTTCAGGTTGCTAAGATACTATGTTGTTCTCTAACATTTGGGATGCTTGTTACTTGTTTTAAATTTCCAATCAAACGTTGATCCAGTGTGAGTTCTGCATGTCTCTTTGGGCTCTACCCGTAATTCAAAATGAGGGCACTATAGTTTGATATACATTTCAGCCTTAAAACAGTGGTAGCCGTTCCTCCTGTAGTCCTGGCACCCTTGCTGCCTTGCAGCTGTAACAATGATGAAAGTTTACCTTGTTTAAAGTAGGAGCACACGGTACATGCTATGTAGCCAGCCTCTAATCAGAGATTTAGTGCATTGAATATTGAATTTAGCCCAAGATTAGATAACAGTTATATGATTTGTGGCAGAGAAAAATTTAACCTGCTGTAGTGATTTGAATTAGTCTTTATAAAAAGAGATAATCTATCTGACACCATTGGATTAACATTATCTTATGCCACATACTTGCATTTGATTTGCCTTTCACTTAGTTTGTTATGTTTAACTGAAATCTCTCTTAACTATTATTCTTATCATGTCCGTGTCTTGATGTATCAGGCTCCAATTTTGGTGAAGTATCCTTCAAGTCTGTCACTGACTGCATACTCATACTTCTTTGGGGTGGTTTTAATGGTCATTTCAGGAGTTTTTGCAACAAACGATAAAAACGATTGGAGTTTGACTCAATCTGAGCTTGCTGCTGTTGTATACGCTGTAAGTTTTCAATTATTTACTGTTGTGTTGTCTTCCTAGTGTGTCATTTTGCATGTAACATTCTTACATCAAATGCATATACTGATGCAATGGAGTAAGATCCTGTGTATGTGACTATGAATTTGAGATTCTGTATCTATGCTGTGTGGAGGAGATTTTGGCTGCACTTTGCACTAGTCTTGTTGGCCATGAATCTAGTAGTTGATGCAATGACTCAAACTCCACATTTTCCCCCTTATTCCAGGGAGTCATGGCATCTGCTCTTAATTATGTCCTATTGACATGGTCCAACAAAATATTGGGCCCTGCTATGGTGGCACTTTATAACCCTCTTCTGCCAGTGGTCTCTGCTCTATTGTCTATGATTTTTCTGGGAAGCCCAATTTACCATGGAAGGTAAGATGAATTTATCATTTCTTTTACTTTGCAATCACCTGGCCTTTCTTTTCATTTTTGTGTGAAGAGTACTGTTCCAGAGTGTCAGGTAAACAGATGTAGTAGTACATAAATTTGGTCCTTATTGATGTTCCACTCATATCCCAACATCAGTAAACTTGCTACTTTGTAACATGTTTCTCATTTCTTTTTATCCAAATTCTGATGTATAATCAGCATTATTTGTTTGCAGTATTATTGGAGGACTTCTAATCATCTCTGGTTTGTACCTTGTGACCTGGTCACGGCACAGAGAAAAACTGGCTGGCATTGGAGTATCTTATGTAAAATGTGCATCGGAGTCAATCGATGGCCCTTCTCATGTTGCAAAGAATGTGCCCTTTATATCTCTTTCTAGGCTGCGGGATGTGCCACATGAGTCTTGAGAATTTGGAGGCATTTGATCTCTACAACTTCATTTTGGTACCCCCTCTTACTGGAACTATGGATACAGAAAACACTCATGAAAAAGAGTGAAATACCACAGAAAATTATCTTGATTTATCTTGTAAAATTGCAGTCTGCCCTTCTAGGAGCAGTTAGGTTAGTCACGAGAGAGATTTGACAGATGACAGGTTAGGTTTATGTTCGTTGGTTTTGTGAGACATAACAACTCTATGATGTTTGGATGGTCCTGACACCAGATGCAATGTGAGCTGCACTAGGGAACTGAAGAAAAACAGCATGTATTCTGTTAATTCCTACATCTACATACATCAAAATTTTGCTATACACTGACATCTATTCAAACAGAGTAACACTGTATATCTATAAGTGCTGCAGCTCGTATAATCATATTGTTCATAGTTTGCACCATGTGTTTCTATTAGACGCCGAAATCTGAAATCGCAGCTTTTGCCTTGTCCTCGCACGTTTGACATGTGCTCCAGCCTCCAGCTTTGTTCCAGCAATTGTCATTGTGTTGCTCTTCGCTGATGCCTTGTATGTTGGATTCGTCAGATCGTCGGTTGTTGTATGTTGGATTCGTCGGATCGTCGGTTGAGTCGCCCTTGTCGCAACTCCCAACTGATTGGTTGCCCTTTCTCCGTGCAACTGCAACCTGTACAGCCGACAATGGCACTAGTGGACCCATCGATATGAACCTTGTACTATTCCAGTAAAATTTGTGATTTCATATCAATTCTACTCATGAACCCTTTTGTGGGTTTTGCAGTTCTGCTACATTTGCAATACAATATATATACAATATAATTCGTGTTCGTGAATGCTATGTGGCCTAGAGTTGTTCTTACTGTACAATCTATTCAGTATTCAGTATCCAGCAGTGTGTGTTTCTCTTGGAATCGTGGGCTACAGATCCTCGGCAGTCGTCCTGCGTGACAAATGTTTGGTGCTTTGATCATTGCTGCTGCGTCAGGAGCTCGGCCCGCGTGACAAACATGCCGTGGAAGCCGTAGGGGACGCGGGCGGGCAGCTCCACCTCGGCGACGATGTCCAGCTGCGACGACCTCGCGTCCATCACCACGAACTGGTTCTCGCCGGTGCGCTCGTTGTGGACGTAGCACACCAAGTAGCCATCGTCCTCGTTGCCGTCCCCCTCCACGTCGTCGGGGACGAAGAACGGTTCCCCCGCGAAGCACCCGGGCCCGAAGTCGCGCCGCGCCACCACGCAGTCTCCCGTGCCGCCGCCGTCGAGGTCCAGCTTGGCCACCCCGGAGATCTTCGGCGCTGGGTCGCCGATGCCGAGGTACGCGTACCGGTTGCGCCGGCCAAGGTAGCCCGGGTGGATCACGGGGAAGTCGAGGTTCCCCGCCGAGAGCGGGGTGCGCGACACCTTGCCCGTGCGCAGGTTGATGCGCACCTTCTCGACGCACGAGTGCACGAGCTCCATGCGCTCCAGCGCGTGCTCCACGGACAGGACGTTGGGCGCCACCAGCACCAGCTCCTCGCCGTCGGCCTCCTCCCACGCGTTCACCGAGTGCATTATGTTGAACCCGGGCACCTCGAACCACCGCATCTCCGACTCGTCCGTGGCGTACCTGGGGAGCACGCCGAGCCGGGGACACTTGCCGTAGTCAGACCCAACGGGCGCGCCGCCCATCACCATGCCCATGGGCTGCATCACGATCTGTATGTCCGGGAAGATGGCGTATCGCTCCGTGACGGCGAAGTCGTGCAGGAACGACGGCTGCTGCACAGAGAAGATGGGCACGTCGGGGCCCTTGTTCCCGGCCGGGTCGAACCTGAAGTAGGTGACGAACGGCGGCACGGGGCCGTACCGGAACGCGAAGACCTCGCCGGTGACGGGATCTTTCTTCGGGTGCGCGGTCATGCCCATGACGAGACGGCCGCCGAAGTCGCACCGGCCGTGCGTGGTCACCTCGCCGGTGGCCGGGTCGACGCGCACGGTGTACGGGAGATCCGACTCGCCGAGCGCGTAGAGGCGGCCGCCGAAGAAAGCGAGGCTGGTGTTGGCGAGCCCCACCCCCTCGGCTGGGTTCATCTGCCCAGTGAGTACTCTGGCCGCCACGACGGCGCCGCGCGCCATCCCGGCCACCCCGTGGAAGCCGGAGAAGACGTTCGGCATGATCGGGGCTCCCGCGTCACGCTCCACGAGGTACTTGTACGTCTGCACGAAGCGCGAGCACAGGACGGGGTCCGACGACGGCGACTCTGCCGTCGGGAGGAGGAGGGAGTGCAGCATGCCGTCGCCGTCGAAGAGGTGGTGCGGCCCACGAGGGAGGTGCTGCGGGTTGGGCCCGTTGCGGATGTAGGCCCCTCCGGCGAGGCAGCGCGGGATGGCGCCGCGCACGATGGGGCAGGGCATCGGCGGCAGCTCGTCCACTGGCGCCCAGTTGGTCGTCAGCACGTTCCGCGGGTCCACGGACGGTCGCAGCGCCGGCGGGTCGAAGAACGTGTTGATCGCCTCCTCCAACGCGCTGCAGAACGCCATCGGCAGGGATGTGGCTGCCGGGGCAGGCCGGCGGCGAGCCTGCGGCGCACTAGTTCTTGCAGTAGCAGTGCTTGAAGTGTTAGCCTTGGCGGCCACGAGCTCTTCCAGCTTCTGTCGCCCAGTCTGCTTCTGAGCAGTGGACTGAACATTGTCAGTGGCCGGAGGGGAGGTGACAACGGCGGCAGTTGCGGCGGCCGACGGCGGCGGAGACGGGGCGCTCTTCTTCTTCCTGTAGCTGGAGTTCTGTGCAGCAGCAGAGGCAACAGGAGAGATGTAGATGTAGTGAACCCTCCGGGACGATCTTGAAGCATGTGCACTCATGGAGAGGTTAGAGGTGATCAATGTTCTCTCCATTCTGCAACCTGTAGATCAATGTGTCTGGATTTGGATCAGAGCTTAGATCAAGTAGGTGGTGGGGTTGCTGTCTAGTTATTATGGAGCAGCGCGACCGCGATCTGCCTACCAAATTTGTGTGCTAGAAGTGCTCCTGCCACCGGCATATATGTGGTTATATATAGGCCTGCACCTGAGGATCTAGGAAGATACTAATCATAGAAGTGGTGGCTGATACTTAGTCATAAAAAAAAACCCAACTCTCCTACACAGAGTAGTTAGTTCTTCGCTGCTAATATATGATCCACTTGTCTATTTCACATAATTTCGTAGTTCTTGTTCCTTTCTCTTCTATCATCCCTCCTCCTTATTATACTTGCTTTAATGATGCAAATTCGGACCTTACAGGCACATTCCTTTTGTTAGATCCATCAAGGTTCTAGGGTGTTATATCTTGGAAATAGCATATGTTCAGCTCTGCATCAATACATCAGCATTTATCCAAACAATCTCATCGTATTTTTCCCAAATGTCAACTTTATTTTTTTTAATTGGATGTGGATTGGGGGGGCCCGCTGTCCATGTCGACTCTTTGCTTCCGCTCCAACACGGTAGCCTCCTCGTCCCCCGCCACCACTCATCGCCAGCCTCTGATGCTCCTTGTTTCGTCGCCATCGACGTCCTCCCGTTCTCCTCCATGGCCCTACTACAGTCTCCCGATCAGATAAGCACAAGACACTGTTTGCACTCTTGCTTACATTGCCTCGCTAATCTCTCTGTTAATGTTTCCACAGATACGATACAGAGTTTAACTGTCCAGTATCCTCACAAGTTTTCACAGAAAAGGTATCCGTTAACCTGTCTGTAATTCATAAGCAGGAATACCTGCTTTGTAAGTCAGTCGTATCATATCAAGCTATCTGCTCAGCGTCCCCACACAACACAAGGCTCAGATTTTTTGTTCGTAAGAATCATAACGGACGAATGCGTGCAAGCGACACCGCCGATACATGGTAAGATTCCCAGGATACAGATAGCAGCAATCCAAGAAGCAGTAACCCCACATGACACAACCAAACAAAGGGCACCTGATGGTACGCAATAGAGTATCTGTCGCAAACAACTAGCTCCCACACAAATAAATAATGCAGTGTGCTGTGCAGAGTGGAACGAAACCGGAGGACCACAGGAAGAAAAAAAAACGCAAAGGATGGTGTGAGTGTGATTGCAACGGGGACGCGACGGGTGGAGAGCACGAGCACGCCGGGGGTCGCCGTCGCCGTCGCGGCGTCGCCTGCAATTGCCATCTCCATCCCGTGAGATTTATGAGCCAGTGGAAGAACAAACGGATAACTACTAGCTCCCGCTCCGCCCGTGCACCGATCGCCCTTGCTTCCACTCCATCCAATCCGAGAAGACGACGCAATTCAGAGCTGCCATTTACGCGCACAAAATGCAAAGGTCTCTCTCTCGGCTAATTCGTGGCCGCGGTACAAGAATCGGCACGAGTGAACTGGAATAGCGTCCTCGACTTCATGGCCAGAGGGCACCATGCAGTTTATGAGACAGCAACGGCGGCGACGTCGATTTGGGGCAATATCTGTGATCGCCTGATCGGCAACGGTTGGTGGATGCCGCGATCGGGGTCACCTGCGCTCCATGAGCACCGCTCGTTTGCTAGTCGGAAAAAAATCCTCATTGTTACACGCCTTGTTCACAATAATCTGCAGGTTTTAGTTTATCAGGCTCGCTTACGGACGGTGCATCTCATGCAAATAATCTGAGCTCCACCGGATCGGGTCAAGATATTATTGGTGGTGAACTGTGATGTGAGTGATAGACCCGGTCGGTCAGCCTCGCCGATGCTCAACTCATGGATCTTTGTTTTTTTAGGTTGAGGAAAGTCTCAACATGGATGAATTAGAAGTAAGAAAATTCCATAGACTATGGATATATGAAGAAGGAATGTTTGAATGTGAGGTGTGCTTTTGTGTTCGGTACAAAATCTCGAGCTCTTTCCAACAATATCTATCATCCTTCCGGCCTGTCACCTGACTGGTACTTTTGGACCGGGTTTAGGGTCAATTGAAACCAATATTGTAAATAGTTGGCTATCATCGCTAGGGTAGCTAGGTACACCGTATAATTTCTTAGCAAGATGTATAACTAGCCATGTCACATGAGCCTGTTCCTTCGATGCAGTGCTGTGGCTACACTGGTTAGAAAGACAGGGGGGAGGGGGGGATGACGGCTCAGCGGCAGTAAACACTAGCAGCGCTAAATAGTGGTATAGCAAGAAAATATGCAACTTTTCATCGGCAACCTATTTAAAATGCTACAGAGCATTACCACTGCTTTTTTCGCAATCGGGGAATATAGGCCCTTTTTTATTAAGAAGGGTGAATTATACGACGGAGCTACGAGAACTCTCCTCATACGACATATTACAACCACCAAGCTAGTGGTGAGTGACTCAAAAAGAAACTAAGAACAAGAAAAAGATACAAAGGAGGACGATTGCCCACGACACATAAAACCTGCGAACTGAACCTATAAGAAAGAAGATACATCAGCGCAATAGTCGTCTACACAAACTATTTAGAATATTGGTTAAAACACATGAGTTCCACATGATGGCTCTGTTCGGCTGGTAGAAAAGCCGGCAGAATTCGGCAGACTCAATAGTGATTTGTGAAAGAAAATAAGCCAAAATATGCCAAAACATGCCGAAATCTGCCGGCTGAAATGCGGTTTGGTCTCCTAAATAATGGAGAGAAAATGTCAAGGATTGGCTAGGCCTCCTTAGCATCGAAGCAGATGGACAAAAGGACGTACAAGGAACAAAAGTTTTGATGTTTGGATGGGACAGTCCAGTCATCCTGGACCGTCGGAAATGCAAGTGAAAACAAAGACTGATTTTTTTAGTACACGGTACAACGTAATACAGCTTGACAAAGATTTGAGCCTCTGGTGACGAAAGGGTGGTAACAAAACATATGAAACATATGTAATCACAAGGGTTCTGTCCACAGACGAGTAATCCCACGCGTTGGACTTGTCTGATGTCACTCAGGACCCGTCGACGTCATCTGCTCATCTTGGGGCTCTTCAGTCTAACAAACGAAAATAAAGACATTTACCATCTCCAACAATCGTAAACCATTTGGCTTCGATTGGACTGTAGGTAATTTCGTCCTAGATTTATGTGGTGCAGCGGGTTAGGGAGACCCAAACGTCACCACTGAACAGCTACACTGCCTACGGTACTGGCAGGCAACCATGTCTGTGTCTCTGTGACAAGTGTATATTTGTCTTTCAGTACACATGGCTGGTTCCAGCTTCAGCATTCAGCTTTGATTTGAAAGCTCCGTAGTCCATATCCATACATGATACAGAGGTAAGGGCACGAACAGCATATGGAATGAGTTCCGTTGATCGAACTCCAATCGTGTGAAGCATATAACAGATCAATATTGGAAAGTTGCAGTGATGCAAGGTTAGTATAGGAAAAGTTTAGTTATGTGAGGGAACTGGATTACCCCATGATTTCCCAAGATAGATTACTCATGCACGATATCAACAACACAAAATTCCACAGCCATGACAGGGGAGACACGGGAGTTGGAAGATCGGGTTGTTCAGACATACCTTGCAAATGTCGATAGCGTGATATGTTGCTCCAAGTAAGCACAAATGAAAAGCCTGGAACTGAATTGTGAACTATCAATGTGCTGTACATATCTGTCATCTGTACCGAGTATCCTATCCTTGTCGACAGTAATGTATTTACAGGAATAGGAGCATTGTGTCAGGCAAGAAATAGGTTAGTGATACTCAGGAAATTGAACTTTTCATCTTCCTGAATATTCATCCTCCTGTGTATGTACAAAGCCTTCAGGGGTTTGCGTCAATCGATAGAGTGTTAACTGATAGAGGGGAGAGTAGGTTGACCGAAGCCGAGGCCAGAAACCCCATCCAAGGAACCAGGGGCAACGTGTTTTACTTGGCCACACCGCCTGATATGGCGAAGGAGCCTGGCAAGGAAGGTGCTGTGACAAATAGTGGATGTATCACAGACCACAGTAACGTGCTTCCGTGCTCTCGTAATAGCAACATTGATGCGCCTGCTGTCGCCCAGAAACCCACAGCTCCTAGTGGATTCGAGCGAACCTAGAATCGATACAGATATAAACGAAAACGAATTGATTTGTTATTGTGAATCTCATTCATACTTCTATAATATAGGAGTCAAAAAAGAGAGCAGACTTGCTATGTGCTTACCATTGATATGATCACTGCATCTGCCTCCCTACCCTGAAAGCTATCTATGGTTGAAACCTCAACAGCAGAAAGCCCAGGATATTCTTCTAGCTTCTCTCTTAACAATTGCACTTGAGCAATGTAGGGTGACTGAACAACAATTGCACTTGGAGTCACTCCTGCAATCATGATTTTTGAGGCGCCTATCAGCTCTTAATCCAAGCATAGAAAATCAGAGATAAGTAGGTTTCACTGATCAAGACTAACTAGTAACTGATAATCCTAATCTGTAACCAACAGGACTGAAACAGGAATATAGAACATGAAAGGAATATGCAAAGAAAATCATGATACAACAATATGCAATGTTCAAGTAAAGAAGTAAATGGTGTGTATATACCACAGTGTACAAGATTAAGAACTTGCTGTGTGACTGTATCTGCTTCTCCTTCATTATAAAACGAGCCTGTGCCAGCAGGATCTAAGTGCTCCTTGCAACCAATGTTTAGGGCTCCACTTGGCATCCGGGTGTCAAGTAAGAGCAGTGGGCACCGTGTTATCCAAGTAGCCTGAAATCAAAAAATGATCCAATTGACAGGTCTGCATTTGTTCAAGGATTCCGGCTAGCTAGCAACACAAAGTGCAGTCATGGCAAAAAAAATCCTAAAGAAAAACGTCTGGGTTTCAATTAAGTAAGAAAACAAGAACGAAGACACTTTGGGTTTGGTCCCAGAGGCAGTTTGGATCCAACTGTTTCTTTCATACATTAAAAAAATCATACAAACAATTATCTCCAATATCAAGATATCATGCATAGATAAATTTTCTAGAAAATTCAGCACAATTTAAGCTCAAATACATGGTCATGCCTATCTGCATATATATATAAACCTGAGCTAAATAATCCACGTAGAATAAAACCAACAAGATTGAGGATTAGTAACGACGTTATATTGAGGGCTCTTATAATCTTCAACAATAGGTTCTATCCTCAATACCATACATAATAGCCAAATAGCTTGAACTAGTAAAACAAACAAGCTGCCTACAACCTGTGAATAGGTGTATTGTGTAATCATGTAAGAACTAATCAGAACTGTCAGAGTACAAATTATTCCATGCAGTAACACAAAAGTGTTGTTTTGGACAACTATACGCCAATCGCCAAAGATATAACTTTGAACACGAATTTTATCTTGATATATTTACGTAACAAAGAAAATCAAATATTTTGAAATTACTTTTGAAGAGTAATTTATCCTTATCATTTTTAATGTGTAATCTCAATATTCAGAATATATGGTCAAAGTTCAAACAGTTTGACTACACGAAACTCAAAAGGCACCCTTTTTAGGAATCATGAAGGCAGATTAGCTCATGAAACTCATGACTAAATGGTTAAAGATGCCTATCTGAAGTACACATAAATAAAACAAGCAAATTGAGGATGAGCGTCAAGAAAATTCTGTAAACCAATGCAATATAGTTGTTCTCGCTGCTTATGCAGTGTCTGTTCAAAAAATGGATGCTTTTAACAGATATTTATTGATAGAAACATAGCATAACAAATTAACAGATCCACTTTCTTAAAGCTCATGTCCCTGAATTTAGCATAAGTGGCCTACAGCAACCCTACAGGAAACAGTTGTAGAGGAGGTTAAGTATGGATGTTTTTCCTTCACGAAAAATGGATTATTAGAGATCAAATGGCAACGACATGAGATTCCTTTGAACAATGTAGTGAATTCATTGGGATCATTCTAAAACTTCTACATTTTTTTATTTTAGTGTTCAAGGAAGTCATTTTTTTT
>CM041635.1:48604257-48618513 GCA_023333625.1 Bothriochloa decipiens | reverse complement strand
TTGGATGACGTTGACCTCGATGGCATCGACGGCGAAGCACCAGCGGCGGCGAGAAATGTGAGCATTTTCTTGCCCGGAGGCTGTGACACCTATAGGTGGGTGTTAAAGTCAAATCTCACGTATAGCTATAAATAATATTTTAAATATAGCATACACAATATATAAAAGATCACCTAATGACAATCAGCGGGAGGACGACTTAAAACTCTGGATATAGACTTCACTTCCCTGGAAAAACTAACTGGTTGACCACAAGCCTAACACTCCTCCTGAGATGTGGGGGAAATAGCAAGAGTGGGTCTATATCAAACTCAACAAGTATAGTAATAGGCAGTACCCATCAACTCATGATCAATGTAACATAAATAATATATGAAGCGTAAAACGGTAAACCACGAACAATATTATCAAACAAAAGTCATCATCTTAATGTAAGTGTCTACAAGGCCGCTTGTGTCCTTGAGCAAGGCTAGTATACCAGTTTAATAAACTCTACGCAGAGGTGTACACTTTCACTGTGAGCCGTGATTTACCTTTTCGCCTAAGGTGATCAGCCTCTTAGCCCACTACCAAGGAAGACCGGCAGGGTTCACTATGAAGCCTTTCAAAGGTTCTTCTAACATGTTAGGACCGCTAAGGTTTCTGTGCCCTACGAATATAGTATCCCCCTTCTGATGGCACACAACCGCAGCCTATACATATACAGACAGGGGTTCAACTACACCTAACCCAAAACACACCCCTCTTGCGCCATAAAGGGTACCGCTAACAAGCTAGAAAAGATCCTCATACTGAGCTAAAACCAGAGCCATGTAGCCCTCACAGTTGTACTATAAATCCCGGAGGTTCAGTTACAGATAAATCCTCAAGTTGCTAAAAAGTTATTTTTATCATTTTATTGCTTAAATATTAATTAAGTCACAAAATCATAGTCACATAAATAAAACTCACACTATACTTGCCTTAAGACTTACTTTACACCCAAAGCAATGTGCTTAGAGAACATTATCTTTGTCTTCCATTCTGTAGCTTCTGATCTCCAATACAAACAACAGTTCCTACTCATAGCAAACACCACACAAAGGGAACATACAAGAACAAGAACAAGGAAAATCAAATAAGAACAATACACCACACAAAGTAAAACAAGGTGCTAAAAGAGAGCTATAGCTACGATCACAAGAAACACCTACCGAAAGGCTTTACGTTATAAACGAAACAACTATAAGCTTTATTTACTTTATTTAAAGAAAATCATAAACAAGTTATTAACTCATATCACAAAAATCATAATTTATTTTAAAAACCAAGTTAAACTAATTATGTTTTATTTATAAACATGTCTCACATCATTAAGATATTTAAATTTTGCTTTACAAAAGACATAAACATTAAGTTGCAACTAATCATATTTTAGTTTATAAATATCATCACCTTATTTATTAAGCAAGTTAATATTATCTTCTAAAATAAAACACATATATGAAAGCATCTAATGATGTGCAACATGCATCTATACTAAGCATAAATAAAAGCATATTACTGAGATATAAAACCTATATTTCATTTAGTTATAAAATTAATTATATGCATGCAAATCAATTTAATATTTAGCTATATATAGAAAAGCATGTGACATGATAAACATTATTGATAAAAAGCAACATACGTCGACAATATCGCAACACAAGAACAACGGAAACATGACCCTATGTTGCCTTTATTTATAAAAGCCATTAAATAATTAGTAAATAAGTTGTTTTTAAATAAATAAATTCATAATTATATGACATGAAAACCACTAGCACTACTGCGTAGATCGCGACGATAAGAAACCAACGCAAGTTGAACGACTCAATTCGGAGTTAAAATGAATAAAATATGAAGGATTAAAAATCAGTGGCAGTTTCATAATTAACTGCATCTTCTACCTTTGGTCATCTTCTCCATCACGAAAAAAAACATGGCCAGCAGCCATGGCTGCCGCTGCGTGGCGGCACGTGCCGGGAAAGGAGGGGCTCGGCCCTGGGAAGGCTGGCCGGCCAGCACACGGCTGCGTGGCGGCACGTGGCCGCACGGCGCAGGGGCCCCCAAGCGGGCGAACACGCGCGCACGCGCCTGCACGGGCAGGGCGGCGGTGGCCACCTGCTGCTGCTATAGCAGCAGGGCACCAAGGGACGCGGGACGGGTGGCGTAGGGTGGCGGCCCTCAGCAGCGGCGGGTGACGGAGGCTGGTGCGACACCGGATGACCGGAGACGAAGAAGAGATGAACGCCAATGGAGACACCTCGTCGGAAAAGAAAGAGATGAGTTAAGGGAACCACTAAGCGGGCACGGATTCACAAAACAAAAGACGTGTCGATGTAGAGGAGATCGAAAGGAACCTCGTAGCGGTGACGGTTTTCGCCGGTGATGGTTGAGATGACCGGAAAAGCTCGCCAAACCTTCGCCGGAACCCTAACCGAGATGGAACTTCGGCGATCTATCGAGGGAGATAGGTGTGGCGGCTCGCGATGAGGTTTTGTGATCTGGAATCAGCGCGTCGAGGGCTACGCCGACATATATATATGCCTAGGGTTCGGAGTCCAGAAAATAAAATATTCTTTATTAATTTTGGGATTTATAGAAAAATATTTTCAGTGCGAAAATAATTCCATAAAAATGCTGAAATCATTTTAAAGCCCTGAAAAATATTTGCAAGTCTCCGAGAATTATAGAAAAATACCCAAAGATAGATTGAGAGATGATGAACCCAAATAAAATATTTGGAGCTCATGAAAAGGATATTTTAGAGCATTTAAAAATTGGACAAGGCTCTAGGATAAATAGGAAAATTCACCGGGAAAATCTAGACCCGGGACGGATCGATCGACATCAAAACATGGTTTTTGATAACCTAGCACACTAAAAACACAAAGCACAAGCATCACGCAAGAATCACATTAACCAAAGCCCATTCGATTATTTTTCTAAAACACATTTTATTTAATGTTTTCTATGCACGTCACAAAAGAGGAAGTTTTGGGGTGTGACAGAGGCTTTGTGGCGGTGGCGCACGAAGAGAACAAGAACTTGCAAGAGAGGATATCAAGCGACATGCTGCTGCTACTGCCTGCCCGTCCCCCAGCCCCAGCCTCCGCCGCCGCCGGACGCGCTGGCACAGTCGCGCGGCGGAGGCAGCGTTGGGGAGGAGGCGCGCGCGGGAATGAGCGAACCAACAACTGACACAAGGATCGACGAGTGGCTCACCTTTGCAGGTGAATGGATCCTTCGTGGAAAGTTGATATTTTTCGGCGATGGCGTGGCACGCGGAGTGCGCCCCGGCAACTGGTGGCGCAGGGCGCGGCTACGGGCTCCGTTCCCCTCTGTACGCGCGCGGCGACGGCAAAGCAGTGAGGAAAGCACCAATTCCAATTGGATGGACATTCTCCGAGCGAACGCTCCACAACCACAAAGCTCGCAAGCTGCTGGGCCTCGTTTGTCCCTGCGCGCCGCAACCATCATCGCTCGCGCACTACTTTTTTCGTTATTTTTACTTTTTCCTTTTGCTAATTTTCAACATTTTCATTTTGCTTTTTTCTAGCTTCTTGTACCAATGTATTACGTTTTTTTGTTTTTCATATTTTTACTATGGTATTAACCTATCGGTTTTCCTTCTATATGGCATCAATACAATTTGAAATTTAGATATTGGTTCGAAACAAATTATTTAAAGAAATATTAGATAACGAAAACTTATATGTATAAGTTATGTATTTGTAAAACTATTATACAAAATTATGCCAGAAAATTTATGTTGAGACATTTCTGTTACAAATAGTTATGCATAAAAAGTTAGGCTAAGAAAATTTACTATGATAAGTTATCTACAAATTTATGTAATTCCTGGGATTTTCCAGGATTTACCGGCGTTATGCATTAAGTGGTAAGCGACGTTCCCGTCGACGATGAGGTATCAATGGTGACTTCAGGAATCTCCAAATCAGCCGGCTACTCAATTCTTCGGAGGTGCTCATAGGGGTAGGGGTAGGATTGCGTACGTGTATTCATAGGGGTGAGTGTGCGTGCATCTTATAAGCGTCTGCGTTGTACCGTGTCATTCTCAAAAAAATATATAAAAACTATATACAAAATTATGAAAAATATGATGGTAAATTTGTTCTTTAAAATGTTATGCATAGAACATTATACATAAAATTTAACTTTCTATCGACACAAAATTGTGTTCCATGCACAACACACTTAGGACGCTCGTGGGGTTATGTCGAAACAGGAGAAGCTTGTTGATTTCCTAAGCCTCAAGGACGCGCTGGGTGAATGGGTTGCGCAGGGTACCATTCAATTTGACCCTACAATTGATAAGGAAGTTGCTGGTTTGTTGCCAAACGGTTCCGAGATATGTGACTCTAAAATAGCCAATAATCGAAGGACATTGACTATAGAGTCATCCCCTATGCATTAATAAGCTCAAAAGCAAAGAATAAACATAAAACGGCTAGAACATAGTATGCATGATAGAGCAGTTCAATTAGCCGATCAGTACTTAGTCGATGCAGGTCGAATCAGGATATGCAGCCCGCATGCACGACAGTCAAGCACCGAAAAACCTAGACACTAGCTAGATGTATCTAGAACATCGCTAACAATGAGGGGCACGAAGATGTCTATGATAACGGTGTGTTCTAAGTACATAAAATGAGTATAAAATACTAATAAGCAACTAGTCAGTTCATGCATGCATGTTGCCAGTGAAAGCATAACCGTATCAGCTATTTAGCCGATAAGGGGTCCATGAAGCACGAGCGAGCTATCTGTCTATGTCACGAACAAATCTAAGATCAAAGGAAACTTGGTCTAATGCTACTAACGGTGCAGGGATAATAACGTTACAGCAATAACACCAAATTAAATCTACTCTAACCCTAGGCCCATCCAAGATCGGACAGAAGCTTGAATGCACAGCATGTAACAATCAAGATTGACAGAATTTAGCCGATGAAAGCATAGATCAGCTGTTTTAGCAAGAATAGGCATGTGAAACATGTAAATCATCTAAAATAGTGAACACATAAGATTTAAGGCCAAATCCATCATATCTTGATTGGGCAAAGATATTGTTGTAGTAAATAAATCATTAAAAGAGCAAACAATATCGGTAACTTAATGAATCTATTAGATTACCGATCTAGCAGAGCTGATAACTAAATCTTACTCGTATTTAAGCTTAATCTAAGCCTACGTCCACCGGATGACGCTAAACCTGAACCAAACATAAAGATAAGCAGTGTGTCGATAACTAATGAAGGGTTATGAGGGTGCTACAGTAGCCAGAAAACAAAACTTTTCGACCTCATAAACCAGGATCTACTGCTAGTTACAGGTTACGGGATTACCACTAGACGCGCAGGTTCAGCGAAAGATGACTCAATGTAGTCGTACGCGTCATAGCAGGCAGTGCAGTTGCGTGGTCGTCCGTCACCTCAATCCCCTCGTGTGGTTCGTCCCAGTGCTCCAGATGCAGCACCTCCGAGGAATCCCACACGTGCAGGGAAGAAGCGATGCGCCTCCGGACTGCTAGGTCCGCGAGGAGCAGAAGGCGCGAGCATGGGGAGGGCGACGGCAGCTGCCAAAGACATGTGTGTAACCCTGACCGTGCCCCTACCCCTTATTTATATAGGCGTCCCCAATGAGCTCACGAGTTGGAGGCCCATTAGTAACCCTAAGCCTTGTCTAATTTGGGTTCAACCCGAATTAGGCTTCCAGCCCCTTAAACGTGCGACCCTATGGGTTCACGCACACATTGACATGGGCTGAGTACTCCTAGTCGCCCAATAGTTAACAGCGGCCTCTAGCAAGGCGTGACAACTCCTATGTGCATGCGAAGATCGTATCAGATGAACCACTACGACCACATACAAGTTATTCCCTTTGCCACTCGATATATGGTTCAACTCGTGGGTTAACACTTAACCCAAGCACGGCCAGGCATTTGTTGATCCAATCACTTGAGTGATCCAGTGATAACTCTCTCACGTAGAGAGGGGCAAATTCCATCTTGATGGTCTATATCTCATAGCATGCTTCCTGACCACCCGAAGACCACCTTTATAACTACCTAGTTACGGAGGAGCATTTGATAGTCGCTAAGTAGGCCGTTTCACATCTTGAGTACATACCACAATCTTAGGTCTAAGGACATAACGTACATGATGTGAATAGAGACTTTCTCATGTCGGGTCAGTCCAGCCTACATGTCTCACATGTGCCCACATTATTAGTTTGACATCTCCATGTCCATGACTTGTGAAACATAGCCATCAACTAATAAATGTGCTAGTCTAATATTCAAGTGTGTTCTCACAAGAACATCGACCAGGGACAACTTTAGAATAACCATTCAAGTAATTGAGTTCCACAAATAATTCACATAATTACCAATCAATACAAGTTGTCTATAATGGATATTCAATGAACACTTTATTAATCATGATACAATCAGAATATCATCATCTACATGATTAGCTCTAGGGCATATTCCCAACAGTCTCCCACTTGCACTAGAGTTAATCTCTTAGATGTCTAATCCCCATAGACCTCATGTGCATCTCATGCTTAGGCTGTGGAAGAGCCTTTGTCAAAGGATCTGCTACATTTAAATCCGTATGTATTTTGCACAATTTGATCTCTTCTCATTTCATAAACTCTCAAATGAGATGAAACTTTCGGAGTACATGTTTGTTCTTTTGGTGATCCCTAGGCTGCTTAGCCTATGCAATCACCCCATTGTTATCACAATGTAAATTCAATGGGCCCGACACATTTGAAAACAAACCAAGCTCAATGAGGAACCTCCTCAATCAAACACCTTCCTTTGCAGCGCCAAAAGCTACAATATACTCGGCTTTTGCTGTAGAATCAGACACCATCTCCTGCTTGGAACTTTTCCAGGTTACTGCACCACCATTTATTGTGAACATAAAACCTGATTGAGATAGTGAATCATCCCCATCAGTTTGGAAGCTAGCATCGGTGTAACCGTTTACAACGAGCTCCTCCTCACCTCCATAGATTAGGAACACATCCTTAGTCCTTTGTAAGTACTTTAGGATGTTCTTAACAAGCATCTAGTGAGGTTCACCCAGATTAGCTTGGTACCTGCTCGCAACACTTAGAGCATATGAGACATCTAGGTGAGTACATATCATGGCATACATGATGGAACCAACGGCCGAAGCATATGGAACCTTGCTCATGCGATTGCGCTCTTCATCTGATGAAGGACACTACTTGTCACTAAAGTGCATACCATGTGACATAGGCAAGAACCCTTTCTTGGACTATTCCATGTTGTACCGTTTCAACACCTTATCAATGTACGTGTCTTGGCTTAATCCTATTAGCCTTCTCGACCTATCTCTATAGATCTTAATTCCCAAGATGTATGCTACTTCACCAAAATCCTTCATAGAAAAACTATTATTCAGTGAAGTCTTTATAAATTGCAACATAGGAATATCATTTCCAATCAATAGTATATCATCCACATACAAGATCAAAAACACAATAGCACTCCCACTTACCTTCTGGTAAACACAAGGTTCTTCTTCATTCTGACGGAAGCCAAACCCTTTGACTACCTCATCAAAATGAATATTCCAACTCCGAGATGCTTGCTTTAACCCATAAATAGATTTCTTAAGCTTGCATATCTTTCCAGCATTATTAGGATCAACAAAACCTTTGGGTTGTATCATATGCACGTCCTCTTCTAAATACCCATTTAGAAAGGCTGTTTTAACATCCATCTGCCATATCTTATAATCAAAATATGCAACAATTGCTAGAATGATCCGAATAGATATAAGCATCGCTACCGGCGAGAACGTCTCGTCGTAGTCAATTCCTTGAACTTGCCGAAAACCTTTTGCGACAAGTCGAGCTTTATAGACGTGAATTTTTCCGTCCACATCCTTCTTCTTCTTAAAGATCCATTTTCTCTCTATGGGTCTAACCCCATCAGGTGGGTCAACCAAGTTCCAAACTTGATTGTCTTCCATGGAATCTATCTCGGATATCATGGCACTTTGCCATTTCTCAGAATCTGGATCCATCATAGCTTTCGCATAATCCGCAGGTTCATCATCGTCTAACAATAACAAATCCCCACGCAATGCGCGAAGTCTTATTGATCTTCATGGTTGTGGTGGTGTCTCCACTACTACGGTGTCTCAACTTGATCTGCTACATTAGCATCACTCGTAGAGTTAGTCCCCACTGGCTCATCTTAAACTTCTTTAAGACACACCTTTTGTCTATTATTTTCTCTTTTGAGAAACTCTTTCTCTAAGAAAACACCGTTTTGAGTAACAAACACTTTGCCCTGTGACCTGTTATAGACATAATACCCTAAAGTTTCCTTCGGATATCCCATGAAAAAGCACTTGTCTGATTTGGGTGTTAGTTTATCTGATATAAGTCTTTTGACATAAACTTCACAACCCTAAATTTTTAGAAAAGACAAACTGGGACTCTTACTAGTCCACATCTCATATGGTGTCTTAAATACAGACTTAGATGGTACCCTATTCAATGTGAAAGCGGCTGTTTCTAGAGCGTATTCCCAAAACAATAAAGGTAGGTCCAACTGGCTCATCATGGACTGAACCATGTCCAACAAGGTCTGATTACGTCGCTCAGACACGTCGTTTCTCTGAGGCGTTCCGGGTGGCGTAAGCTGTGGAATAATTCCACAACTCTTAAGATGATTGCTAAACTCGTGACTTAGATATTTGCCTCCACAATCAGATCGCAAGGCCTTGATCTTTTTGCCATGCTGATTCTCTACTTCATTATGAAATTCTTTGAACTTTTCAAAAGTTTTAGACTTATGCTTCATTAGGTAGACATATCCATATCTACTAAAGTCATCATTAAAAGTTATGAAGTATTGAAATCCGCCTCTAGCTGTCGTGCTCATTGGTCCACATACATCAGTATGTATAAGTTCTAACAAGTTAGACGCCCTCTCAGGAAATCCTTTGAATGGCGCCTTGGTCATCTTGCCTAGCATGCAAGCCTCACATGTCTCGTATGATTCAAAATCAAACGAAGTTAGAAGACCATCATCATGGAGCCTCTTCATGCGATTCTCACTTATATGACCCAAGCGACAATGCCACATATAGGTAGGACTTAACTCATTAAGCCGAGACCATTTAGCACTAACATTACAGACAGGTGCATCATCAAGATTTAAAATAAATAACCCATTCACAATGGATGCAAAAGCCACAAACACATCATTCTTTGAAATCACACAACCATTGTCTTTACTCATAAATGAATAACCATCCTTCATCAAACATGAAGGTGACACAATGTTTCGACTTAAACTAGGAACAAACTAACAATTATTCAATTCCAAAATAAATCCTAACGGAAAGGGAAGTTGCATTGTCCCAACGTTCAATGCAGCAACTCTTGCATTATTGCCCACGCGAAAATCAACTTCTCCTTTCTCCATGCTTCTACTTCTTATTATTCCCTACATCGTATTGCAAATATGAGCAACCGATCCGGTATCAAATACCCAAGAATTGATATAAGAGTTAGCGAGGAAAATGTCTGTAACATAAACAACAAGTGTATGAGCAGGAGTACCTTTACTACCACCATCCTTCTTCAAGGACGCCAAGTACACCTTGCAGTTCCTCTTCCAGTGACCTTTCCCCTTACAATGAAAGCATTCATCATTCTTTGCAGGTGGTTCATCCTTGGAAGACAATTGGTTTGGCTTAGAGATCTTATCTTTAGCCTTGCCCTTCTTCTTCTAATTGCCCTTCCTTCTCTTAAAGTTAGGCCTGTTTTGAACTACCAACACTTGGCCACCTCCTGCTTTCTTGATGTCAACCTCTGCTGTTTTCAGCATGCCACATAGTTTATTCAAGCCCTTCTCCGCCCCATATGGTAGTTCGAGATGAAGTTTCCATAACTGGGAGGAAGAGATGAAAGAATGAAATCAGTTGCCAACTCTTGGCCAATTGGGAAGCCTAGCTTCTCCAACCTCTAAGTGTAACCAACCATCTTGATTACATGTGGACCAACAGCTGCACCCTCTGCTAGCTTGGTTTCTGCAAGCGCCTTAGAGACATTGAACCTTTCAGTCCGCGCTTGAGTTTGGAACATATCTTCAAGTGCCACGATCATATCATTCGCTGAATGATTGTTGTCGGACTACATCTGCAGATCAGGTTCCATACAAGCAAGCATGAGAAACTCACTTCGAGATCCGCATCATATGCTTTCTTGTAAGCGTTTTTCTCAGCAGCAGGAGCACTCTCCTCAGGCTCATCTGGTAATGGGGTGTCTAGAATATCTTCCTTTTTCTCAGCCCTGAGAACAATTCTCAGGTTGCGGATCCAATCCGCGTAATTTGTCCATTCAACTTATCTTTCTCAAGAATTGTATGCAAAGAAAATGGTTGATTGCGAGCGGCCATCTACAACAAAAGTAACGCAAAATACTAAGACAATGTATCCATGAAAGAGTAAATTATATCAAAATAAAATCTACTCCCACTAAAATCAATTCCCTCAATTGATACTTAGTGATTCAAGACCCACAACTAACAAGTCAACTAGTGAGCTTTAGCATCACCGCTAGAAGAAATGGTAGATCGGTAAGCAACACTTTGCTAATCATATCACATATGACTCTCATTGTTAGGCAGCATCTCTATGCTACGCTCAACCTACCCATGCTCCAAGGTCTCTAACCGTTAGGATGACCTTGTTTAAGTAACCAAATCTTCTTGCAGTAAGTATCCGATACGAACCTGCCTAGTCGAGGAAAACCAGTGGCACCCTATTTCATAGACCCACCACCGATTGTACAAGACTTATGACAGTGCAAGGTTTGGGGAAGCATTCAACTTAAACATTGCTGAGGGATCATTCTACTTCACTACCACACTCATGTAGACAAAAACATAATAGCATGTGAAAGTAGAACATAGTAAGAACGGCATAACACATACATGACTTGGTATAGCCCATTATTCCTTTGGGGATCTCCATCTCCTTCAATCTGTGCATCACGATGATCTCCATCTCCATGATTCGAGTATGCCATCCTTCAATGATGATTCCGCCAAGACTAGCTACTACTAACGCAAGTAAATAAAATTACATAGTCGCGGATAGATCATCACAGATTGGCACACAAGCCATTACATTAATTTTGACAATATGTACGTGGCTCCTGCCCATATTGTCCTCATGACATGCAAGCTATGAATTAAATACATACATGCATCACATACACATAAGGGCTATACCAGTCATCAATACCTGCAAAACAGAGTTATCTGAATCCGACGTCTAATCTTGCAACGCAGAAAACTCTATTTTCCAAGCCTTATTTTGCAACTCTAATTTTTTCGAATGTGGCAAAGCAGTAGAGAACTAGATATAAAATTTTGTTCTCTATGATTTTTATTTAGAGTTTGTCTCAATTCGAGTTACGGTTCAAAAGTTACGGTTGTTTTACCAAACAACACTTTTCTCGGCAAACCGACGCCCGGCAGTAAATTCCATCTACCACCACCGCGCATCATATGCGCTTGGCACTTGACCTAGGGTTCAATTCGATCAATCTGATTGATCT
Organism: Bothriochloa decipiens; assembly: GCA_023333625.1. Taxonomy (NCBI): domain Eukaryota; kingdom Viridiplantae; phylum Streptophyta; class Magnoliopsida; order Poales; family Poaceae; genus Bothriochloa; species Bothriochloa decipiens. The sequence continues at coordinate 48,606,849 of CM041635.1, read as the reverse complement.
CTAACTTGCTATGACAGGATTTACATGAATCACTTAACTCAGATGGCAGAATTTTGACCGGTACGAGTAGATCATTTTAAGACCAACACGGCAAGATGACGAACCAAGGTTAGAGACTAATCTATAACCACGCATATCACCATATGCACAAAATAGAACCTATAATGAGGCAGTAACGGCTCTGATACCACCAAAGGCATGTGTGTGTAACCCTGACCGTGCCCCTACCCCTTGCTTATATAGGCGTCCCCAATGAGCTCACGAATTGGAGGCCCATTAGTAACCCTAAGCCTTGTCTAATTTGGGTCCAACCCAAATTAGGCTTCCAGCCCCTTAAGCGTGTGACCCTATAGGTTCACGCACACATTGACATGGGCCGAGTACTCCTACTTGCCCAATAGTTGACAGCGGCCTCTAGCAAGGCATGAAAACTCCTATATGCACACGAAGATCATATCAGACGAACCACTATGACCACATACAAGTTATTTCCTTTGCCACTCGATATATGGTTCAACTCGTGGGTTAACACTTAACCCAAGCATGGCCATGCATTTGTTGATCCAATCACTTGATGTGGCAGAACCTCCTAAATCATATGGCCCACATGCATTAGTATTGTCTAAACAGACTCCAAATAACAATGAATGTGTTCCATACGACTTAAAAGGTCTGTCAGGTAAATCCTAAATTATCCATGATTCTCCGAGCAGGATCAATCATTACAAAGAGACATTGCAGTATTACAACAGTTTTATACAGATAAGATATATCGGAGTAAAATAGCAGAAGGATAATAACATAAGTTTACAAACCATTTAGTTTCAAAGCTTAAAAACCATAAGTTAAATATTACAAACCATAGTAGTAGTGGAGTAGCGATAAATAACTTTATTACAATACCAGGCGATAAGCTCTGCCTAAGAGCCAGACATCCTACTCGTCGTCACTCTCTGCAATGACTGTCATGCAACAGGGTGCAAAGAAATCATGCGCATGGGGCTCACCTGCAACAAGGGTTCAACAAACCTTGAGTACAAAAGTACTCAACAAGACTGACTCGACGAAAAAGAGGGGTGAAGACTGAGAAATGCTGGATACAGAGACAAGGTAAGGCTTGCGAGAGACAAGAATTTTTATAGAAAAGCTTGACAGAAAGTAAAGTTGTCTTGCTCTAGATCACAATTACCATCCAACTCTATTCTTAAACCTTAATCATTATTCAATTTGTTACTACGATGATGAACACCAATCGAGTCTCCTTCTCCGAGAAGCAATGGCAATTTGAATCTATTTTATATACCCAGCTGGGACCTAGGTCACTGATATACAGGAGACTCTAACTCCTAAGCATATCAGACGAACCGATATACCGTGATAACAACCGTAGCCATATATCACCATATGATACACGTGAGCACTTCGACCCAGTGTGTCGATATACATGGGAACTTAAACCCACAGTATACCACACTATGACATATGTGGGAACTTTGACCCACAAAATATCACTCCATGACATACCTGGGCTTCAACCCTCAGTATATCACTTCATGCATATGGATTTTCTAATTTCTCGATATCACCGATTCACCATCGAATGGGACCTAGGGCATCAACAGATAGAAACACTATAGAGGGACTCCATTTCCAATGTAAGTTACTCGTTCGGACTTGATTTATTTACTATCATCATGTTTCCACAGATAAACCATCCTCATCTTTTTTATTCTTTTACCTTTTGAAAACCTAACTAATTAAGCAGGACTAAGCATTACTACGCCTTTTCCATAAAATAGGTAGCAAGGATAATGGAAGTAAGATAGGTAATGCAACTGGCAGGATATTGCTCAACTCCTATTACCTTAATGCAACATTTCATAACTAAAGCGATAAAATTTATAAAATCAAGGAAGGGTTTAAATGCATCCAGGGCTTGCCTTGGTGGTCGGGGTAGACGATCTCGAGCTCTGGATCAACACCCAATTCCTGAGTCTGTGCGTCCTTGGGATCTGGTGCGACAACGTTAAACTCTTCGTTAATGGAGACTACATGATAATATGATATGATTTGACATGATGGAATAATAAACATGATGCTTGATGAATGCACGACTAGATTAAGGGCTTGAGTATAACTCTTCTTCACGATAAAGTTGTAAGCCAACAAAACTTACTTACTAAGTTCATTAAGATTAACTATTTTATTAATAAGGTTATTTAAGCACATGAAATAACGTTGATTAAGCCTTAATGACATGATTAAGATAAGCACAAATAATTAATTAAAGTGCCAAAGGTCATTAGGGTTAATAACCTAAGGTCATCAAGCAAATCCCAAAGTCAAACAACCCTATAATGATTAAGCATAATTAAAGGGGTTAATTAATTATTTAAAAGCATAAAATAAAGGCATAAAATTAAATTGCCTAATTGAGCTCAAAATTTTATTTTGGATAGATCATAGTCTAATTAGATGGCAAAATAAATTTCAAAAATAAAAGCCAATTATTTTATTTATTAAAAATCATAGAAGATATATTTTTCAATTAAAAGAGCTAATTTTAACTTATGCAAAAAGTACTCAAATTTG
>CM041635.1:48565976-48604247 GCA_023333625.1 Bothriochloa decipiens | reverse complement strand
GTGTTACACTTGAGTGATCCAGTGATATCTCTCTCACGTAGAGAGGGACAAATTCCATCTTGATTGTCTATGTTTCATAGCATGCTTCCCGACCACCCGAAGACCACCTTTATAACTACTCAGTTATGGAGCAGCATTTGATAGTCCCTAAGTAGGCCGTTTCACATCTTGAGTACATACCACAATCTTAGGTCTAAGGACATAACGTACATGACATGAATAGAGACTTTCTCATGTCGGATTAGTCTAGCCTACATGTCTCACATGTGCCCACATTATTAGTTTGACATCTCCATTTCCATTACTTGTGAAACATAGCCATCAACTAATACATGTGCTGGTATAATATTCAAGTGTGTTCTCACAAGAACACCGACCAGGGACAACTTTAGAATAACCATTCAAGTAATTGAGTTCCACAAACAATTCACATAATCACCAATCAATACAAGTTATCTATAATGGATATTCAATGAACACTTTATTAATCATGGATACAATCGAAATATCATCATCTACATGATTAGCTTTAGGGCATATTCCTAACAACTAACCCTTACTCAATCTAAGCCCATGTCCACCGGATGACCTAAACCAAGCAAGAATCGACCTTGATCTACCAAGCCCTATATGCACTGGATGACATCAAAATAAGGCAAAGCAAGACATGACAGTACTTACAGCAAGCCTGCATCCACCGGATCGATGGCACCCAACTTGTTGAAGAAACTCACCGAATCTACGCTATTTCTACTCCTAAAGGTTTTAGCGGAGCCAAAAGGTGTTGGTGTATTGATTGAGATGTTTGAATTACAATGGCTGGGGGTTTATATTTATACCCTAGGCTTGACATAAGTCATACTCGAATACGACCAGCCTATAAAAAAATAATGAAAAGAAAATGATAGCTTGGACTCCAATATTCCCTTTCTATGGTGTCTGACTCCGACGTGATTTCTCCTTCGGTACGAATGCCTCGGCAAAATCTTCACTCAATCTTATCATGGATTAGTCGATCTCCCAGACGGCTCTTCTTGTGCCTGACACCCGCTGGGCCCTTAGTCCAGAATCCCTTACCAAATTTCGGTGTCAACACTTTCTAAGAAATGTTATACATAAAATTATTCTACAAAATGTTATACACAAAATTCTGGTGATAAATTGTTTCAGAAAATCGTGTATAGTTATAGTGATAAGTTGTATTCTGCAAAATATAATAAAAAAATTATGTTGATAATTTTGTTGTGCAATTGTGTATAATTTTATAACTTTACGAGAAATTACAATAATAAGTTTTGTTCCGCAAAATGCTATACACAAAATTTGTACCCTTAATTTTATGTTTTCTAAGAAGATATATGATGATTATTTTCGTCCCATTAAAGGTTACAAAATAAAGTTGTGAGTATATTTTTGTAATTTTTTAAAGGAAAATTATGGAAATATTTTTTTTTGAAAAAGAAAAAGCCTTTCATTTGCTGATTTATGCGTATAACTTTGTAACTTTTTAAAATGGAAAGTTACGAAAACATTTTTTTGCCGAGGCATTTGTACCAAAGGATTGACCGCTCGATTCTTTCCCGGCAGTCGTTCTGGTTATTCAGGGGCGCTCATGTTGTCCAGGCGCAGTTTCCCTGGTCCAAAAGGGCCGGCCGATCCGGCGTACTTGTGCAATCGTAGCGCCTGACAGCGTGATTTGGCCACACAGACGCTGTAAGTCTAGACGATGCGAAGATAGATTCACTAGCTTTAGCGGATGGAAAGGAAGCTTCTAAACGCAGGTTCAGATGTAGGAATGGGAGCGTCCGAGAGTCAAGTGGATTTCTTATGGCCACGATGAAAGACACCTGTAGGGAATTTTTTTTTATTTTTAACCATTTTTTAAAAATATTTCCAAAAATGACCACAAATAATTTTTTTTAATTTTTTAGAACTAACCGTTTTGGCGGCGCCACCGTTCGTGGCGCCGCATTTCCACACTGTGGCACCATGCAAGGTGGCGCCACAGGTGGTTGACGTGGCGGCCTGGGAGCCTGACGCCTGGCCCACCCTGTGGCGCCACCATGCATGGCGCCACAGTGTGGCGCCGCAGATCATGGCGCCACAAGGCCGAATCAGGCCCCGACCCGGCCAACATTACCTCCCTCCACACTCATTCAATTTCCCCAGCCCGACACGAGCCGCCGCCTCCGCCGCCGTAGTCACCGCCGGCCGTCCCCGCACCGTCCGTCCCCCTCTACGCGGCCGGTCGCCGTCCCCCTCAGCGCCGCCGGCCGCCCGTCCTCCTCTGCGCCGCTGGTCGCCCGCCACCTCTGCGCCACCGGCCGCCCGTCCTCCTCTGCGCCGCCGGCCGTCGTCCCCCTCTGCGCCGCCCGCCCGCCCCCATCTGCGCCGCCGGCCGCTCGTCCCCTCCACTGGCCGCCTATGTGCTCCACCGTGGCGCCGCCCCCTCCATAGCCGCCGCTTCGTCTCGGGCGGTCGGGCAAGGAAAGTAGGAGGGGACGGGGCAGGAAGGGGAGGACCCTAGGAGCATTCCGCCACCGGTGGCCATTGCTGCTAGCGGCCATCTCCTGAGCAGTCAAGGTAATTGTTTAAGGCAAAAAAATTTGTTAGTAATTTTTTGTAAATTATAGTTAGTAACCTAGTTTAGAACTAGTTGATGAATTGTTCTTACAGTTAGTTATTATTTTTTTGAAATGTAGTGTATCTAGTTAGTGTAGCTCATTAGTGATTGTAGGTAGTTATGTGATTGTAGTTAGAATACATATTAATATTAGTTGGGACATTAGGTACGACCATTTGATGGTTTTTTGCTATAATGACTTTGTATATGGATTGTTGTGTCCGGATTTTTTACGGAGGAATTGTTAGGAAAGAAAATGTTATGTTTGAGGGCATGGATGAAGAAATGGAATGGTTTGATGAACCTCCTAGTTTTGACGACCTTTTGGTTCATTTGGAAGCCAAGTTTGACGGTGAATTCACACTCAAGAGGAGGATTGATAGTGGGAAGACTAGGGCACACTATATCGTGTTGCCCTTGTGCAACCGTACTGACTGGTCGCATTACAATAGACTGCTCCAAGGATCCAATATGTCAATGCCTGAGGTTGTGGTGGATAATGGATAGAGGACGGATCGTGATCAGGACTTGCCGTATAATGACGGTGGTGGATACAATGAAGAACAAGTTGGGGTACAAGGCGAAGGAACTCAAGGTGAAGGTCATTTGACATAGGAGCACTTTCATTCAACTCCAGTTGGTCATATTAGCAATGACAACTTTGATGTGAGGGAGTTTGCACTGGAAGAGGAGGAGGAGAGGGAGGACATGATGGCTGATGGGGTTAGGACTGATTCAGATGACTCAGATGATGAGAATGGGTTACAGATGCAATGGTAGCATCGGTGGGTCCCATGCCAGCACTACTTCCAGCTGAGGTACTTCATGCCATGCCAACACAGGGCAGGCTAGTCCATGATTTGCCCGAGGAAGATACCCCTTATGATTCATGGGGTAGGATTAGCGAGGCAAGGCAGTACGTCCCACCGCCACCGTACACACAGACTGAGCTTATGCAGTTGAGGGGGAGGAACCCACCGATGAGTGACGTTCCTAACTATAGAGATGTCAGTATGACACATTTGGCAGTGTGTGACACCGGGCTGCACATGTCTTCGCCCTCATTGTATAACCATACAGACGGTGATATCCTTAGGAAGGGTACGGTATTTAGTGCACTGGCAGAGATGAAGCTATTCCTTCAGGACTACGCTGTGTACCACCATAGACCCTACTACGTCACACATTTGGACCAAAAGGAGAGGTACCAAGTTGCATGCATCATCTTCACTTGCGATTGGAGGTTTCATGCAAGGAAGAAAAAGAGTGATGGCAAGTGGAAAGTAACCAAAGTGGTCCAACCCCACACATGCATGACCAATGAGGGAAAGGATGTGCACCCGCAGCTCACTGCGCGCTACCTCGCCCACCGTATATTGGGTATGGTTGATAAAGACAACAACGTTTCAGTGTCTTTGTTACGGCAACATATATTCAATTTGACGAAGTATGAAGTAACATATGAAAAGGCTTGGCATGCTAAGCAAATTGCCCTTGCCATCCGTTAGGGTAGCTGGGAGGAAGCATACAATAGGGTTCCTCGAATATTATGTTCAATGAGGCACTACAACCCTGGCATGAAATGGATTATAGACACAGGAGGGCTATATCTACAGAGTGTTCAGCGGCATGTCCTGTGGCGTGTGTTCTGGTTTTTTGTGCAGACCCAATATGCATTCTAGTATTGTCGGCCTGTGATTCTTGTTGATGGCACTTTCCTTACAGGAAAGTACAGGGGCACCTTGATGATGGTTGCAGCTATTGACCCAGAGAAGCAGATAGTGCCCATTGCTTATGCTTTGGCAGAGGGGGAGAACAATGAATCCTGGTCATGGTTCATGCGGTTGCTCCGTACAGAAGTGCTTGGTAATTCTTGGCAATTTTTTTTGATCTCGGACCACCACCCAGGGATCATTAATGTTGCAACTGAACAAATCAAAGGGTATTATCCTCTTATACACAGATGTCGTGTCATTTTGCTGCTAATTTCTGGCGTAAGCAGAGGAAGGCAGAAGTTTGTGACATGGTAAAGAATCTATGTTATGTACGAATAGAACACGAGTCAAAGAGAAATTGGCAGAGTTGCAGAAGGTGTTGAATGATAAGGGTGAGAAATGGATAAAAATGCAGTTAGAACAGAAGGAGAAGTGGGCATTAGCATATGAAGAGGGTGGTTTCAAGTATGACATCGTGACCACCAACGCATCAGAGTCTTTCAACCGTGTCTTCGCGGGAGTGCGATCGTTGCCTGTGTCTAGAATCGTTGAGTACTCCTTTACGAAGCGCAACAAATATTTTGTGCAAAGGTATGGACTTGCACAGAGATATATGAATGAGCTTGGCAAGTTTGGGAGAGCCGCACAAGAATATATGCATGAGGCATAATTATTGGCTAACGATCAAATAGCTAAAACATATGGTCCAGGGTGTGATGTCTATAGTGTTAAAGGTAAGGGTGGTCGAAACTACCGAGTTGATCTTGCGAAAGTTGAGTGCACTTGTAATGTCCCTCAGATCATGCATGCACCTTGCTCCCACATGATCACGGCCTACAAGAAGATTAGATATGATTGGACAGTGCCTCCATTTATGTCACCCTTGTACCTTCGTTCTAACACTTTGGCCATCTAGAGTTTTCCCTTCGAGCCATACCTCGACCCGACGCAGTGGCCCACTTACTATGGTGAGAACTACATGCCGCATCCCGACTTGAAGAAGGTAGGCAAGGGTAGGAGAAAGAAGAAGTGACTCAAGGGTGACATGGACGCTATGAGAGGATACGGCCAAGACAAGTATGGAGGGGGAATGTTCGATGAGACCCGTAGCAGGAATCTTTGCTCGATTTGCCATCAACCGGGTCATAATGCTAGTAGGCATAGAAGATAAGCCCAAAAGGTTGTTAGTACTCTTATTTTTGTTGTAGTACTTATTTTTCAAATTTTTGTTAAAGTTATTTGCATTCAGCTTTTATTTGTCATATTTAATTCTTGTACCATAATTTTTTATAACATGTGTGCTAACACTTTGTTTTCTGACTTCAAACAGGATAGCTCCTCGGCAGGTCCGTCACACCCAGCACCCACAGTACAGCATCCTTGAGGTGGAGTATGACCAGAAGCACCGGGCACACTTTCTGAGTGACAAGAAGGAAACTCTTACTCCTCTGCGGCTGCGCACGCACAACAGACAACTCGAGTGGAGCGAGCACTACACGTCATTCATGCAGCGTGCCAGCTTCCTAGAGCTTGTTCGCATTGTGAACAAAGGTCTCCACCCCTAAACCCCGCACTGCTTAGTGCAGCTGTCGATAGGTGACTTGTTGTTTCCTTCCATTTGCATTGTAAACTTGTTGTTTCAGTTGCTGACTTTCGTTCTACTACCATTTGTTCAACAATAAAGATGGAGGCCAGAGACGCACACGTTTCACCTATCTTGTGGCGAGATGACCATAACCTTGGAGGGCGTGAAGGCTATATTTGGCCTTCGGTTAGGGAGACATCCAGTGATCGATCGCGTCGACAATGAGAACTGGAGGGAGATTGTGTTTCAGTTTTGTGGTGTCATGCCTGATCGAAAGTGAGAAATTGGCCATGCCTCTTTTAATATTTGTTTCAGTTTTGCAAGTCTTTTTCATAACATCATTGCTTATGTATTTCAGGAGGACTTCTGGTGTCACATCAAACTAGATCTGGGAGACCTTCAACAAACTGCCGCGGCTCAGAAGGACTTGCACGCTAGAGTTTGGTTGTGGCACTTCCTTGGTTCTTTCCTTTTCCCTGATAGGTCGGGCAACACTATCAGTTGGATGTTTCTTGAGATACTTAGCCAGCCATGGGAGAACATTGCGTTGTACAGCTAGGGCAGCGCTATTCTGGCATGGATGTACAGGTAGTTGTGCAAAGCTTCCTGCCGCACCGCAGATAACACCAATTTCGGGGGTTGTGCCTACCTATTGCAGATTTGGTGTTGGGAAAGATGGTCACAAGAACAAGGGGCCACCGTCCCCACCGCCTCCACCGCCCCCACCAACCCTAGGTGCATATTGTGGAGAAGGATCAACGCAGTTCAACATGTGGGAGCACTACTAGGTTATGCCAGGTCGTGTGCTTCGTGTTTGTTTAAATTACCTAAGGTATGTTAGGTTTAGTGTAGGACATTGGTACCCTTGTTTGGTACATGTTCTCACATGCCAGCTCATGTGCTTCGTGTTTGTTTAAATTACCTAAAGCATGTTAGGTTTAGTGTAGGACCTATGTACCCTGGTTTGGTACATGTTCTGACATGCCAGTTCATGTGTTGTGGGTGTCTAAGTATGTAATGTACTACGCTATTGGGTTTACTTTGAAACAAATCAACTCCATAATATAATCAATATGGTGCATAAAAATAGATAGAAGTCCAAGACTACCAAATAGTGCACATCACAGAGATCATAGGAGTCCAAGACTACCAAATAGATAAGGAAGTACATAGCATAAGTGCATCTGAAGCATACACGCAGTGCATGGCAACATAATTAAAAAGTCTAAGGCTACACAACATTGCTCATGAATAAACAAGTCCAAGACTGCACGACATTGCAAAAGAATAAACCATCTGCTACTGAGTGCAATGAGGCCACTTTCCCTTCCTCAGCGCGTCGGGATTCTCCTCCATCGCTTCCAGCGCACACGCTCAAGCTTCTTCTCCCTGTCAGCCTTGAACTCAGCATCAAGCCTCCTTTCCTCCTCTTCCTTGTGCTCCTTCTCTAGACCCTCCTCTCTGAGCCTCCTCTCACGTCTCACCTTTAGCTCTGCATCAAACTCCATCAGGTGCTTCAGTACCCCTTTGTCGGTCTCACTAATCTCAGTGTCAATCCACTGCTCGAAATCACATATGGTGGAGGAGTCTGCAACAATGACAATAGTTACTCAAGACAATTCATGCAATATGCCCTATAACTAAATAAATTAAAATACGACAAATCATGACTCACACATAATTTGTTGTGCTGTATTTTCTCAGTGACCCGAAATGCAAAATTGTTGCATATCCAATACCTCTGGTGATAGGTCTCATAATCTTCATGTATGTCTACTTTGCAAGGATTGCCACAATAGCACATGGGTACTGGAACACCTTCAGGGAGCGGGTGAATGAGCCAAGGATCGGGTTGACGATAGCTACAATTCAAGCAATTTATTTGTTATAAGTGGACTAAAAAACAACGACTATAACCACCAATTCTAGAATTTTCTATATGTTGCAAAAAAGATTACAACTTCGGATTACCTTGTGTAACTAGCTTTAGCCTTACCACGCCTTGGCATCCTACCAAATCATACAACAACAAAACTTAAGAACCACACAAACTAGGCAATATCATCTCTAGGGTTACAAAATAAATGAAATGTACACCAAATTAAAGCATAAAAATTGTTACGGGGAATGAGACTACCTTGCTTGTGAAGATGAATGGATTCAATTCGATTTTCCAAGGTCCAAATCCCCAAATCAAGAGTTTGAGTGCGGGGCAGAGAGAAGAACCCGAGAGAGATGAGGGAAGAATGAAAGAAGAGAGAAGAACGAAAGGTGGGCCGGGCTGCCTATACGCCCCTGTGGCGCCGTGATCTGTGGCGCCACACTGTGGCGCCATGCATGGTGGCGCCACAGGGTGGGCCAGGCCGTGGCACTAGGCTGCCATGTCGTCCACCTGTGGCGCTACCATGCATGGCGTCACAGTGTGAAAATGCGGCGCCAGGGATGGTGGCGCCATCAAAATGGTTAGTTCTAAAAAAGTTTTAATTCGCAGTCATTTTTTAAATAGTTTAAAAAATGGTTAAAAATAAAAAGAAAAATTCCCTGTAGGAACATCTTGTCAGAGGGTGCCTGGACGACTTTGCCCGTGCGGGCATTTGGACGAACTTCTTGCCGGAACCACGCTCTGGGTTGATGCAAACGACAAAAGGACTCCCAGCCGTAGCCCGTAGGCCGGCTTGCAGTTTGCCAGTGGGCGATTTGCTGTATTTTGGCGGCGATAAGCATTCGGTGCTCGTGCTTGTTCGCCAATAGGTCTGCTACTTCGTGCTCCATCACTTCCTCCTTGCTTAGATTTTTGTAGTATAGATCATGGCTTCTTTGCACACTGAAATATGACTATAACATAAAGATTGGTCACACACCGTATTCGAGAGAAAAGATTGGTCATACACCAATAAGAGTTAGATCATTCTATTGCCACAGACAGAAAAAAACATGGGATAACTAACACGTTTTCATAATAAAAAACAAGATTTGTAATCAAACCATGAACAAAGGGTTATAAGCAAACCATCAAAGGATATCTATTGATGCTTAAGTGATGAAGAATAGCTATTTTTTAAGTAAACTAGCAAAGAAATTGTCAAAGCTCTTGCCTGGGATTATCATGACAAGGACGCTGATGAACCTGGAAGGGGCCATATCTGGACAAGAACATCGACGGGTTACCCTAGATTGGCCAGAAAACATAGGGCACTGTTTTTGGTCAACGAATCAAGCAATAAATAACAATGTATAAGTTTAAATGACAAAAGAGATGTAGTAAATTGGTTTTCTTCAATTATGTGGTAGAATACTCAATCAGGTTAACTACAATTGTGCAAAGAATAGTGGCTCCCACCCAAAATGCTTTTATTAAAGGTAGATTCATTTTAGAAAGTGTAGTTGTAGCACATGAGCTGGTACATAGTGTGTACATAAGTGGTGATCCTGGTATTGTAGTCAAGTTGGACTACGAAAAAGCGTATGATAGGGTTTCCTGGTCTTTTCTCTTTGATATGCTTGCAGCTAGAGGTTTTGACCCAATCTGGATAGATTGGATCAAAAAGATTGTGATGGGGGGCTCTCTAGGAATTGTAGTCAATGGAGAAGAAAGTTCATATTTTAAACCTGGCAAAGGTTTAAGGCGAGGAGATCCTTTATCCCCTTCCTGTTTAACCTAGTAGGAGATGGCTTAGCTAGAATAATGCTAGACAAAGCTTTGGCAAAAGGTCTAATTTCTGGTTTGCTAGAAGATTTTAGAGAGGGGGGCATTGTTGCTTTGCAATATACTGATGATACCATTCTTTTCTCCAAAGTAGAGGAGTCTGCCTTAACTAACTTAAAGGTTATCTTAATGTGGTATGAACAGATCTCTGGATGAGGATTAATTTCCATAAAAGTGAAATAGTTCCCACTAACTTAGAAGCAGATGAGGTTCATCACCTAGCTCACATTCTGGCCTGTCCTATTAGCATTTTTCCTATTAAGTATTTGGGTATCCCTCTTCACTTTGATGATTTATCTAGAGAAGATATCCAACCGTTAGTTGATAAGGTTCTCAATAGAATTCAAAGCTGGAGAGGGAGGCTTCTCTCCCAAGCTACTAGAGTAGTGTTAATCAAAGCTTGTTTAGCTAGCATTCCAGTTTACCTTCTCTCTTTTATTAAGTTTCCCAAGTGGGCCATTCAGCTGATTAACACACACATGGGTAATTTTCTATGGAATGATGCAGAGAATCACCATAAGATCCACTTAGCTAATTGGGAGCTGGTTTCTATGAGGAAAGAATGTGGTGGGTTAGGGATTCCTAGTCTTAGGGACCTCAATATCAGTCTTTTAGCCTCCTGGCTCAAGAGATACAATTCTGACAATGACAAGCTCTAGAAAGCGCTTATAGACCATAAGTACAAAACTGATGAGCCTAATATTTTTTCTACAAAACCCACTCATGCTTCTAGCTTCTTCAAAGGTTTCATGATAGCTACCAAAGCTACTAAGTTTGGTTATAGATGAAAAGTTGGAAATGGGCATAAAGTTAGACTCTGGGAAGAAACTTGGATTGGTTCTACTAGCCTAGCTATTCAGTTCTGGCCTTTATACAGGATCTTAAATGAGTATGGTTAAAGCCTAGCTAATTCTTGGGATGGGGAAACTCTAAAATGTACCTTTAGAAGAACTTTCTCTGAACAACTCTACCAGTTATGGCTAGAAGTAGTTGAGTTGGTTTCTACTATGTCCTTTAGTCATGAAGAAGATGAGCTTGTTTGGCAATACACTGCCCGTGGTACTTATACTTCCCAATCCCTACATAAAATCATCAACTTTAGAGGTATCAAACAAGTTCATATCCCTGCTGTTTGGGGACTTAAGATCCCACCTAGAGTTCAGATTTTCCTGTGGTTGCTTATGCACAATAGAACCTTGACCAGGGACAATTTGTCCAAGAGGAAAAAACTTGATGATGAATCTTGTCTCTTCTGTAATGATAGGGAAACATGCCACCACCTTTTCTTTGAATGTGTGGTGGCTAAGACAGTTTGGTCTGTCATGTCTGATATCTTGGGTGTACAGGTAGGAAACGATTTAGAAAATATTGGTTAAGCAACAAAAAGCATGGTTTGTTAAACCTTGTGACATCTGTAGTGCTTTGGTCTATATGGAAATTGAGAAATACTCTTTATTTTTAGAACACTGGTTGGGAAAGTATGGAAATACTTTACCACCTCCTGATAGGGATCCTACAAAACTGGCTCATTCTCTACCCGGTGGACAAGAAGAGCTCACTGGAAGGCTACGTGAAGAGACTAAAAGAAACCGCAAAATGGTGCTTTGGCTACCAGATGTGCCCAGGCGCAATGGTTAAAGACCAACCATGTGAAGGGATATGAGGGTGCTACAGTAGCCAGAAAACAAAACTTTTTGACATCATAAACCAGGATCTACTGCTAGTTACAGGTTACGAGATTACCACTAGACGCGCAGGTGCAGTGGAAGACGACTCGATGTAGTCGTATGCGTCGCAGCAGGCAGTGCAGTTGCGTGGTCGTCCGTCACCTCAGTCTCCTCGCACGGTTCATCCCAATGCTCCAGATGTAGCACCTCCGAGGAATCCCACACGTGCGGGGAAGAAGTGATACGCCTCCGGACTGCTAGGTCCATGAGGAGCAGAAGGCACGAGCTTGGGGAGCGTCGGCGGCTGCCAAAGGTGTGTGTCACCCTGACCGCGCCCCTACCCCTTGCTTATATAGGCGTCCCCAATGAGCTCATGAGTTGGAGGCCCATTAGTAACCCTAAGCCTTGTCTAATTCAGGTCCAACCCGAATTAGGCTTCCAGCCCCTTAAGCGTGTGACCCTATGGGTTCACGCACACATTGACATAGGCCGAGTATTCCTACTCGTCCAATAGTTGACAGCGGCCTCTAGCAAGGCGTGACAACTCCTATGTGTACGCAAATATCATATCAGATGAACCACTATGACCACATACAAGTTATTCCCTTTGCCACTCGATATATGGTTCAACTCGTGGGTTAACACTTAACCCAAGCACGGCCATGCATTTGTTGATCCAATCACTTGAGTGATCCAGTGATATCTCTCTCTTGTAGAGAGGGGCAAATTCCATCTTGATTGTCTATGTCTCATAGCATGCTTCCCGACCATCCGAAGATCACCTTTATAACTACCCAGTTACGGAGCAGCGTTTGATAGTCCCTAAGTAGGCCGTTTCACATCTTGAGTACATATCACAATCTTAGGTCTAAGGACATAACGTACATGATGTGAATAGAGACTTTCTCATGTCGGTTCAGTCCAGCCTACATGTCTCACATGTGCCCACATTATTAGTTTGACATCTCCATATCCATGACTTGTGAAACATAGCCATCAACTAATACATGTGCTGGTCTAATATTCAAGTGTATTCTCACAAGAACGCCGACCAGGGATAACTTTAGAATAATCATTCAAGTAATTGAGTTCCACAAATAATTCACATAATCGCCAATCAATACAAGTTGTCTATAATGGATATTCAATGAACACTTTATTAATCATGGATACAATCAGAATATCATTATCTACATGATTAGCTCTAGGGCATATTTCCAACACCATGACATGAAGAACAACAAGAAAATTGAAGTTGTTGATGGCACAAGGCTGCCCATGAAGACTGCACCTACTCTGTCTTGGTGGGTGGAGCTCAATGAAGTTTTTGATGAGATGTAGTTAGCTACCTGTGTCTGCAGTTGTCTACTTGCCCTGTGTGGCTCTTTCTAGTAGCTTATCTCGGTAGACTCTTTGCAATGCCTGGGAGGTGTTAATCTGAATGCAAACACTGCTCAAAACTGTTTGGTATTTTGGTTTTAATCGAAAGGCAGGTGCAACGTCCCGCCTCCTCGAGGCCGGGCCCACTTACATCAGGCTGCTTATCTAGGACATAGACTGCCCTCACAGACCAACACTAGTCTTTTCTGCGCACTTTTTCCTCACTTGTGCGCACCCAAGAAGACTTCACGGTCGGTCACCCATCCCTAAATTGCTCCAGGCTAAGCACGCTTAACCTCGGAGTTCTTTAGTGATAGGCTTCCGAAAAAGAAGTTGCAACTTGTTGGTATGAGTATCATATTAATCCTATTAAGCCCTAGGACGGGGTGTCACATACTCACCCTCTTTGGAGACCGACATCCTCGTCGGTCAACCCCAGGCCAGGAACGTCCCCTCTTGGCCACGTCCGTTTGTCCAGTGCCAGCGCATGTATCATGCTGTGCGACCACTCCGGATCCACACCAGCCATGCACACCATGCCTGCGCAACTGACACACGTGCCCATGAAACCGCAAGGGTCGTCTTTGATACCATTTGTAACATCCCGCCTCCTCGAGGCCGGGCCCGCTTACATCCGGCCGGTTAGCTAGGACATAGACTGCCCTCACAGACCAACACTAGTCTTTTCTGCACACTTTGTCCTCACTCGTACGCACCAGGGAAGACTTCTCGGTCGGTCACCCATCCCTAAATTGCTCCAGGCCAAGCACGCTTAACCTCGGAGTCTTTAGTGATGGGCTTCTGGAAAAGAAGTTGCAACTTGTTGGTATGAGTATCCTATTAATCCTATTAAGACATAGGACGGGGTGTTACAATAGGAGCTCTTGCCCTCGTACTCTAAAAAAATACTCAACCAGTCGTGCACCCCATATATAATTTAACTAATATGATATAATTTTACAGGGACAATTATGCAACTGCCCCTATTCTCAAGTCCAATTGCTCGTTTGCCCCTGCTTTTTAAACTTTGCACCTTTGCCCCTGTTTTTTATAACCGAAGGCTCTAGTTACCCCTGTCCCGTGAAATGGACTTAACACCGTTAAGTCCGGGCTGAAAATATCAAAATACCCTCTCTCACTGTCGAGTGGACCCTACATGTCATCCCACTCAACGGGCAGGAGGCGCCGCCGCCGAAGAGCGAATCGGAGCAACTTCACTCAAGTCGGGGGCACCACCTGATCTGTCGTTGATGCGAGGAGGAAGGAGAAACCATTGAAGCACATTCACGGCCAACGTCCACACGATCCAGATACACGGTGCCAGGGGTGGGGTGGAGGGGCCTCGCCATCGGTCGCGCTGCTGCTGCCCCGCCGCCGCCACGGTCGCCGAGCGCGTGGGCCTAGCCAGGCCATCGCTGGCCACAGAGCTCGCTGTCCTGGCCACACCACTCCCAGGGACCGTGAAGCTCGATGGCCTGGCCGCACCGTTGTCAGGGGTAGCAGAGGCAGATCACGGTGGAGGGGAAGAGGGCCTGCTGTCGCGGCCGGGTGGAGGGGACGGGCACGGACCGCCACTGTTGGCACGCGGAGGGGATGGGCGGCCGCCGCTGGGTTGGACGCCTTCCTCGAGTGACACCGCCGGTAGGGGATGCGAGCCTCACGCCTGCGCCTCTGCCCATGCACCTCCCATTCGCCCGCGTGCCACGCCGCCGGCGAGCCGCGCACATGCGCACCATGCCCGACGTGCCACTAGCCCGCTGCCAGCCTTGCCTGGAACCCTAGCGCCGCTCGTCGCCTGTAGCGCCGCCTGTGAAGGAGTTGGCCGGTGCGAGCGAATAGATAGAATGGGAGAGCTATTTGGATAAGGGGTCGTATAGTCTTTTTCCTTTTTTTTCTATTTCTCAAATAATTTTTTTTGGGTCTTAATTTTTGACCATCTGACGGAAATCAAAATCAAGGGCAGACGGTGCCTTCGATTCCAAAACTAGGGAAAACATGTAAAGTTTAAAAAATAGGGGCAAACGAACAATTAGACTCCAGAACAGGGGAAGTTGCGCAAATTGTGCAATTTTATAACGTGTTTATATATTTTTTTCTTAGATTAGGCCAAAATGGCAGAATTGGTTCCCGTTGCTTTCTTCAGCGAAGCATTTGCAAGTATAAAAATATATGGTAAATAGCACCGATGTTCTAACCCATTGGCTATTTTTTGTCCTAAATGTGATCGTGCATCAACCGTCGTTCTATTCTAAGGGCGATTTTTTTGTCTGTTTTTATCTATTGTGTCCCGTGAGACATGTCCTCAAATAGAACAGCAAACAAAAATGATATCACTTTGGCATCATTTCAATATTGCTATTGCTATATATGTATAATGCTATTTGAAATTTTCATTTTCTTTTGTACTTCTTCTTTTAGTTTTCCTATGTTTTACCCCTTCCTGTTGTGTCTAACGGGACCTCAGATGTGTTTTATTATCATTTTCCCATCTTTTATCAACTCTAGATACTATAAGTATAAATAATATATTTCATCCTTTATTTTGTAAATTTTGATCCCATCTTGTTGTTTCATGTGGGACACGCTATTAAATAGAACGACAATCGATAGCTATGTATCGTGTCCTGTGACTCAGGTCCCCTGTACAAAGTCTGCACTCCAACATTAGTTGTGCATCATGGGGATTAGACACATCGGTTATTAGAGATTGGTTTGTAGTTTGCCTAACATATCATATAAGTTTTTTTTATGTATTGTGATTGATATTACTTTCCAGTGGCATTTAGAAAGCAGCTAATAAACAGGCCAGACAAGTAGTACTGTAAGCCGCTTTCATGGCTGTATTTTAAACTATCTATATTTTGTTTCAGTTTTTATATCATAATTTTTCATGGTTTCTAGCTTAATTAAGGCGTATCACGTTATTAATCATATGGTTTACTGAATTCTAAGATTTTTTTGTGTGGCATATCCTACAATAAAATCCTAGTAGGTTCGTCATATTGTTGCAAAGCGTTTGAAGAGCTCTGAGCAGGAAGATGCTGTAGATGATTCGAACTAAGCCTAAACCGATGAGTGGAGTTGTTTCTGTCTTGGTGAGAATACAGTAGTTTGTCTAAACTTCTATTTGTAATGTAAATATCCTGGGCGTGTGCTGAAGGTTCTGCTGGAACTGATCTTGGTTAGAAAAGTCCTTTCTTTTATCTCTTCACAGGTTGGTTGAAGCTCTGAGCCAGAAGTCGTAATCCGTTTGGTCTAGTTGGAGGTTGGTGATTGGAAGCCCTGTCCGTTTCTGTTCTCTGTTTAATCTGTTCCAAACGCTGCATTTCCGTTCACTGGCAATGGGAGTGGGTTGATTCCTTAATAAAAAAGTCAGTGGGGTTTCCTCGGTTGAATTGAAAAAAAAAAGAGAGAGAAAACTCCTTTTGCACGAGCGCATGCACCACCAAAAGCTTCGCCCACCAGCAGCAAAGCTTTTAGTTACGTTGCTTGTGGCGCCCTCTGTCACCCGTCGGCCCGAGCTTCTCTAACTCCAGTCATCCCACGCCGGCCATGAACCAGCCACGTTCTATCCCGTCAACATCAACCTACCAAAGACCGCAATGGTGCAATTCATCCAAACTCCGGCGACTCCCTAATTCCCTCTCCCGGAGTCGTCGAGATGCTCTCTTCCTCCTTTATAAGTTCAGCTCCCGCCGTGCTGTCTCACGGGTCGGCGCTCCGAGAACCATGCCCTACCTATTGCTTCCACCTCCACCCCCTCACCCCCGTATACACCACTCTCCAAGTATCGGTTCTTTCTGCCCCAAACCCGGACGCGGAGTGTGCAGCTTGACGTGCGAATGGCGGAAATGACCAGTGTTAGGAGCGGCGGGAAACCGCCCGAGGTTGGGGTTTCCATGGAGAGTGACCCATTTGTCGGAGGAGAGGCGCCGTCCTGCCCGAGGTGGGAAGAACCGAGCCGATGGGCGCCCGTGGAAGCTGCGCTGAATCAGATGGTTAGTGTCTTCTTAGCATAATGATGTGTGTGTTCTTGATAAAGATTCTGAGGAACACATAGCTATTTGGAGTATTATACAATGAGGCTTTAGATCCTCAATGTGTGTTTGGTAGTTTTCAATCAGATATCTAAACCGCTGGTCGTTGGTGTATGGTGGATGCTCCTTGCCGTTCATCCAAACCAGAAGCCATTGCAGTACCATCATACCACACAGGTTTCCACAAGTGGCTAATGCTATTTTAAGGCCCATATAAGTGATGACCTACTCTATGAATTGATAATAAGAGTGTTCTAAGTTGACTTTAAAACTTCTTTTGTTACGTGAATCCTAGTGTACAGATACTGGGAGGGTTTTTAAGATTTTGTATTAACACGATCCATTGATTTAAAAAATTCCGATAACATATTATCATGACATGTATTAATAATAATAAGAAGAGAACTAATCAAGCTTATAAAAAACCAAACATAAAAATCATACAACATAAACCACTAGTTACATACTACCACTACACCCTACATAGAACTATGATAAGCGGTGGAGCTCATCAAGCACCAAGATGCCACCAAGTCTAAGAACAAGTAGATAAAAACAAAGCCTAGAAGGTTCTCCTTGCCAACACTACCACAAAAGAGCTTCGAGTCATCTTTGCCAAGCTCATTAACCTCGACGTAGCAGCTCTGACTTTCCATAGACCGCCAATGGTTGCCATCACCGATCAAGAGGCATTGAGCTGGACATGATGTCAAATTTCCATGATGACAATGTAATTAGCTCAATCGTTGTCGGTCCATGAAAATACAAGCTTTTCATCCAAAGAAAGAAGATAGGAGCATAGGATGGAGACATGGGATGAACATTAAAAGGAAGCAGCATCCCCAGACGTCATCGTCTAGGCTTTCGCCTTAACCTAAACTTTTCTAATTAACTATGTTCAAAAAATTTAGGTTCAAGAATAGCACACATAACAGCACAATGCCACAATCGTAGCACATGAAGACGGCTCTTAAGCCTCCTCGCTGCCGCAGCCCATGCCCACACACCGTGATTTTGAAAGTCAATGATAACTTCCTTTTATATTTTGGTTGCATGAATCAATTTCATCTTAGATGGGACCAAACACCGTTAGAGAAGTCAAACTAGAATGACTAATAATTTACAATAACAAAATATCAGTACTGCTGACTATATTGATCATTTGATTAGTCGGTTGGGTTTCTTATGGTGGAACCTATCCACTAAGGCTCAAGTTATCGATTTGGAACTGATGCTCGTATTTTCTAAATTTATTTTAAGAAGTACAAGTGTTATGCTTTTAGTGGTAGGTGACATCTTTGCGTACCTATATACATACGGTGAGGGTGCACGTGTATCGGATGTTTCCTAACGCTATGCTTCAGAGGTACTGTTTGTGATAGAATTTACTAGCACTGTGCTTTTAGTGGTAGACGGCGTCTTTGCGTACCTATATACATAGGAGTGAGTGTGTATTAAACGTCTACTGACACCATGTTTCGAAGGTACTCATAGACCATAGTGATAGGCATGTGCTGTTGAGGGTGTATGTATTGGGTGGACTTGTGTAATTTTAAAAATAAGAAGAGGAGTTTTTTCTTTTTTTTTGAACGCAAAGTTTTTGTTTTCTTTTTTGAACATGGAATATTTGGATGCCTTACATGGTTACATGCCTACATTCTTCGAGCTAAAATTAGATGAGATTGTATCGTCCGGGCTGATCCAACATAAACCAAACTCGACCATCTTCGGCTCAGGCCTCGCCCGACACCCACCACCACCACCAATCCACAAGACAGCCACCCACCCCCGTCTTGCTGTCCGTTCTCCCATCTTCTCCTCCAGTCATCCCGTCAACACACCAGGGCAACCTGCCAAACACCACAATTGGGCAGTCCATCCAAACCCCGGCAACTCCCTAATTCCCTCTCCCGAGTCATCAAGATGCTTTCTTCCACCTTAAGTTCAGCTCCCGCCGCGCTGTCTCGCGGGTCGCCGCTCCAAGAACCATGCCCTGCCTATTGCTTCCAGCTCCTCCACTTCACCCCCGTCTAATCGACTCGGTGAGTCGGCCATCACTCCCCAAATATCGGTTTTTCCTGCCCCAGACCCGGAGGCGGCCGCCAAGTCTGCGGCTTGGCGTGCGAATGGCGGAGATGACCAGAGTTGGGAGCGGCGGGGAACCGCCTGAGGTTGGGGTTTCCATGGAGAGTGAACCCTTTGTGGGAGGGGAGGCGCCGTCCCGCCCGAGGTGGGAAGCAAGCTGGTGGGCGCCCGTTGAGGCTGCGCTGAATCGGATGGTTAGTGTCTTCTTGCCTTCTTGGCATGATGCTGTATGTGTTCTTGATAAAGATTATGAGAATCGCATTAGCTTTGCTGCAGTATTATATACTACTAGTAGTACAGTAGAAAGATCTTATGTTTAAACCTAGTAGACTTTAAAACTCGCTAGCCAAGCTGAAAAACGGTTGCATAGAACCAAAAAGCTTACCAAAAGGTACTAAATGAAGCTCCAGGATATTCTGATTCCTCGCCATATAGGGAGTGTACATTGCTTTATTGTTTCAATCAGTCTGTCTTCTTGTGTCTAGTCGGGCAGTGAATTCTACTTTTATGAGCTGGATGGTTCTCATATGGATTGACATGCAGAATCATTAATCTGATTCAAATGCTCTGATTTGTAAAGTTGCGTGCTTATTGTCAGGGATACACTTATGGTTGCCCAGACTTCCTGCTGACTGCTGAGTTTCAGTTAACCATTACAATATTTGAAAATGACCAGTTCACTAGAACTTGAGCTCAGCTTTGAGATATTATATTACTTGGAATTCTGGCCACTCTGCTGAAAGTGTAATATTTTGCACCAGAGTAAATGGCTGGTGTCTGGTTCTTTTGCTTTTGCAGCTATTTGGAAGCATGATGCTGAAATTATGTGGGTTTTGCTGGGTGCGGTTGACAACTCTCTGCTTTCAATGGTTCTTAAAAAGATGCTAAACCATGAAAGACCTGAACCAGCTCTGCGGTCTGATCCTGGGATGCCATCTTCCCATGCACAATCCATATTCTTTGCTGCGACCCTCCTAGCTCTTTCATGTAACAACATCAGAAATACTCTATGGAGCAGTATTCAATTTTACTTTGATCATGACACGGCATGACAATTCATTCTCCCGTTAACACTAAACGCATAAAGGCTGGTTACAGCTACTGACCAGATTTTAAGTTTGTTGCTAACAATAATACTATTTCTTGTCGGTTTGCTATGTGGCTCTTCATTACTGTTAAACAAAATGAACAAAACTAAATTATATATAATATACTTATTTTGTGCTCTACAATTTTATGATAAATTTTCACTCTGAACCGCTAAGATTATGATAAAGAAACTTAAGAGGAACAAAATTTTCACTCTAAAACATGGACACAATTACACAAATCAAACACACTTTTCTCCAGTTTAGCACAACCTGTGATTAATTAATTTCCTTTTCCAATGCAGTGTACTATTGGCTTGGGACAAATTATGTGACCATGATTCTTGGGCCTGCAACTCTGTCAGTGGTTGCCTATCTGGTAAGAATACTGCCCTGCTAAGTTTAACTCCGTTGGTCAAGTCAAGTGTTTCTTGGAAGCTCCAAGCCTCCCAACATGTTCAATTATATCCTGAATGTTGGCTTCTCGTATCAGTAGGCACTAGTTTTAAGTTTTGGCTGCAAATCTAACTTTTGTCTTATTCACGTGCAGTCTTGGCTACGAGTGTCTCAGCGCCTTCATACACTAAACCAGGTCACTGTGGGAGCTGTTGTAGGATCTGCCTTTGGTGCTCTATGGTTTGTGCTCTGGCATTCGCTTGTGCAGGAGGCTTTTTCTTCTTCTCTGCTGGTCAGGATTGCAGTCATCCTTGGATCATCAACATTTTGTGTTAGCTTTGTCATCTACTTGATTAGTCACTGGCTTAAGGATGAGTGATGTATTTCGTAGCTGCAACGGGAGATCTACTGCTAGGCATGGTGTGTTTGGATGATTGAATCCATTCTGAATCTTATCTGAATCTCTTGAAATGGTGCCAAACAGGTTTTGAGCGGAGCGATTTAGGAGTGAAACGATTCTCCTTTCCTTCAGAAACTCTAGGAATGGATCACACTGATCGTGATAGTCACATGTCTCCTGTATCACTAGCAATTGTATTTTTTACATATAACCATTTTGAAGTACAACAAAATTAAAAATGGGTTGTATTTAAGCTGTTCCAAGTCTCCAAAAAGTTCTGATTTGTTAAGATTTTTTAATGATTTAATATGATTTTTATGAAGATTTTTGTATTGAATCAGAATCTAGTCTACTAGACAAACGATCTCAAGAAATGATTCTAGTTGATCATTAGAACTTATAATATCCAAGACGTTTCTATACCAAGTCGGCTCTGAATTATAATTCTTTTTATTTAACACTGAAGGGAAGTCAAACGCATGGATTCTTGTGAAGTTGTGATAGCAAATAATTAACCTCTTGGTTTCGTTCTTTTGCATAGATTTTGGTGCCTTCTAGTTCACAACAATCTTTGCTTCCATCCTATTATGAGGTTAAAATAACATCAATCACATATTTACATGAGAAAAAGGGTGTTCGGTTTGAGGAATGATTTTACTCCTTGCTTTTTTTTTTTCTTTGATTCATGAAATGAAAGGGATTGATCCGTCGTCACAACAACATTATAAATAGTGTGTGCATGTTTACAAACTTTATGTGACACTTCCATTGATACTAAAGGAATCAAACCATTCTAGATGAATTGAGAATAAAGAAACCAAACTATTCTAGATGAGGTGATGTGTCATGACTACATTCCTCAAATTTGATGGTAAAATAATGCTTAGTTTTCATTCCTCATATTAGTACTAATTATTAGTTTGTGAAGAATGATGTTACGATGAATCAATCCATTGCATTCCACAAACCAAATAAAGTGAGTGAAAAGATCATAGTCTAACTCATTCTTTAAACTATTCCTTAAACCAAACACCGTTTCAATGTAGATGCAAGTGTTTCAAGGTAGATGCAACAGCCTAACACCCGAACAGATCACAGTGACAGCTCCTACTAAACATAAATATATAAAATTTAAAGAGCAATGAAAACAGAATGTGTCAATTCTGTTGCCCAGGACACGGCATTTAGTTGCTCTTTGTCATATCCACAAAGGGCTCAGAATTCAGATAGCCCTCGGATACAGAACCACATTCAATGCAATTACAAGCGCACAGAACTGAGAAAGTAATGCTTATCTCTTGCTATTTCTTTGTTTGAAAACAGAAAAATGATGAACAGAACAAAACTGCGGTTGACAAAATCAACTCCACTTGAGTGGGGTCGGTGGGCATGGATTACTAACCATATCCACATTCCTTGTATTATTTGCTCAACCAAGAACCATCTATGCAGAGATTTACGGTGATTGAAATGGAGCCAGTCCTGAACAGAGATGGCCCATCCAACATTCTTACAGACAAAGCAACAAATGAAGATTGTAGCGACCATGACCGATCACCAAAAGAGAACTTATACAACCTTTTTTCCCTCTAGAAGTATAGTTAGAGCTTTGTTAGGCTTCTGAAATGAGATGTTTTCATCCTAGCTCTAGTCGCTGGCGGTACTATTTGAATCTGCACTAGCTTGGGGCTGCGAAGAAGGTAGATAAGACCAGACAATGGCAGTGGCACCAAGGGTGACGGCAAGCCCAACTGAGCCCCAGAACCACTTCTGTCGCTTCTTACGCTCCTTGCGTTGTTGCCTTGACATCTCTACAAACCACAAGAAAAGAAATGCAAGCGTTAATATGCTGGAATACTTAGTGGCGATTATAAACAAGGAGGCAACGATTGCAATGGCAAATAGCCAACTATATCCAGTATATCATTATCATCTATTAATGTTTCTCAAACAATTCGGTCAACATTTTCCCCTCAAGTGCAAGGAAGGCATCCAACACTAGTATGGTTAAACCAACCCTTGTTAAATGCTGATTGGTACACGTTGATGTCAATAAGTGGACTAGTGTAGTGCGTACGTAGCCTATTTTTACTACGTTACTCCTATTTTTACTACGTTACAAAGTCATTTAGCTCGACATTAATTAATAGACTATATGAAGGATACTGCCAAGACAACAAACATATTTCATGTTAGTTAGAACATAGAAAACATATATAGTATCTATTGCATATCCAATATAGAATGTCTGTAAGCTTTTTGCATCCGGTTCCAACAGATGTTTACCTCTCATATAATTTATCGAACACCTGAAAACTATATACAATCAGCAGTGTTCTAAAGGAACAAGGAGAGGAAGGGAGGGTACCACCTAGGACTTAGGTGTCGACTAGGAGGATTATGTGCCCATGATTTTGTTTACAGGCTTGTGCAACTACCTTAGAATCTATGTAAATCCTTCATAAGGGCGTCACCATTTCAACTAGTATTAATCAAGGTCATCTTCTGTACAAAAATTTACCACTGAACTAAATATAGCCAACTGCAATGGAGAAAGAATTTACCGATAGCTTCTTGGTTTCTTTGGGACATTTCCCTGTTTGCAGCTTCATAGTACTGGACCCTATCCGACAGCCTTGCAATCTCAAAGTTCTTTGCTGCAATCACGGTTTCCATCTCTGATTCAACTTCAGCACGGGCAAACCCCTGGGCAATAGCAGCAGTTACAAGCTGTGAAACAGTAATTTGCTGACACAACTCAGCTCCAGGATCCATGCTTGAATCATCAGTATCCTCAGCTATACTTGGAGATGGAAGTGATAAGGCAACATATGATAGGTGCTGACTCAGCTTCTTCCATTCCTTCTGCCAGATCTCAAGTGCTTCTTCTGCTTGCTTCCTCCTCTCAATTTCCATCAACAGACTTAGCCTCATTTCACGGAGGTCATCATCCATGGCTCGTGAAGATCGAGTTCCACCATCACTTGATATTTCTGAGTTGTGACAAATAACATTGAAGTTAGCACAAAAGCAACATAGCAGACACTAGTTCTTAATACATCGAGGTATTTTTCCCAATAAAACAAAAAAGATTCGCAGAAACTATATCCATACAACATTTAATGTATCAGTTCCACATTTGGGGTAGAGGACCTTAGCACATGGTGATCAGTCATTACAACTCAATAGATGATTGCACAGTATCACATGATTAAAGAGGAGATAGATTCAAGAAAATAAAGATGGCTGAGGCAAATCAAAACAATGGCACCCATAAAAAATGAAACCCTAACAGGGCCAAGGCATAACTGGGAGAGACTACACATACTCCACATTTCTAGTTCTAGCCTGAAACTAACTCATATCGTGAAAAATCGTATGTAGGATGACCTTTGGATACCTCTAACAACATCAAAATTACTGTGAGCATTATTGTTGCACATTAAAAAAATCAGAAGCAGAAAATTTGGGACTGGAGAAATAATCAATCTGCCAAAAGGTAAACTCTAAGATCAATTCTAGCACAAACTTACAAGAAAAGGCAGAATATGATGATCTTATATCTTAGGAGACCAACGATCAGGATATTTTCTCATACACAGTTGGTACTTAGTTTTGTTTGTACCCATACCCTTTCAGCAGCTTTTTAGTAGATATGGTATATGGTAGTGCTATAGGGAATTAGAAATATCGTGCAAAGAAAATCTGCAGGAAGCATCTTTCAAATAACATTAGACTCACTAGAACGCTTATTTTCAATGTTGCTTTAACAGCCTAATACCATGGAAACCTGGTAGAGTTGCAGATTAAGAGAGGAAACTAACTAACAAAGAAAGTGTAACAAACTGATTGGTACCTTCAAATGCATCATAGAATTCAGCACCAGGTGTGCCAACAGAGGTCCCAAGAGGGGAACTGGGCTTCCACCACCGCTCTTGCATACCAGCATCATCAGCTTCAGTAATGCTAGCCACACTCATTGAATCCTGAAGTTCAAGGAAGGCATCACTCTCATCATTTGTTGGTGTTCCACCAATCAAAGGCCTCCCAACATTAACAGGCCTCACTAGTGCTTCAGAACTTCCATGCTGAAACTCAAACTCAGGCTGCTCCTGCTCATTTTTGGCTGACACAGATCCCTTGCCCTTCAGTAGCATTTCATTTTTTCCATTGAAAGAAGCCCCTTCCACACCACTGTCACCTTCGGCTTGACCATTCCCTGATTGCTGAAACGTAAACTCAGGCTCCTTCCCTGTCGTGGGTTCACCCCCCTTGGGCAAAGCAGGGAGCATCACAGGGAGCTTCGGCTGGCTGCCCTCACTTCCAACATCACCCTGGGAGAAAGTCTTGGCAAGGGAGCCCCCCCGCCTTTTGTGGTTGATGATGTACGGCGACCATGTTCCGGGGAACGAGGAAGGTGAGTCAGGCAGGGTGGTGCTCTCAGGCGTGGCATAGAGGGATGCCGGCGAGGTCTGCGTCCTGACAGGAGCCACCGGCACGGGTGTGGTGGCCTTGTCTGGAGGCGAGGGCGGCGGCTTGGACGTGGCTTTCTGAACCTGCGCAGGCGACCCCGTCTCAAGGAGGGGATCCAGCACGGCGTAGTGCGTGTACGTGATGGACGGCATGGGGATGCAGCTACAGGAGGGGAATCAATGACGGCTGCACCTCCCTGGCGTCAACGAGGACCTGAATCAAAATTGACAGGCATGAGAATTTCGGCGTCAGAATAGATCAAAATCCTGCTCGTAGTGGGTGCAACATATGCCACGATTGGTGGATTCCGATCCAAAATATTCGGAAACGTTTCAAGCGGAACACGTATCCTTCCTTTGGAAAAGCCTCAGGCATGAGAATATGAGATGGTGATATGCACACAGCACACGAATCATTCCAACACGCTCAATATTCCCCACCTCGTTGATTATTATTACATATCAACACGAAATCGTGCGAAGGAACGCACGAACCCTGTGATTACTCGTCTCAAATCCGACAGCCCTGTTGCAGAATTTGACCAAAAACCCGACCAACCCCATAAGAGAGGAACACCCAAATCCGCCTCACCGACGACCCAACACCAGATGGGGCGGGACCGTCGCGCCAAAAACCAGCTGCGCAGCATCTAGCAGCCGAACGAATTGAACCCTCACCCGGCCACCCCTTCACCTTCAGCGCGAGATCCCTCACCCGGCACCGACGTCGAAGGACGATAAGAGTCGATCGAGGTCGGCAGCAGCACTCACCTGGCAGGGTCCGGGTCCCGGAGGCACGGCGCGGCGCCTCCACCGAGAAGATGGGAAACCCTAGCGGAGGCAGGCAGCTGCGCTCCACCTCCTCCTCCTTCCCCTGGCGTCGAGGAAGCGAAGACGGCGTTGGCCTTTCTCTGTGTTTCCTTTCCCACGGCCGCAGCAGCGACGGTCGCGCGTCTCGATTCGAATTTATGTATGGGACCGGGGCAAAATAGAAGTAAGCGGCGCGAGGAGGACGAGACGAGCCTCGCTGGCGCAGCCAACCGCGCAAGGCAACAAACGAGCTGGGGGGCAGACGAGGAGGGGAAGGGATTAGGGAAGGTGCGCGATTTTTGCTGCGGGATTTTTTTATGGATGATGATCCGTTTTTTCTATTTATCGGTGGACTTTTATTACTGCGTGAGCCGAGGAGGAGAGTGGAGAACACGAAAGAAAAGGAAGGCTGCGACTCAGCGAAAGATTGCCGCAGCGACGCACCCAAATCCCTTGCGTACCTTCCACGGCGCGGTCGGGGGCCCGGTTGTCAGCCGCGGATGGGTAGCCAGGTCAGGTGGGCGCTGGCGCGGCGGATCCCCTCCCCTGTTCTTGGAGGGAAAGAAAGGCGTGTGGCATGTGGACGACAGGACGAGGGTGACTGCCTGAACGTGAACGGTGGCCGTGGGTCACTTTTCCTCACTGGTGGTTTGGTGGGTACCCGTACGCGCGGCACGAGCGCGATGGCTGGGCTCGGGTGGATTTGAGATTCGTGCTCGGTTGGCGCGGCTTCTTTCTGGATGCGGGATGGACGGACCCGGTCGCGGCTGGTGTGGTCCGTGGGCAACAAGCGACAGGAGCTGCAGCTGCAGGGCAAGGGCAGCAGGGGTTGTTGGGGAGTTCGGTTCGGCTCGCGCCCCGCGCCGCGTGGGCGCTGGCAGAAGGGTCCGGGTTCGGTCAGTTGACCACGTGACGCGCGCGCTGGCGCACGCGGGTGCGGCAGGGGCTCATGGATGCTTCGGCTGGCTCTTTCCGGACACGTCGTGCGCCCTCCAGTCGATGTTTTATGTTGGTTCGGTCCATGGATGATGATGCAACTGATGACGCGATCGGCTTCAGTGCAAGGAAATCGGTCAGGCACGAAACTTTTATCTTGCGTTCTCAATGTCTAATCTGCTAAGGCCTTTTAGTTTCCTAAATTTTGCCCTAAATTTCATTATGAAAAAGAAAATTCTTCGTCACATCAAAATACTAACATATGCATGAAGTATTAAATATAGATAAAATTAAAAACTAATTACATAATATGGTTGTACTTTGCGAGACGAACATTTTAAGCCTAATTAGTCAATATTTAGACAATTATACACAAATATAAATAAAATATTGCACTATCGTTATAGTGCATTTTGCCAACTTTATACATGCAAAGTTGGGCAACTAAACAAGGCTTAAGAAAAAATATGTTCTCATCATGTCTAATCTACTAAAGAAAAATAATAACGGATAGGATCTCTTATCTTCCGGATAAAAAAAGAGATTAAATATAATTTTTTACGCATTTGAGAAAAAATGATAATAAAATATCAGATTTTAAAATCAACCATAAAATAAAGTGATAGGGGCTTTGTTTCTTGATATGGACCATGAGAAGGAGATAGTGAAGCTGTTTTTTTTAAATAGCTTCATGAACAACTCTATGAAGTTGAGCTATTTTGAAAATGTTGTTTGACAAAATAGCTTCATATATGCATATGAGAGAGAAATGAGGGAGAAAGCCAGGGGAAGCTACTATTTTCAACTTCCTCATGTTCTATTGTTTTGTGAGGAAAGAGAAAAATAGCTTTATTGGTGAAGCTGTTTGAAAAAGAGTTGTTTGACAAAAAAAAAAGGCTTCCAACAGCTTCATAAAATTGTTAGGGACCCTCCCAAACAGACCCTAAGAGTCCATGGTGTTGGGGCTTACCGCTCTGTCACCTAAAGATGAGCCACGCAAAGCATCTCTGAGTAAATTATCGTTATTACTATTTTAAAAGCCATTTAAATAGAAACCACTCTATATATCTTTTTATCTTCCAACAACTACTCTATATTTTTGTGTGCTTTAAATGACAAGAAATTCAAAATAGATGATAGCCATATTTGAAGATCTAACTAAAAAAGGTTGTTGGAGAGTGTTTTTCACTGAAATCTTTATTCTTGTCAATTATGATCGATACAAAGGCGCTCTTAGGGGTGATATACGGTTGAAATTTGGACATAATCATTATTTTTTTCATTTGAGTAAATTACACCTATAATACAACAGGTAAGCTAGTGGATACAAATAGTCCAACAACATATACTGGATTTATTAGAACTATTCTAATTCCAATACAACCTTGGCACTTTGGCAGCATAATATGGTATAAGAAAACGATGCGACTCTTTGTGGTATCCTTAACTTTTTTTTTGACAACATGGTATCCTTAACTTTAGGTATGGAGTAAAGTTTGTAATGCATTCATTTGTCTTGACCAACCAACATATGTAGGGAATAAAAAAAATAGTGATGCAATACGAGCATTATTTTAGTTTACTACTTTTTTTCTAAAAATACGATGATTGTAATTTTTATGGATAGAATAGTTGAGTCATGCACTGTATACATTTGTTATTAGATAAATCTAAATATGTAGGATCTCTGATGGGCCTAAAGGTGGTGCATAGGTCTCTAAAAATTCAACTCAAACAAACGTCAAATGCAAGCACGACAGTGTTGCTCTAGGAGCAACACTGCTCCTCATTGAGCGAAAGTACTGCTCTAAAGGACAGTATAGAGCTTTCTGCGTCCTGCTGGCAGTATAGAGTGTATGATTTAAAATCTAACCAATGAAAATTAGATCAAGTAAATTACTAAGCTTTCTGCTGGCAGTATTGAGCCTATTTCACCACCTGGATGTTGGTGGAAGAGCACACATGAGTGGATCGGGACCAAACTCTGGAATCACCCCCAACATAAATATTACAATGCAAATAACAAGAACACCAGTGAGAACACCGCTTGTTAGTCCATGAAGCTACTTTTTAACTTCTTGTTTGGTCTGTGGAGTAAAAATGATTGATCATCGCCATCTTATTCCTTACAAGCTAATAGTTAGTGTTAATACAAATATGCAATTTGAGGAATAAAACCATAATACAGTAACTACATCTAAAATGGTTTAATCTGGGTAAAGCTGATAAAGATATAGGGCTCAAGATAAATCCTCGCAGTCATAGGCCGATTAGACAATCTACTATTGGAGTGCATCAATAAGGATCCCCGATGTTTAGGTCGTGATTATCTCTCCTTCGAGGTCTAACGCCTCCGATGGGGACATCGCCGCCTGTGTTTTCTTGAACAGGAAGGCAAATCTCTTTTTCAAAAGCGACACGTGTCGAGGATAAACTTTTTAATCTGAGTCATTCGATGCATGATCCTAAACTTTGTACTTAGTTTAATTGTTATTAGTATATATGTATCCTTGTAAAAAAACATTTAATCGCTTGTTGATATAGAATCGTAGTGCGTGGGTTTGAATTATGCCGATGAAGTTTCAAAAACAAAATTATTCTGATGGAACGGTGATGCAAGGGTTTTTTTTTTGAGAATACGCAAATAAAAAAATTATGCTGATGGAACGGGGATGCAAGAGGTAACCCCATTTGTGTGTTTGTGTGTGATCGGCCAAGAATCGTGATCGTCCGTGGGCTAGTGTACTCTCACTGTGCCCGCTAAGAGGCAACACCTCGCCAAACCCTAGACTAACCTGATTCCGCCGCCTAGCAACAAATCCGTACCCCCCGAGTCCGGCGACGGTAGTATCCGAGCTCTCGCACTCCCGGACCTAAGCCATCCGCCTCACTGCCACCGCACCCCAATCGCACGCGCGCCACCCGCGATGACGCCGGCGGCGGTGATCTCCGGCTCCGGCGGCCACCTCGTCGTCTCCTCCCCCACCTCAGGCCGCCGCTCACTCTCCCTCAACGCACCACTCGCCCAGTCGCCGCCGCCGCCTCGCCCGTGCCCCGGCCACGGGGCCGCGGTCGCCGCCGTGTCGAGCCCCGCTGTGTCCGCCGCCACGGGGAAGGATGGTTAGTTATTCTAACGCCGCATTGAAGCACTGTGATTCGTTGTTGGGTTTGGGGCTTGCTGGTATCGAGGGTTCTACTGAGGGGTATGGCTGTAAGTCTCGGTCTGTACTCTCTGTGTGGTTTTAGGATTGGATGATGACTTAGAAATAACAATGTTGTTGTGAGATGCAATAAACTAAGCTGAGCTGCTGTTGGCGGTCCTTAACTCAATTCTGACCCCACCAACATTAGCATAGCTTACACCAAAAACAATGTAGATAGGAGTTTTAAACTAACAAATTCTATAGTTTTGGTGTATATACTTGTTTTGCAAGACATACATGAAAATATACAGTATTGGACCAAAATGAAGGAAAATAACAACATTCTACACATCCCATCTTTTGGCCCAAAACAAAACAAGGAAGACCAGCAGAAAAAGACCAAATCGAGACGTGAAAAACCAGATCCACACCATGGGCCAGGTCCAGACGCAGCCCAGAGCCAACCGACCGAAGATGGGCCCTAGACCCGCTCTGGGTGCGGCGGCCGGCGCACCGACTGAGCGGCCCGGCCCGATCTTCGGTGAGGCAGTACATTCAATGCTGGGGACTGGCGGTGCGGCGGTGTTTTGGTCTTTTGGACCCCGAAACCGACCTGTTCACTCACTATTTAAGAAAAGGCTCTCCACCTCCATATCATCATCTCTATACACTTAGAAGAATTCCACCACTCTTCTTCCTCTTCACTCTAGCATAGCATACAAGAGGGAGAGTAGAGCCACTACCTAGCTTCTAGCTAGCTCAAGTAGGGAGTGAGTGAGATCAAGCTAGTGGAGCTTCTTCGGAGGTTCCCGGGAGCACCATCTTCCTGGTGGAGGAGTGCCGGAGTTGTCAGCTCCCTCCCCGCTTGTACCTCAACGGGCGCCTTGCTACTTGAAGTAAGAAACTCGTGTTTATCTTTTGGTTATACTCCTTTCAGCAAGTTTATTCTTGTTCGTTCTTATCTTACGGGTTTATTGTCCGTCCTTGGGCAGAAGCTCTAGTAAAGGACTCTTGATAAAGACGGAAGTTCCTGGCCAACGCTAGAGTTGTAACGAATAGCGTAGACGTGGTGTCTAAGCTAGAAGTTACCATCGTTTGCCTCGTTCCCCATGGTTGAGGGGTAGGCGGCAGGTGGTGACAGCCATGTCCGTCCCTTGTAAACTCCCACGTTCAGATTCAACGTAGAGTTACAGGCCGGTATCACCTGGCATCCCAGGTGCGCCCTGGTGCCCGAAGTAAAATATTAGCGACTTGGATATCCTTCTATAGGGAGTCGACCATTAGAAAACCTCACTATCCAAGTTATCTATCTCTCTCCTCTAGGCAACTAGCTTAGGGACCTTCTGCACTATACAGTTTTCTCGTAAAAATTACGATACCCTGTGGATCACCGGGTGAAGTGCTACAACGGTATTTTCGTACACTTACGGATTTTTCTGCTTTCGCTAAGAAACACCAATAGTTGTGATGATTGGTTGATTTCATTGATTTGGGACAGCCAAATGTGATCAATGCCTCTTGTTTGTAGCCAACTTTGGGTGCTCATCGGGGTGTAAGTTGCTACTACCTCGTAAAAGTCAGGTGTATTTTCCTATTTGAACTAGAAAAGTTGCCTATACCAAATTTCAGGTTCGTTTCTGTAATTCTGTTCTGGTGTTGCCACTAGACCAATTAGGAACACTTATTTTGAGTGAGATATACAATATCGCATATGTGAATTACTAAACCTTTCATTTTTGTTGAATTTCAAGTTTATCAGCAGTATGGATTCCGCATTGTGTAATTTGATTTTCTTAGTATCTTCATTGAGCTATTGCTACTGTTTGATGTGTAGAACATTAAATGCACTCAATTCTGACTTCTATTTAATTCTGAATGTGATTCTCTCTGCCACTCATACCAATATATGCACTCAAATGTTTTCGGCATACATTCTATATGAAGTATTTTGTCATGCTTAGCAAACTTTCTTTCTAACTCTAGGAATTTCTTGCAGCCAAACAGACTCCTAAGGATTTCCTTCATATCAATGATTATGACAAGGATACAATAATGAATATCCTTAATCGAGCCATCGAGGTTAAGGCAGCGATGAAGTCTGGAGACAGGAGCTTCCAACCGTTCAAAGGGAAATCAATGGCGATGGATTTTTTGCCAAGCCATCAATTGGGACCCGTGTTTCATTTGAGACGGGATTCTTTTTACTTGGTGGGCATGCTATTTATTTGGGTCCAGATGATATCCAGATGGGCAAGCGTGAGGAGACTCATGATGTTGCTCGAGTACTTTCAGGCTACAATGACATCATTATGGCTAGGGTCTTTGCTCACCAGGTTAGTCATGAGTCGCATGATTAAGATTTCTTTTAGTGTTATTTTTACCAACATAACCAACAAGGACACATAATACTATAAGAGCCAACCATCCTAGTATGTATATGGATGCATGGTGTTTTTTTTCTGGTATCGTTATCCTGACAGTTTTCTTCTGTGGTTTCTTGTTCTGTTTGTATTCTTTAATAATATATCAAACTTGTTCCATCTGTATGTAGACAAATAATTGATGTTAGGTTGATCTCTTGATTTGAGATCATCTTTGTTTAGTTGTCTTGGATATTGTTACTCAGATGCTTTGTCTTCATAATTTACTGTTGTCCATTGTCCTTTTTGTATTGATCTTAGATAGTTGCACTTAGTTTTGATTCCTTTTTGTTTCCATCCAAGCACTATCTCCTAATGGAGATTGCTGGCCCCCAAGCCTACCTTATGCACTGTTTGCCCACAGACAGAGGAGTGGAGGTGACAGACGGTGCCATCGAGGCTCCCAACTCAATCGTGTTCCCCCAGGCTGAGAACAGAATGCACGCTCAGAATGCCATCATGCTTCACGTGCTCGGTGCTTAACTCTCCTATTGCACACGGTGTCACACTTTTCTTAAATTCTTAGGCATTGCTGAGGGATTGAGGCTGTTTTGGCTCTAGGGCATATATATGAGAGTTTAATTCAGACGAATGTTTAGTAACGTGATAGCTGTTCTTCAGGGTGGGAGTTTGTTGTACTGTAAAAGTTTGGTAATAAAAAGTAAACTTCTGTGCTAGTTTCGTTTGCAAATCATACCAGTTTTAAGGGCAAGTTTGGCTGTGACCCTGGATCAGTTTTGCCGGGCATTACACCCTGCCTTTGCTTTTGCTGAATCCGGTTGGAATCCTGTAAAGTTTCTTGGAAAGAGAAGGCGGGCAATCCTGCGTCCTGCCGTCATCCTCAGGCAGGCTACCAAGGTTCAGTTTGCGTGTGACCCCTGCCGCCCTGGCCTCATGACTGAACTGAAGCAGTTTCTCGCCAACTAATAGCTATATTCAGACAGAAGCAAAAGTACATGCCAAGGAGTGCCTCGTAACAGTAATGTTTCAGATGAGTCCTAGGCATCTCTTGAACACAAACCAAAAGATAAAGTTCACGGTCAAGGTAGATAGGGTGCATCTCAGAATAAGAAATGAAGTTCCGAAAATGGGAATTTATGTAACAATAATCCAGGCATCCAGCAATCGTTCTGTCAAAGTGCTGGTTTAATGGCATCCAGACAAATTTCAGGGCCAAGTCCCTGGATTTGACATGGCATATAATAAAAATGAAGGCACTGCTGATTGTTTCAACATGAATAGAAGGTAATATCCCTTCGTCATGATTCCAGTTCACGCGTGTTAACATACGTCGTACAACAGTATATTCGATGAGCTGTTGAGACAATGATGTAGCATCCAGGAATCCAGGATCAAGCAGCTGGAGATCACTTCCTCAGGCTCTCAATGTGTGTGTTCAGGAAACTAAGTTGTCGAACATTTCGGTCGCCCTCAACACTGATTTAACGGGCTTTGACTACGACTTCGTCTTCTTACCGGCAGTAGGCGCGGCAGGGGGGGGCATGCACCTCCTGGCGGCGCGACATTTGGGGAGTGCCCTCGCACACTCGTCGCCGCTTCTCAGTCACGATCGCGCTGTACTCCCACGCTTCGCAGCAGCCGTGCTGGTTGACCAACGTCTACGGTCCCACTCTCTGGTCCGAAAAGAAAGAGCTGCGTGACATCCGTGCTGCATGCCCGGGTCCTTGGCTCGTATGCGGAGACTTCAACCTCATCTACCAGGCGGCCGATAAGAACAACGGGAGGCTGCACCGAGGGCTTATGCGTGCATTCAGGGACACCATTGATGCGCTGCAGCTTGACGAGCTCCACCTGAACGGCCGCCTCTACACATGGTCCAACGGGCGGGACGACACCACCCTCGAGCGCATTGACCGCGCGTTTGCGTCGGTGGAGTGGCTGCAGCTGTTTCCCTACCACCACCTCCGGAGCCTATCCTCCGACTGCTCTGACCACGCACCGCTACTACTAGTGCTGAACTCTAACCCATGGGCGGTGCCACGCTTCCGATTCGAGCAGTTTTGGACCCGCATTGACGGCTTCATGGACACGGTCTCCCACGCATGGGGGCCACCTAATCCCAATGTTGATGCGTGCAAGAACCTGGACATCAAGCTTCGTCGCCTCGCGCGCGTGATCCGGAGCCTTTGACATCGCGCAGGAATCGCGACGGCTGTCAGCGGGGGAGCTAGAGCTATACAGGGGCTCAAGGCGCACGTGCTGGGTCTCGCCTCGCTTGAGCGAACTATGGCTAGACAGCGAGCCTGCATGCGCCAGTTACGGGACGGAGACGCATGCACCAAGTTCTTCCACCTGCAAGCTTGCCACCGACGGCGGAAGAACTACATGTTGGCCATCGCGCACGAGGACCAAACCTTCACAGAGGATGAGGCCAAGGAGGATGTCATCTATGACTACTAAAACGCCATTCTAGGGACGCCCTTCGCCCGCACCCACAGGATCAACCTCATGCAGCTGGCCTTACCGCGCCTGGATCTCTCCGTCCTAGCCGAACCCTTCACATTGGAGGAGGTGGCGTGTGCGATCAAGGAGTCCCCATCGGACAGAGCCCCCGGCCCGGATGGGTTCGGTGCGGGCTTCTTCAAGGCGGCATGGGCGGTGGTGGCCGAGGACGTCTTGCGCGCATTCAAGGCTCTGTGGGAGATGGACTTCTGGAACTTCAACTGCGTCAATGAGGCGATCATGGTCCTACTGCACAAGACCCAGTCTCTGAAAAGCCTCCATGACTATCGTCTGATCAGCCTCATCCACTCATTCGGCAAGCTCTTCGCCAAGACTCTTGCCATGCGCCTACAGCCATTCATGAACGACCTCATCAGCATCAACCAAATAGCGTTCATCAAAGGCCGCCGCATACACGAGAACTTCAGGACAGTGCAGCTCGCTTGCCGTTGGCTACATGGCCACAAGCTGACGATGATGTTGCTAAAGGTGGACCTAGCCAAGGCATTCGATACTGTATGCTTACCTTTCTTACTAGAGGTCATGGAGCACCTGGGCTTTCCGCAACGTTGGCGGGATTGGATCTCCTACATGCTGTCCACCGCCACGACCAAGGTCATGATCAACGGCCGTCCTGGTCGCTGCATCTACCATGCCCGAGGGTTGCACCAGGGGGACCCCTTGTCTCCATCCCTCTTCATCATCATAATGGAGGTACTCAACGCTCTCATCCATGAGGCGGACAGGCGGGGATAGCTACACCCTCTACCGGGCAGCGTAATCAAATTCAGGACATCTGTCTACGCGGGTGACCTTGTCATCTTCGTCGCCCCACGAGCGCTTGACTTCTCCTGCATCAAGCAGATCCTCGACTTGTTCGCGGGGGCCTCTAGACTTGCAACCAACATCGACAAGTGTTCCATCACTCCTATCTGCTATTTGAACTCGGAGATCTAGGAGGTGCTGGAAGTTTTCCCCTGCCGCGTCCACGGCTTTCCCTTGCTGTACCTCGGGGCATCGCTATCTGTAACAAGGCTCCCTCGGGACAGTGAGCAAGCACTTGTCGACTCCGTAGCCGCCAGGATCCCGGGCTGGAAGGGTGGACTGCTCACTTCCGCAGGCAGACCACCCACGCTCAAACTACCCTATCCGCGATCCCGGTACACGTTTCCATCACTTGTGCCCTTTCCCAATGGGCAATCGCGGAGATCAACAGGAGGCAACGTGCATTCGTGTGGACTGGCATGAACAAGGTGTCCGAGGGACACTGCCGTGTGGCCTGGCCGGTAGCCTGTTCCCCGCGAGACCTAGGCGGTCTTGGACTCTCGGACCTCAGGCTACTGGGGTTTGCGTTGAGGCTAAGATGGGAATGGGACAGACGCTCGGATGAGCGAGCACCTTGGGCTCTCTTGCCGTGTCAACTGGAGGAGTCAGTGGCGGTGATGTTCAGCGCCTCCGTCACTGTTCGGGTCGAGGACGAAGCGCGCACCTTGTTTTGGACTGACTCCTGGCTGCCAGATGGACCCTGTAACACCTCTGGTGTTATATTAACTAAAACATGCCATGTCATCATATGCACTGCAAAGCATTCATGTTTAAGTCAACCTTAATGTGCATTAACTAAAAGCAAGTTTACATTTCATAGGTTGATTGTGTTTCTGGAATGTTTGGTCACATGAAATAATAAAAACCCTATTTTCGAATGTCATCGCAAATGCTTAGTTTATACTCTATGTACTTGAGGTGTAAACCTTGATTACACTAGTGTCAAGCATAGTGTATAAGTCTAAGTCCAACCCTAAAAATGATTTCCATATTTAAAATTTAATTTGGATTCCAAAGCTTATTTCTAAGTCTGGAAATTCAAATTTAAATTCAAATTGGAAATGCTATAAAAGGTTTTTCAAAAGTCAACTTGGTCAACCAAGGGTGTCATTGGGTCAATGACCTAAAAATGTCCTTGGATGATGTTTGTGCTCACTAATAACCAACCAATTAAGTTAGAAACCAAATTGAGTTCAAATTCTATTTCAAAAACCCTTTATTCTAAAACCTAGTTTTACCCCCTTTTATCTAATTCAAAATCTATAAATAATTTGGAGATACTCTAAAAAGATAGTTTGTAGATCTTGACAAGAGCTACAAAGTTGGTATATAAAGTTTTTCAAGTTTTCAAAATAAATTTTAAATGAATTTGAAAATATAGTTTTCCAGCATTTGTCCCCTTTTGGTTTTAAAACCATAATTCAAAAATTATGCATAATTTTGGAAAAATTTGTATATGAAAAGGTTTGGTTTGGAAAGATAAACATTTTATAGTTTTGAAGATTTTCAAGTTTTATTGAAAAATCAAAAGTAATTTTAAATGTTTGTTTCTAGGGTTTTATCCCCTTTTTAAATTTGAATTCAAATTTCAAAATCTAGATAGAATTTGAGGATGCCAGTTAAAGGAAAAGTGTAGCTCTTGAAAATTTATGCAAATGATATTTTTGGAGATTTTCAAGTTCTTATATAAATTTTGGAGTAATTTGTATTTTGAAACGAATGGCAATTCTATAATTTTCTCGAACAGTACCGAAACCTATCGTCGGCCGCCATCGCCGGCTTCTCAACGCGCGCCGCCGTCCACCGCCACGAATATCTCGGTCGCCAGCTCGCTCCAGACGCTTGAACCTTCGCCGTCGTCGTGTCACCCATTCCTGCGTCGCCGATGGCCTATAAATACCGGTCGGACGCCGCATTCCGAGCCTCCATTAGCGTGCGCATCAGCGCCGTGGTGAGCTCCTGCATCTATCTGTGCCATTAATTTCATCAATCCAGTGTCGTAGCCGCCGACCACCGTGGCTCGCCGCCGGCACGGCCATGCCGCCCCGCCGCGCGCGTTGCCGCTTGGGCTAGGGACCAGGGAACGATGTCATCTTGTTACCAAACAAGTCCGTTTGAGTACCCTGCGCATGCTCGTGACCTTGCCGTCGCCGAAAACCGCTCCGGTGAGTGACGCCGCCGCGCCCTAGCTCGCCGCGCCGCCATGGCCGCTGGCGTGGGTGCTGCCGCCGTTCCGCCGTGCCGTTAGCTACCTCAATCGACTCGCCGTGTCGAGTGGAGCCCGTAGGGACAAACCTCATCGCTGGAGACCTCGCCGTCAGCGAGGAATCGGCGGTCAACCTCCGACGGGCCGTCGGTCAGCGCGGGAGTACTGTGCTGATTTTTTTCTATTTTCAGAAAATGATTTAAATGCTATTTTCTTTGAAAAATCATAGTAATTCATATATAGCTCCAAAAATTCTGAAATTTTTTTTGAGTGTTCTTTATGATGTCATCTACCTAGGAAAAATATGAAATGCC
>CM041635.1:48553260-48565966 GCA_023333625.1 Bothriochloa decipiens | reverse complement strand
GGGGTGCATCAGAGTTAAAGTCTCCGGTATTCCAGTGACCTAGGTCCCAGCTGGGTATGAAAATGGATTCGAATCGCCGTTGCTTCTCGGAGAAGAAGACTTGATCGGTGTTCATCATCGTAGTAACAACTTGAACAAAGATTAAGGTTTAATAATGAAGTTGGTTGATAATTGGAGTTAGCCCAAGCAAACTTTCTTTTCTATTAAGCTTTTTCGCAAAAATTTTTATCTCTTACAAGCCTTACCTTGTCCCTCTAGCCTGCATTTCTTGAGTCTCCACCCCTCTTTTTTGTCGGGTCAGTCTTGTTGAGTACTTTCGTACTCAGGGTTTGTTGAACCCTTGTTGCAAGTGAGCCTCGTGGGCAGGGATGCTTCGCATCCTGCTACATGACAGTCGTCGAGGAAAGCGACGATGAGTCGGGTGTTTAGCTCTTGGGCAGAGCTCTTCGTTTGGTATTGTAATAAGGTTATATACTGTTACTCCACTACTATTATGGTCTGTATAATCTAAACTTATGATTGTAAATATTTGAACTCAAAGGTTTGTAAACTTATGTTATTGTAAGTCTTCCGCTGTTTTACTCCATGGTATATTATTTATATCAAATTGTTGTAGTACTGCAATGTCTCTCTACAACGATTGATCCTGCTCGGAGAATCGTGGATGATTCGGGATTTACCCGACAGACTTTTTAAGTTGTATAGAACACAGTCATGGTTATTTGAAGTCTGTTTAGACAATAATCATGCGTGTGGGCCATATGATTTAGGAGGTTTTGCCACAGACCCATCGCTCAGTTGGCGCCGCACCTATTCACCAGGGTCAGTGCTCGGTGACGGAAGAAGTCTGTACGTGATGCCCTAGCCGGTCGACAATGGGCGCGCGATATTGATGGCGCCAGAACGCAGCTCGTCATGCTGGAGATGGTTCAGCTGGACGACAAGCTGGCCGAGGTTCGACTCACTCCTGGTGTTGCTGACAAGTTCACCTGGAGATGGACGTCGAATGGGGAGTACTCTAGCGCTTCCACGTACCGCGCCTTCTTCGCGGGTACAACGACGCTCCTAGGCGCCAAGGAGCTATGTAAGACTAAGGCGTCGCCAAAGGTCAAGTTCTTCTTCTGGTTGGCCCTACATGGACGCCTCTGGACGGCGGAGAGGCGCGCGCGCCATGGCCTACAGCAGTCGGCGGACTGTGCGCTCTGTGGTCAGGAAGATGAGACACACGACCACTTGCTCGCCTCGTGTGTGTACACTCGTGAGGTCTGGTTCCGTCTGTTGAGCGTGGTTGGTCTTCAGCACCACGCTCCGGACACGAGCGACGGCCTAGCAGATTGGTGGCTGCGCACGAGGACCTCCGTCCACGACAACCTACGCAGCAGCTTCGACACCTTCGTGCTGCTTGTGACTTGGGAAGTCTGGAAGGAGAGGAACCGGAGAACGTTCGACAACGCGTCAAGATTGACTTCCATGCTGCTGCGACGTATCAAGGATGAGATGGACTCCTGGCTCACCACGGGCTACCGGAGTCTTTCTGCACTCGCCGCGCTCGTTGAGTAGTGTGTTGAGTAGAGCGTAGTTCTACCTATTAGCAGATTAGTTTAATCTGTTAGTACACCGTTCCTGCGCCATCGTTAGAGCCGGTGCCTTGTGTCAGTGTGTTTCCGTCGTAACTCCATGGCATTTCACCATAGGGAGTCACGCGCATTGTATCAAAACTCCATTTTTCCTTAAAGCAGTATATGCAATTGCACGATTTCGAAAAAAAAATGAGCCATACAGGTCCGTGCAGTATAACACCCAAGCTGGTTTAGTGAGCTGTGTTTTGATAACACACAAATTATTGTTCTGTATAGAATAGTATCAAAGCAAGCTAGTATATGTGGAAGAAACTCACATCGAGTACTTGATTGCGTTGATGGCATCTTTGGCTGGGAGGAACTCATTCACTGCAACCTCTTTGTTTTCATTCTTTTTATCTGTAAACATGATAGAAATATAACGATTCGACTCTAGTTACTGCATTTGATGATCTGTTGTGTAACACTAGGGACAAGCTGTGGATATAGTTTAAGAACATACAATCTTCAAAAAAGCGGCACATCTCTTGAAGGCGATGCGGGGGGAGGTCTGTGATGTCCGTGTAGTGACGGAATTCAGGGTCATCAGCACAGACTGCTATAATCTTATCATCTTTCTCGCCCTAGTAATGTTGAACAATGGTTAAATAAGATGCAAGAATTCAGCCTTGGAGAACTATTATATTCTTTAGGAAGATGGTGGCTTGGTCAAAACTGACACGTCAAGTGATATCTAAACTACACGGACGAACATAGTGCAATAGCCCATAGCCAAAGGTAAAACAGAGCAAACACTATGCAATCAGTTGATGGAGAGACTAGACCTGATCGATCATAGGCATGAGCTCAATAGCACGAGCTCGCAGGTAACACCCAGGGACAACTTGTTCCTTCCAGAAAAGAGCACACAATGTTAGAGTAAAGCTAATAAGGGAAGTCTATCGAAACGCTACATACATTACATACCTGCATTAGTATGAGGACGTCCATGGGGTCGCTATCCTCACAGAGTGTGCGTGGAATGAAACCATAGTTATGTGGGTAAACAACAGAGGAATAAAGGACACGGTCCACCTGTAACAAGTAACCTCGATTACCTGCTGTCAAGTGAAAAAACAAGATGTAGCAAGCAAGCCACCTTAATCCTAGGTGTTAATAACAGTCGCAGAAATATTGTTAATAACACATTATTAAGACATGTCCTTTTTATTACTTTGATGAAATAGACTGCATTCTATATGGAGCAGTGCCAGTTATCTCTTGGCTTAGGAACACACATCAATTAAATTTCAG
Organism: Bothriochloa decipiens; assembly: GCA_023333625.1. NCBI lineage: Eukaryota > Viridiplantae > Streptophyta > Magnoliopsida > Poales > Poaceae > Bothriochloa > Bothriochloa decipiens. Next base: position 48,563,093 of record CM041635.1, on the reverse strand, counting down.
CAATGTTGTTCCCTATCCAATAATGAGTACATGGTGCATATAATTACTAAGTGAATTAAAATTAAGATATACCAAAACAATAAATATGCTGAACATGAAATAGGACCTCACCTTGATCAGACTAGAGGACTTCTCCAACTCATACTTTTTTCAAAAGGACGGCAAAAAGCTTTGCCATGATTTCTATTAGACGAATAAATGAAAAGACAAGTGACAGCCCAGTTTTTGACTGAAAACCGGGTCAGAAAAACCATACAATTGTGAAGGGTACCGTACTCCACCTGTACATCTAGGTACCAAGTCAACTCAACTCACGCCACAACTAGCGTCCACTCAACTCCTTGCTTGGTCGGATTGGGACATCGATGCAAGCCTTAACCCATCGGTCGGATTGGGTCATCGACACGAGCAACTACTTAACACCACTAAACTCGGTCGGAGTGGAACATCGACACGAGCCACCACTCCACTAACCTTGCTGCCTCTAGGAATCTCAACAACCTGATAATTGAAAAAAAAATATGCATATAAACTTATTTTATAGGAATCGAGCAAGTACATGACAAGATATGTTTGAGATATGCTTTATTTTAGCATCACAACTAAAGACCCATTAATAAAAAGTCCCGACTGGAAGATATAATATCCAGTATATATACTAGACGACTACTATGTGTAAATCATTGATTGGTGAGTACTAATACCCAAATAACACAACATGAAACATCATGTATCCGTAATACAAGACAGTTTGAGACATGTTTGTACCACTAGATCATATATTCATATGACAACCAAAACGATGTGCAAATTCAAAAAACATGAGAATATCGTTCCACAAGTTTCAATAGACCTAATATATGTAGGGAGGTTATAAAATGTGGAGTCCACAACTGCTAACCAGGCCAAGTTTAATATAAGTATGAAGATAAAAGCTTTAAATTGCTATCCATCAGTAAGATCAGAACTCAGAACCACCACCATATTTTTAAATTTACTAGTAAATGGTAAACTTACACAATCGAACACTTCAGGAGCCCCTGGTGAGCCTGGGCCAATAGAGATAGAGATAGAGGTCCCCTAGTTTGTAGATGCAGCCTCTATTTGTCGTAGCTCAATTTAGTGAGTAATTTGCTTTGTTTTTTCAAACCCCCTGTAGCAGTCTACTGCAGGCGGTGGCACTCCTTGCATAATATCCTGTGAACTCTCTCTCTCTTATTAATATATTTCTTGGTGGCCAGATCCCAGATCTTAAAAAAAGGTTAAGGTTTGGGCGCACGGATTCCACAGCAGAAAGGGAGGTCCAAGGAGAGGGAATACCTGGTGTCTTGGTGGTGCTCGTCACCGGCCAATGTGTCGACTGGCGAAGTAGGACAGCAGCGACGGCCGCAGGAACACTGGGGCTGCAGAGGGCGGACGCCATGCCGGAACTGTTCGCGAGGACACTGGGCCCCAGGTGGTGCTTGACCGAGCGCACTCTCCACTCCGGGTTGCGGCGCGGCGAGCGGATGGAGATCGGCCGCGGGCGAGACGAGTTCAGGCGGCGAGCTAGGTCGAGCCAAGGTTTGAAAAAGTGGTATCTAGACGGCAACCGAGGTTAGCGCGCAAGGTATATATGAGGTTTCGTGCACACGTCGTGTGCGCGCTCGTTTTTCCAAAACAAATACGGATACATACCTGCAAACCGACTCAAAAGTCTCCCTATGCTGCTGGAGAAATATTGACATGTACTGTAAACTTGGAGGGTTCTGCCCTCTCCACCTCCCGGGTTTTTGACGTATGTGGAATGAAAATCAGGTGGCGATTTGTTGATCCGAGCTGCAGAAATGTTCGCTCGAATGATGAAGGTTAAGAAATGCTACACGGTACAACTGTAAATTGTATACAGGTTAACGGTAGGGTGTATTTGTGCTTTTTAATATATTTTGCTGGGGAGCGATGCTCCACAGTTTCTTTCAAAAAGAACGGTAGGGTGTATTTGCCACTAGCAAATGTCATCTTTATGATTTCAGAAAAAAAACTGACATATTTATGAATCTCCTTAAAGGGCCCCTTTGTTGTTGGGGATTGCAAGGTTGGAACAATTTGGACTGGATTCTTTCATAATTTATATAATAACCTTTATCACCTGGAACTATTCTTGGTTGCATTTTGGCCTAACCGAACAGGTCCTAAAAGAAATCATTGTATGAATCACATGTTTAACCAGATGCAGGTTGACAATATTCAGTCTTGAAATGCGCTTGTGGAGGAGTTCGCAGTTCCCTGGAGAAGCGGAAAGAAGGATAAGCCTGCCGCTTCTGATTGGGTGGTTGACGGGCTTGCAATTTCATTATTATCAATCAAATTCGGGACAATCAGGGGGCTCGGCATTCGGTGTTCGAATCCACCCATGCAACCACCGTGAGGGAGGAAACTCTTCTTTTTTAAAAAAAATGTGTGCGAGGGAGGAAATTAGTCTTCATGAGGAGATTTAGTTGTTTTGAAACTTTCGGCTTGCATTTATGCAAGGCGGTCACGCCTAAAATATACTGGAAGTCTGGAACTCTGCAATCTTGTTAAGCGCTTTGCTGATAATGAAGTGAGAGAAACATTCTCTCTTAAAAAGTAAGAGAGTTCCCTGGAACACCGTTCTTTCCTGATCACAAAAGCAGTGCAACAAATTGCCAGATTACTATTTTACTCGAGTATCGCGAACCTCTTCATCAGAAAAATAGAAGCATTGTGCGGTTTCACTTTGGTTGAAAGTTGAAACGAACAGCACCACAAAATTCGAGGCTACAATCAAAAACAGACATGCAATCCCGAACGTGGTAGTGCTCGTTAGTCGGCAATAAAACTGCCGATCTGAAGTGGGGGGATCCTAGCCGGTGCCAGCGATTTTGCTACCGGATGCTAACAATGAGTTTCCTGTCGACGAATTTGGCACCTCCGACCTTTCCCTGCATGTTAGGTGGCAATTTTATGACGCGCCTCTGATCCCCAGCTTCGATCAACACTTCTGATCCACCTCTATACTGCATTTTTTTCAGACAAAACAACAGACCAATAACTCATCAGCGTCCCAGGAATAATCACAACCAATTAATCTCAATTACTATTAGCCCTGTCCCTTATTAATTGCTTTAAATAAAAGCAGAGTTCTTCTCTTTTTTTTTAAAGAATAAAATAAATGGCTATTAGCCCTGTTTAACATGCCCTCTGCAGAACATACCAAAAACCAAATATCATAATTAACAATTGTCCAAACAGGCCGTATAATATTGGAATAGTATGCTAGTTTAGTTCAGACTACTATCATGCAAATGCAGATAGGATTTGTTAGTCTGTTTAAGACCATACTGGCTCATGCAAAGGGGAATACAGATTTGCACATGCCACTTGCAATTGAACTTACCTATAGTATGTAAAGACAAGCAGATAGTGGATTTTTTAAACAAACCGAGCAGAAGAGCTGCCAATTATATTAATGGAGAAGAAGACCCAGACTGGGCTTACAACGGTACCACAGAAAACAACACATTACGACTAAGACAACTCAGTCAACAACATACCGTTGACAACATGTGCAAACAATAACAAAGACAACCATACCAACATCAAACCCTAGGACCCATTAAGAAGAGGCAAAGGACCTCCACCACAAGGTCTTAGAAGGCATGACCTTTTAAACCCGTCAGTGGCTTGAGAAGGTCCGGTTGCTGTTTTAATGGATAGTACCCATTACGCCACTCAATGGATAGTACTCAGTACTCACTAAAATGGTGTTGATATAAGCAAGATCAGCAGCATTGCAAATGAAACCACATGGAGACAATATGAATGTAGCAAACGTGGCTGGTCGTGTGGTTCAATCTAAATATTACTCGGGAAGTTCATATCACAAATCTTCTAGTCTTGTCTATTGTTTTTATGGTTCTGCATTTGCTGTTACAAAAGGCTCGAGTGAAGACTAAAACTTTACATCAAGAAAGAATGATTTCTGGATAATTAAAGCTACAAGAATTTGATGGCTACACAACATATGCAATAGAGAGAGATCAATCGTCTTACTTGATAAAGCTTGATTTCAGACTTCTTTATCATGAAAAGGGTTACATATTTCTGAACAGAATCAAAACTGACTGAAGGATACACCCAGGTGGACGTATTCCTCAGCTGTTCCTTTGCATTTTGGCTCAATGAGCTCAGTGCTTTGCTCCAATCTGCAGAAGAATCATTTGGGATAAATGGCAGAAACGACAAAGACAACGGCAAGAACTTTTGAGCAACTTCCTGGTGCATTTCAGAAGGGTCTTCAGTATATCCAAATGTCCCACATATTTGACCGCCAGCTTGAGTGGTACAACCCCAGTATCGTAATGCAGAGGATACCGAGATTGATCTCCTAGGATCCATGATAAGGAAGCATGCAGGTTTTGAAGGATCGGTAAACCATACTGAGACTTTCTACATAATTTAGTATCTTTTAAGTAAAAATATCACAAATTAAATGCACTGTGTTTAACTGAATTGAACGAGAAAATTTTACCTCAAGTAGTTGTTCAATTTCATTCCATATCTCTGTACTAAGTCTCCCCTCACTAGTTTTGCCATTTGGCCTTGCAGAATCATATATTAGTTTCAGTAATGAAGGAGAAGCAAGTCTTCCCATGTCAGTCTTCTCGGCTAGGTCCCTCACATACCTCAAGTAAGATCTGTCTTTTGTGGAGCATAAAACTAAATTTAGAATCCAGCCTTTTTTAAGGGAATTCAGAATCTGATTGAAGTCAAGGTTATGGCCAAGCAAGGATAACATATACCTTGCTCGGTCAGTAGCACCTATGAGCCGCAGAATTTCCTCAGTATTGTTGCAATCATACACGATCACATCAAATTCTGGTTGTCAATTACTCCCAGCTGAAAAGAAGTTAAGGAGCTTCTGAAGAGCTAAGACTGAACATATCAATCCATTCCAGGTAAAACTCCAAGCTCCTCTCCTACAATCTGTCACAAGGAAAGCAGCAACCAAAACGATGCTTTATCCTCACCAGACATGATAAAGAAAAGAAATGACCTACCTCCTATAAATGAAAAAAAGTAATCACCTACCCCTTCAAGGATTCCTTGAGTAAAATTGACCTGAGCATCTACCTTCTTCATCCGGTCCAGGGGTTCAAGCAGCAACTATGATTCAATGAGAAAACATTCTACCATATCAAAGACATATCTTAAACTCCTATAAAGCTAATGCCCACTAACCTATTTCTCTAGCCTATCTTTGAGCCACATCATCTGCTTACATCATCAGGTAGTCCAGTAGTCCTCCTGCCGTCCTTTTGTGTGCCCAGCCCATTCGAAGCATCTGCTCTGCAGTCCCTTGCGCTTCACCTCCTGAAGCACTTGCGTTTCACCTACTCCTGCACCCTGCACGTTCGCTTTTAAAATGCACAATCCAGTCTTTGCTTCTATAGAATCAAAGATCCGCACCATCACCTCAACGTCGACCTGCCATCACAACCGCCCGCCATACCAAGGATGATGCCCATACCACGAATGATGCCTGCACAGAGGGGCCTCGAGGGAGGCCGGCGATGGGTTGCGGTGTTGCAGATCAGGAGGTCGAGGATGGAGGGTGCGTGAAGCCGGGACTGAGGACTGAGAAGTATGCAAGGGCCAGCACACGAGAGATCCATTGCCTGGTGCTCGACATCGACCCCTGGACACCGCCACACACTCCCGCCTCCTCCTGTTCTCGCCGAGGAGATCGATCCCAAGTTCCCAATTGTTCGGCTCTGGGATCGGGATGTGGAGATAGGAAGGTCCGACGCGGGGGTACAGAGGTAATCCATCGATGTTGATCGACCAGTGGAAGATACGATGAGGATTGGGAAAGATGAACCGAGTGGAGGACATCCGTCAGCGCGTCTGGGTGTCTGGCTATTTTTAGGGTATATATACATTTTACAAAGACGTACGGCGTATTTCTACCCAGAAATATTCTGGTAGACTGACTCCAACAAATAACCCAAACCTAAAAATGCGTCTCCCGCCTTACATTTGCATACCGAAACCAGGCTCCAACGGGTGACCCAAACACACCCCGCATTTTTCTGGACCCATATCTCTGCGGCGCGTCGGCGTGAAGGAGGCAGGGCGGGAGCTGGAGTCCGATGCGTGACGGCGGCGACGGTGGGCATGGGCAGCGCAAGGAGGTCGGCGAAGAGCTTGGTGAGGCGCGAGCTGGAGGTGCCCACCCAACTGGTGGGCTCGTCGGACCACATCGCGGAGCCGATGAGGCCCGCATCCCCTTTAGCACCGCCGCCACGAGCGTCGCTGCTTGCCTGGAGTTGGGCGCTTGCGCCCGTCTCGGCCGCTCTGCCCGTTTCGGTCGCGGCGGCGACCAGCGAGGCACCACACCGCCAGCCCCTTCGCCCTTGCGCGCGCCCACCTCCGCCCGTTTCGGCCGCGGCGGCAAGGCACCGCGCCACCGGCCCCTTCGCCCTCGCGCGCGCGCCCACTTCCGCCCGTCTCGGCCGCGGCGACGAGGCAACGCGCCGCCGGCCCCTTCGTCCTCACGCGCGCACCCACCTCGGCCTGTCTCGGCCGCGGCGGCGAGGCACCGCGACGCTGCCCCCTTCGTCCTCTGCCTCCGTCTGTCTCGACCGCGGCGCGGGCGCTGGCGAGGCACGGTGAGGTCAACGACCACGAGCTCACGGCAGTCGTTGGCAGCGAACAGGAAGGAGCTAGCGGACACGGCCAGGAAGTAGAGTCCTCGCTGCGCGGAGCGGCAAAGGCGAGGATGGCCGAGACCAGGTTGCGGAACCAGCGGCGAAGAAGCTGCGGGACAGCGAGGCGGAGCAGAATCCTGTGGAGGATCTCTGACGGGAACAGCAGCAGCGGACCCAGGGCCATGGTGGCTGAGCTCGCTGGCGATGGGTGATGCTCGCTGGTGATGGGTTGGTCGGCAAGGAATTCCGTCGGCCATGGGCGGAAGGAGGCCCTCTCTTTTTGCGTTCTCGTTGGAGTTCGCTACATTTGGTTGCGTTCTTCATTCACTGTGCGTGATCCAAACGGTGCAGTAGGTCTCGTCTTTGGGTCACCTGTGTTGGAGATAGCCTTAGCTTGGCACAAGGAGATAAAATGGGTTCCAGAGCCCATTCTGTGATGATTGCCTCGTCGACTAGCTTGCACAAGGAGATAAATGGGTTCCAAGCAAATGTTGTGCTATTTAAACCCAAATACTATAACAAACTTTCGTATATTTATTTCATTTTTCGGGTCCTATTTTTGCCCCAAATAGTGGCAATTTAAGAAGTGGTCCATTAAAATGGTTCTTACTTTTTATCCATTGTTTCTCTCAATTTCATCACCTAAATCTCAAGGCAACATATTATGTTGTTGGTAGATACTTGATAGCATTATTGATTGTCTGAATAATTTATTCTAATATAGTAAGATTTATGCATTCCCACAGTAACGAGCGGGGTATCACCTAGTTTCAAAATATCACAAGTTTAAAATAGAAGTGATTTCTTTCAACAAAGTATTTTACCATGCAAGTCTTGAAGCCTTCATTTGCATAATACTATAACACGAGAAAGAACAAAACAGAGGCAATTTGTTCATGACCAACACAGTGGATAATTCATACATTACAACAGACCAGAACCACTCTCTGATAAGACAAAGGCCTATAATTTTTTTATGGTCAAGGCTTGTAATTTTATAATAAATATACTCAACTCAAAGATGTTACCCACAACATCATTGCTGTTGCCCAGAGCAACATTACAGATTTGCAGTCTAGATATTAGTAGTCATCAACACAGCAGCAAGCTCACACAAAACTAAGATTTGTCATCAAAATAATAACAAATACGATCAAGAGATAGAGTCAGAGAGCAAATTAATCCAAATTAGTATAGGCACATCAACACCAACACATCATTCATTATTAAATAGCATTAAGCATCACAAACATAAGGAACGTCTCATTCATTATTAAATTTGCGCCCCATTTTTGAGATCCAACTTAGAACAGACGCATCAACACCAAAATTCAGAATGTCATCTGACCATTCAACAGAATACAGATTAAGAATGCTCTATAAACTAGAGAGACAACTCAGAATACCATCTCAGCATCCAACAGAAGGTCTATACTAGCAATCAGATTATGGATACCAGCCTGAAAGACCTGCAGAGACTGACTACCAGTCAATACACCATGTGCCATACCCTGGAGCAGGTCACCAAAAAGTACACCTCGGTCTAGCTGCACACCTCGCCTGATTCCTGGAATCTGACGCTTTGTTTTTCCGAGGATAATAGCCATCTTCTTCATCGTCACAAAAGCTTCAAGAAGCTCGTATTCGAGAATAGCATCAGGAGGAGCAGCAGCTACATCTAGAAGAACATTGCGGATGTAGAATAGATCAGGGGACAATCCACACAATCCCTCCAGCACGTCCCGCTTCGGACATGCCCAATTCATCGGATACACCCTCCGACGGAGGATACTGTAGGAATCGATCGCTGTTCTCAAAGGGCCCAAACTCACGAGCCTTATCAAGAGAAAAGCATCATTGCGCCTCAGGAGGTCTTGAAGGCACGCATCGCCTGTGATGTCCACTGACATTTGATGGGTGCCGCGCGGAAGCGGGGCTGCCGGGCTGGTGCGCGCGGGTGGGAGCCAGGGAGGAAGAAGGAAGCTGGAGAACAAAGGTGATTGCGACGGTGGTATTGTCAGCCGCTGCTTACATCCCTATATGGATGGGGGCGATCCGTTTTCTACCATTAGATGGGATTTAGGGTTTGTTGGGTAAGATTGCCTCTACCGTCGATCCGATTTGAGGTTTGTTCGTTACAGGCAGGAGGGGGCGATGGTTTGTTGATGACTTAAAATTAACAATGCCGTGAGATGCGATAAACTAAGCTGAGCTGCGATGGTTCGTTGATTTCGTTGATTTGGGACAGCCAAATGTGATCAAGTCCTATTGTTTGTTGGATAGCAAAGATTTCTCGTTTTATCTCCTTTCTATGAAAGGGGTAAAGCTATAATAATTTATAATAATTTATAAGCACTAGAAAGTTTTACTTTAGTTCGATTTAGAATAGCACCCTTAGTTTTTTAAAAGAATTTGAAGGGTCTTTTTTGTTTCTTAGTAGTAGAATTGCTAGAAAATAAAGGATTTCATTGTAGAATCCTAAAATAAAGATAAAGTTATTTTTAAAATACTTGCCAATCTAGTTATCTACGTATCCTTTCTTTTCTCGTAATTGCACTTAGGTTAGGCTATAATCTATATCAGAGCAACTCTGGGTGCTCATCGAGGAGGTGTAAGTTGCTACTACCTCGTAAAAGTCAGCTGTATTTTCCTCTTTGAACTAGAAAAGTTGCCTGTACCAAATTTCAGGCTCGTTTCTCTAATTCTGTTCTGGTGTCGCCACTAGGCCAATTAGGAACACTTATTTTGAGTGAGATATACATATCACATATGTGAATTACTAAACCTTTCATTTTTTTTAATTTCAAATTTATTAGTAGTTATGGATTCCGCATGTGTAATTTGATTTTCTTAGCATCTCCATCGAGCTATTCCCGCTGTTTGATGTGTAGAACATCAAATGCACTCAATTCTGACTTTTATTTAATTTTGAATGTGATGCTCTCTGCCTCTCATACCAATATATGCACTCAAATGTTTTAGGCATATCGATGTGAGCTTTCATTATGTATGAAGTATTTTGTCATGCTTAGCAAACTTTCTTTCTAACTCTAGGAATTTCTTGCAGCTAAACAGACTCCTAAGGATTTCCTTCATATCAATGATTTTGACAAGGATACAATA
>CM041635.1:48437986-48544185 GCA_023333625.1 Bothriochloa decipiens | reverse complement strand
TAACAATAACAATAACAATAACAATAACAATAACAATAACAATAACATCTACCCGTTCCAAATTATAATATGTTGACTTTTCTATATAATACAGTGTATATCTAAGTGCATAACAAAATTTATGTATTAAAAAAGTCAAAACGACTTATAGTTTCAAAACGACTAATAAAGCTGAATAATTATCTCATGTCTTATGATTTCCAGATTTATAGTTGATCAAAGCTAACATATAAATCCTGGCTTATTACTAAAATGAAAACTCACCTCACGTGTACTGGGCACACCAATTGAAATAATCTTGCAACGACTCTTTATAGAATCTAGGAGATTAGACTCATCCTGGCAAGTCATTATTATCTTGCATGCATCAGAGGAGGAATCGATTATCCATTTTATCAGACGCTGATTATTTTCGCTGACTTTATCAACATCATAGAGAACAATTACTGGAACAAAGAATCATGGTATTAATAATTCAAATGAAATGGCATGTCAAGGAACCATGTTGCAGAACTGCAGAGAGTGAATTATACCTTTAAAGCTCTTTCTCACAATTGGCTCAGTGATTTTACATTTATCAGACATTTCATTTGCTAGAGTCATCAAAGCATATCTAGCGTTCTTGGATTGAAACCTCATGTGGAGTTCCACATGGTTACTGCTGGATGAAACTGGGACGAGAATAGGCACAGATACGGACCCCTGCAACATTATGGAAGCCTTTGCTCACATGAACTCAAAAACATAAATACTTTATGTCATGCTCTTTTCAAAAGATTAACGTTGACTGATAACAATTAATGGAAAAACTACATAAACAATTTCCCGTATCAACTATTGGCACATTGTCCTAAAAATAAAGGTAGCGATAAGCATTAATCACAGAACAGACCTGGCCATTGCAGCTCTTCAAATAGTGAGAGACCTGGAAAAGTCGAAACAGTTGATGAAATGTGTGCTGAGTATATATATTAACAGAAAATTTCATATTTGGTGTCTAAGTTTGTACATTCAGAGAGGAATCACCAAAAATTTTGGTGAGGACAGCTCTGCACAAAGATCTCTTTCCTGATCCTGGAGGACCTTTGAAAATAATATGTGGGCAAAATTCCATAGAGACCTGTCACAACAGAATACTTAATGTTTAGAAGACAAAGAGCACCAACTTTGAACACTACAATAAAAATGGCGACAAACCAAAACAGTTTATCTCATTGTGCCGTGAAAATGTCAGAAACAGACAAATACTTTGTTAAAGCAAGGCAACATTTATAAGTTTATAATCATTGTTTGCCTGATAGCCAAAAAGGTTGTTTTCCCCTATTTAATGGACCCTTTACAACATGATCGACCTCCGTTTGCTGTTTAAACAGCAAAGGGTGACCGGTTGTCTACTGTTTATGTTTATGATAACACAGTTTATAATACTGATAAAACACACTTAGCTAGGGAGGGAGTCAGAAGGTTACCGATTGTTTAAGCTGCTGAACTTGCTCCCTGTGGCAAGTAAATCCATTTAAATTTCGTGGACGATATTTATCAGCCCACAAAAGTCTAATCTTCTCAACGACAAGTGCCTTCTCAATGAAATTTGATTCAGATTCATCATTTTTTTTATTGTCCGACGTTCTTGATTTCCGACATACCTTCCCGGTCATACATGGAAGCCACGCATCATTTTGCACCTTGCTGGATGTGAATTTCACAACGCCTCCAACTAGTTTCCCAGTGATTTCACTGAACTTTCGACTCTCCCCACTTAATCTGCCATTGCTATATGGGCTACTCAAAGTGGTGGTGGTGCTTATCTGGTAGTGGACACCAGTAGCATAACTGGATTTTGTAGTTGTGCGTGAAAGACCTTTCCGAGCTGAAACAAATTGTGATGGCTGGCCCAAATTACTTTGAGCAACAGTGCCGTCATTCTCAGCATGGGCATTTGAGTCACAGGTAAATGATTGGTCAATATTGTTTTTCTTTGTTGATGTTTTCTCAAGTGGAGACCTGCAATCACGGGAGAAGAAGATATCACCTGCAGGTATTGACTCTGTGCTGGTAAAAGTATACTCATTATATCTGGATTTAGGTAACTTGCCATTTGCAATCAACTCACTGATCTCCTGGGAACAATTTTCTGCATGTGAATCTTCTTCTATATTATCAGCAACTTCTCTTTCTGGATTTGTTGAGACAGGGTTACTGCCAGGAAATGCAGGAGCTCTAGCAGGATGTCCCTTCTCTTGTGGCCGTAGTTTCGGTGTAGAAATTGAACGATTGCGGGAAAACCTTGCCTTGATTGATGATCTACTAAAGTTTTCCATAGAAGAACGGAATCTGGGAGGCGTCCGGTTGCTCTTGGTACGCGATTCACTCTTCATAGCCGCAAATGGAGAAGGATGGCGCCTTTGTTCTGTGACCCTCGGAGGAGTACGACTGTATCTCAAGTTTGAAGCTTTCTCAGCATGATAATCTCTTGTGTGGTTAGCAGATATGTTTTTCCTCCTAGTACCAACTTGGTCATTCCTACCAGGATCTTTAGGAAGACGACTCCTATCTGATGTCAATGCTCCATCGTTCCAAGGGCTTTCATGCCACTCAGTTTCTGTGTCTGAAGGTTCATAGCCACTTTTGTGTTTTGTGGAAGCATCATTGCGAGAATGCCTATTATGCCCTGAGTTGCTCTGTGCAGATAACATACTTGATTACTTGAAATCCCTGTGATCACAAAATATGCAGTATTGTAATGTCAAGAAAATAAAAGGTATAACCAAATTCAAGTTCAAAATGTTGGCATAGTTAAATTAGTAAGGCAAACAAGATTCATCATGGGCTACGCTTCTAGAAGTATAAGCAAATCCAAATTCACCTTTCGATTCATTTCAGTTGAATGATAAAACTATTAAATAATTCTTTTTTTAGTTGCAAAATGACAAAAATCTGAATCCCGAAATATAACATGCTTGTCATGAACCTTACCCATAAGCTTGATGGTATTCATGAATAATACATAAGCTGCAACAGGTGACCCTTTTATGTGAACAATCAAACAAATTAAATGTTCAAGAGAAAATCAGGATGGAACGAAAGGAATAAAACCAGTAAATCATCATGACAATTTATGTGAACTAGCTGAAGATTCTGAAACTTCGTGTGTAGAACAAGAAACAGGCTCCCATATAGGGAAACAACCCAGATTTCAAATGAGACGTGCCCAAAACACAGATGGTGGGATTTAACTGTGCTATTCACCAAGGAGGGTGTCTTACTAAAAGCAAAAAATATGCTTATAGTTTGTTTCCAGATTTGAAGTAAATGACCTACTACTTTCTAAGTTTGGATAGCATGTTAATGTATATGCATATGTTACAGTTTTTATGGATAATGGATTAGGCTTGTGATCAAAATGTACTGAACATAAAGTATAAAGAATCAAAATTAAAGCATCATTCCTTTCCATTATTAAGATCAAAACGCAGGCTAAGGAAACATGTGTTGCATTTCATCAATTTTATGAATCAAAGATGAACCAGGAAAGTAGTTACCTCAAGGAAAAAGGATATGGCATTCTTCAAACACCCACAGTTGCAGAGCCAAATGGACAAAAGCAAGAGTTATAAGGAGACAGCTAAGAAGACAAGAAAAAACACATCCTTTCTGTTTTGCCTGTTGGCATTCTTGTCCTCTTCTTCTAAACCAATGATAGAAAAAACCAAAGGAGGAAGACACCATTCTTCACCATTACCTAGGTCACTTATTCCAAAAACGTCATATATTCCTAGGAACATAAAACCTTTCTTTAAAGGAGACAGCTTATGTAGGATCTAGAAGCTGTAAAATATTATGCTATGACTTCCTAACACCAATATGGCCTAACACTGATCTATTCTTTCTCACCATTTTATCATTATGTGAACCATACAAAACTTCGGAAGGAAAGTTCAAGATTGCCTACTAAATTGTCAGATTTTTTATTTGCTTACGGTTTATCTGTTGCTTGGATATGGGCCCATTACTGATTTATGCGTGAGCTAAGATAACATCGTGTATGCAGGATAAAAAAAATGTCAGATCACCACATTCACTTCACTTGTCAGATCAAACAAAGATGGACCGGTATTCATCACTCCCCTTCTTTTAATACTCAATTTGATACAAAAAGGCATTGTTTATGACTTACAAGAAAGATACAAATTGACCAAATATTCTAAACTAGAGTATCCAAGTACTCGTTCACTGTTGTATAATTTACATAGGGATACAGTTGAGCTCCTTCAATTGATAAGTCAATTTCAAAATATGTGTGGTCACCCTTAACAAATGCTGAATATATGAAAATTAGATCCATCTTCAAGGGAAATGGAGCATCTGCGATGAGGAGAAAGAAAGAATGAGAGTACATGATTTATGCATGAAACAAATGTCTTTCAGAAAATGATTTGCAAATTGCAACTAGGAAAAGTAAGGTTTTACAGTTTCTTCATGTTTTCGTCAATTATGTTCTTCGTAGATATAGCAGCAAACTTGTACCCCATGATCAAATATACTTGCAGCAGGTGAAGGTATTAAAAACTGAAAAAGGTTGACTATATTATAAAGTATCAGTAAATCATAGATCAGAAAACGGTGTTGGTAACTTCATTAAACTTGACATACATAAATTTTACGACAGTAGCTTAAAGCTTAAATTGAAAAGGAATTGGTTAAATTTCAAGAAAATACACTGGACAGCAGGGCTTTAACAAAAGCAACACAAATATAATTACCATCTAAACTTTAGCAGTTTCAACTTACCATGGATTTCTTTAAGAAGTTGCTCTTCTGTTACATATAATCTTTTCAGGGATTTCTTGATTTTTGTCTCCCAGAGGTCAGCCAATTCATTCATTGAGCAGACATTTCCTGGAGGCCTCAGATATAATGTCTTGTTTAATGTCTTGGGATCCTCTATGGTGCATATTGTAAATTTAGCAACATCATTCTCTTTAACAAAAACACCTGCAAAGAAATGTTCTTCCCTGAGGTACCGACATATACATGTAGAATAATCTTTTATACTTTCAAATAAATTCAGATATAAGACTAAAAGAATAGAGAAGCATTACTATCAAACCTTTAGTATTTCCTTCACCGAATATTTTAATGTCATATCTAGGAGGAGCATCTAGGCCAGGTTGCACCAGTGAAGGAAGCAAATAGCGCATAAAGAAGTTGCAGCATATGTAGGTATGAGGAATGCCTTCACTCTCTATTGAATGGCGGATTTCAATCTTCTTCTCATAGAAGCCATAATCCATGTCACAAATTTGAACCTTTGTTGGATCTGCTCCAAATTCTGCCGGAATAAATCTCTGCACGAAATCAGCGCAAAGTCAGAAGCAATGCCTCATGTTGCATAACACAACAACAGCTACCATAAATTTTCTAGTGGACAAAGTCAGAAAAAGGTTATGAAATTCAAAATGGCTGTCCTAAAACGTGTCATCAGAAACTACTCCCTCCATTTCAAAATGTAGGGTGTAGTAAGATTCAAAATAGCAAAGACTGTAAACTTGGACCATAAATTACTCAAAACATACGTATTTTTAGTGCACAAAATATACATCGATATATTCTTATTTCATTTGTCCTTAGTAAGACATTGGTTTTCTAGCAACCAATAACATACTATAAGAAAACCTGACGGTCAAAGTATATCCTAAAAGACTCTCAGATCTTAATACATCTTATAAAAAGAAACAGAGGGAGTAGGTTGTTTTAGTTTTGTTCTAAGTCAAACTTCTTAGCTTTTACCAAGTTTATAGAAAAATGCACCAACATCTGCAACATCAAATTTATTTCACTAAATTCACCATGAAATGTCTTAATAGTGCTTTTATTTGGTATTGTAGATGTTAATATATTTGTTCTAGCCATGGCTAAGGCCAGAACAGATGAGGCAAACAAATAAGCGGCAACTTTTTCCCCAAAAAGTTCAAAAAACTTTTATCATAGTTTCTTGTCCATCTCGCTATAGGCATAGCCCATATGCTCCAGATTATTTTCCTTGTCCGATTGTCTACATGATTTAATCATCCCACCATAGAGCCAAAATTGATTTCTTGCTTTCATCAAAACTCGTGCCATCTACTTGGGTGAGTGTTCCCACTTGGAAATCATTTGCTTTCGACGCCGAACCTTCTGATATGTCGTGACAACGTATGTTAAGTTAACCAAGTTAAGTGGAAATGTCTTGTGGCTTGCCAGCTCAGTCAGTAGCTCACCTTCACGCACCCAGCTTCCTTTATAGCCCGAATCAGGGGCTTCTGCTCGAGCACCTTCTTCGTGGGCACCGCGCAGATGACAACGTCCACCTGACGCACCGCCTCGAGCAGGCTCGAGTAATCTTCCAGTGACCCCTAGGCCACATGACAACGAACCCAAGCCCTTTAGGCTTTAGCTAATTGAGTGGAACTGAAGATTAGGGGTGCCGCGCATTTACCTGGAGCAGAGTGGCGCCGGCGGCTACGAGCGGCTCGAGCAAGGGGGAGGAGTCGGGGCGTGCGAAGTGGTGGGGCCGGACGAGCGCGAAGGTGGGGTGGCCCGCGTCGAGGCTGGCCCGAGCGATGCTTCCACCGAGGCGGCCGGTGGCGCCGACCACCAGGACCCGGCTCCTCGTCCTCGCCACCTCACTTGACATCGCCGCCGCCGCCCGCTCGGTTCGATGAGATCCCACGGCGCGATTGGCAACGGCTGGCAAGGGAAGGCTGCGGCCGTTTGAGTTTTGACCGGGTGACGTGGTTGTCTCACGATCAAAGTACAATCATTTTTTTAAAAAGAGGGAAGACCTCTGCTTTTATTGAAAGCATTCGGGTAACCAGACTGGGAACACCAGTTTACAAAGTAGAAACAAAGGAAAACGGCCACGACCACAACAGCTGACAGATTACAGTTCTATTACATCAGATAAGCTAATCATGGACGGCCTGAATCCTCGCAGCCAGCTGACTATTAGATTCTTCATCTTCTCGATCTCTTGCTAAACCTCCGGCTTCATCCTAACACTCCATTTCTGTAATAAACCAATAGCAGTAAAGATTATATCAGTGGGAGCTCTTGGAAACACTTTTTCAATCGCCATTTTATTTCTGCAAATCCATATAGCCCAGGCAAACCCCGAAAAGATAACCAAAGCTAACTTTGCTGAGCACGCCCCCCTGCCACTCAGCCACCCTTCCCAGAACTCTGACAAAGAAGAAGGGTAAGAACCCAAATGTAAAATGTCAGCAAACATTTCCCAAATCATTCTAGCAATATGGCATTTGAATAAAATGTGATCAGTGGTTTCTAGACAGCCACACAAACAACAATCTGAGGAGCCCTTCCAACCCCTCTTGACTAGACTGCCCCCAACTTGTAACTTATCATTCACCACCTGCCATAGGAAGAATTTGATCTTTAAAGGAACCTTACTCTTCCAAATCAGACTAACCAGCCTGTTCTTGAAACCCCTGTCAGTAAGGAATCTATAAAGGGATCTTGTGGAGCAGCATTTTTTCTTCTCTAACGCCCAGAAGGGTTTATCTGCTATGTTGTCAGTTAAAGCACAATCCTTAAGCATATCTAGTAAGCTCAACCATCTGCTATAAAGGTCAGGGCTCAGAGTCCTTCTGAAGTCCACTACCCATTGACCCTCATCCCAACATTCAGAAACAGTACAACTTCTATTACGAACCAAAGGAGACAGGTCATCAAACAGATTTTTCAAAGGAACATTGGATATCCAACAGTCCTCCCAAAACCGACATAACTCGCCATCTCCTACTTCAAAAGTTGAGCCCCACTCGAATAAGTGTTTGACAGAATGCAGACCCTTCCAAAATTGGGAGGCCCCTACTACTTTGGATTTAAAAAAGTTGTTAACCCCCATATATTTGGCTTTTAAAATCCTGAACCATAATTCATCAGGTTGTTGATATATTTTCCATATCCATTTAACCAAAAGGCTTTCATTCATGATTTTTGTATTGATACTACCCATTCCCCCTTGATCCGTAGGTCTGCTAATCATATCCCATTTAGCCGTATGGTAGAGAAACTTGTCCTCGGCCCCCTGCCAAAGGAATTTAGCCCTAATACTATCCATTTTCTCATGTACCCCATCTTTTAGAAGGTAGAATCCCATGCAGTAGGTGGGGATAGAGCTTAGACATGAATTAGTCAAAATCAGCCTACCACCAGATGTCATCAGTTTTCCTTTCCATGGATCAAGACGCTTTGTCATCTTTTGGATTATAGGGCTGAAAGAGGCCATATTCAAGTGTTTGTAACTAATTGGAATCCCCAGGTATTTCAGGAAAGACCCCCAACACACAGTTTAACATGTTAGCCATTCTCTCTTTCTCAGATTGTTGAACCCCAAATACGAAAACCTCACTCTTATGGTAGTTAATTTTAAGCCCCGATAACCACTCAAAGGTGTAGAGGATCAGTTTCAGGTTTCTAATAGATTTTTCTGACCCATCTATCATGATGACAGTGTCATCAGCGTATTGGATATGAGTTATGCCCCCAGGGATTAGATCTTCAAGTACTCCTTTCAAGTGATCCTTACTTGCAGCTGTTTGTAGCATCACCCCTAATGCATCAGCAACCAAGTTGAAAAGCAAAGGGGATAGAGGATCCCCTTGTCTCAACCCCCTATAAGTTCTGAAAAAAATTACTTCTCTCACCATTGATGTTGACACAGACCTTCCCTTCTTTGACAGATTTCATGACCCAGTTCACCCATTTTTGAGGAAAACCCCTACTTATTACCTCCTCTAGGAAACCCCACCTCACTCTATCGTATGCTTTTTCGAAGTCAATTTTCAGGACTAGCACCTTGGCCTTCTTTCTGTGAAGTTCATGTAGCACTTCATGCAGCACAATCACTCCTTCCAGAATATTTCTCCCCTTGACAAACCCAGTTTGGTTCTTTCCAATGACCTTTTGAGCCACAGGGACTAACCTATTGGTCAGAACCTTTGTAAAACACTTGTAATCCACATTCAAGAGGCAAATAGGTCTAAATTGTTTTATAGTATTTGCCTCCTTTAGTTTAGGGACTAGTGTGATAACCCCAAGTTGAGTCTCTTCAGATCAAGTTGTTCTGCCCAAAGATCTTGGAACATGTTCATCATTTCTTTATTAATAGTCCCCCAGCATTGTTGAAAAAAAACTAACACTGAAACCATTTGGGCCAGGAGTTGTATTTGTTTTCATTTTCCTTACAGTCTCTCTGATCTCTTCCAAGCAAAAGGGTCTGATCAGGTTATCTTTTTCTTCACTATTCAGTTTGAATTCTGCTGGCCAGAAGTCATCTCCCAAGTGCATTATGCACTCCTCACTTTGACCAAACAGAGATTTGTAAAACCTCACCACATGATTAGTGATCTCTTGCTGTCCCCTTATCTCTCCATTTTCAGATTCCAGGAAGGCAATGGATTTTTATTTCTCCTACCATCAGCAAATTGATGAAAGAAATGAGAATTTGCATCCCCCAGCAACATCCAGTTTTCCCCTGCCTTCTGTTGCCATTGGAGCTCTTCCTGTTTGCTACATTCCTTAAGTTTATTTTCCAGATCAATTCTTTCTTCCCATTCTTCTATGGAGAGCAGCTTTTGTTCAGAAATAAGATCAATCTCTTCAATTCTCTTAGCCCAAGCCATTTTCTTTTTTTTTTCTCAGCCCCTAACAAGTTTAGGTTCCATCCCCTGAGGAACTTTCTCAAGGACTGTATGCACCCATGCCATACATCCATAGAATAGTCAGACTTGTTGAAAGATTCTCTCTTTTCCATCCATCTCCTGTTGACTAGATCCCCAAAACCTTCCATAGCCAGCCACCTTTCTTGAAAGAAAAAGTACTTAGCTTTGTTGTACCTCTGTTCTCCCGAATCCAGAACTAGAGGAGAGTGGTCAGAACCAATTCTAGCTTTGGACCAAGCAAAGCAAGAAGGAAAAGTACTAACCCAGGAGGTAGAAGTTAAAATTCTATCTAGTTTGACCAAAGTAGGACTTCTTTGCTTATTGGACCAAGTAAATTTTACCCCACCTATAAACATTTCCTTGAGTTGAAGATCCCCTGTAAAGTCATTGAACAAATCCATAAGTTTCTGGTCCCCCTGACCCTGGTTCTTTTCATGACTGTATCTGATCAAGTTAAAATCTCCACCCATCAGAATGGGTAGCTGGATATTGTCACAAAACCCCTGCAGTTCTAGCAAGAAGATAGGAGAAAATTCATGTTGGGCAGGACCGTATACATTGATGAACCAAAATCTATAGTTAGTTTTCCTATTCCTGACTAAGAGGGCTAAGAAGAACTCACCCAGATGGGATTCTTCTATCTCAAAGACATCACAATTAGCCCCAGAAAGTAAACCTCCAGAGTGTCCTTTGGCAGGTACCCACAACCAAGAAAAATTCCCAGAACCCCCAATATCTTTAAGATCAGAGTCAGAAAAGCTTTCTTTAATGGTTTCTTGAATCCCTACCAAGTCTACATCTTCAGTTAAGATATGTTCATGAATCCATTTCCTCCTATAGGCTTTCCCTAGACCCCTGACATTCCAAAAGAAAGCTCTCATTGGATTATCTGTTTGGAGGATTGACACAGTCTTCCCCCTGGGAGACTTGTCATTCTCATTTTCAGAATCACCCATGAATTATAGTATTGAAACCCCTAGAGACATTATCAACTGGAGCCATTGAAAGGTCATCCATCAGGTCCTCCTCATGAGGTTTGTCTCTTTCTCTCTGTTTCTCTAAAAACACCCTATAATTTGCTTCAGCAATTGCTGCCCTAGCCCTTTCCTCAGCTCTGAACACCCCAATTTGATTACTGGGAGAATCACACACAATATTCAAATCTGCTATAGTATTCTGTAAGGAAACAGTAGTAGCCTCATTAAGAACAGTGAAAGAAAAAGGAGTTTTGACAGCACCTGTAATATTGTTTTTGGCCATCACCCTTGATGCAGCCTTGGAAGCAATTGGAACCCCATCTTTAGGCACCCTGCTGCTTGTTCTGGTAGCAACCACCACCTTGCCCCTCTTTTTCTTAGATTTTTTAGACTTGTCACCTGCCACCCAATATCAGAAGCATCCCCATCAGACACCATAAGGTGGTTAGAGTACATATCAGATTGATCCTCATCAGAATCAAAAACTACCTCATTCAAAGGATCAGTAGCCACAATCTGAGAGTTCAGAAGACTTTCTTCCTGTGTCAACACTTCAGATGGCTCATGTTCATCCTGTAACACTAGCTTCGGCCACTTGAATTTGTCCATCACAAATGGCCCATCTTTGCCTTGCACAATCATTTGGCAAGATGGATCAAAATTTATAGGATCCATGTTCTCTTTTTTGTTCCCATCCTGACTGGCCTGCCCCTCATTCGACCCCTTGCTCGCCGAAATCCTCCCATCCATCCTAGGGAGATTGACCACAGAGTCCTCCTCATCAATGATTTTGCCAGATTTTACTTCAAGCACCCCAAGGTCTGGATGAAAGGCCGCAACTGGAGTAGCTTGAATATTGTCACTCTCAGCTTCTTTCTGCTCAGATTGTTCCAGCCCCTCCTCCATGTATTCCTCCTATCCAGAATCATTTTCCCTGTCCACTCTTCCCATCCTGTCAAACTTGCTTGAACTCCTCTTAGAGCCCCCTCATCATGCTTAGGATCACTATCTTTTCCAGAGCCACCAGCCTTGTCATTTTGGTTATTGTTACTTCTGTTTGAACTGTTCCCTCCCTGAGCAGACTTGGCAGCACCCTCTACCTCAAATGTGATAGGCTTCCCAACACCATTAAAGAAAATGTCAATAGTACCTCTTATGGCTTCTGGGTTTCTGCACCTTCCCTGCACCCTTATAGCCTCTTCCCTCAATAGACTGAGTTCATCTGCAGCTATAGGTTCAGCCACCAGAGAGACAATGTTCTTTACTACTTCTACATCTCTGGCCAAATCAGGAACTCCAGTTACCTTTAGCCAAACAGTATGTAAAAGAGAAGAGGTCTCATGGTCCCTTCGGATTTCGCCTTTGAGCCCAAAGAGAGACATCTGGAAATCTGTGAGCCTAGTAAATGTCTCCAGAGACCCCTTATCTGGGAACACCACCAGGAACTCACATTCTCATGTATCTTCTTTGTTCTGAAGTCCCAGTCTTTCTTCACTAAGTTCCTTAGTTCTTTTTCTACTTTCTCCTCAGTAGCTACTCCTTTGAGGATGATTAAGAGCCCTGTCGACTGATGTGTCTTGATTTTGTCTTCTGCAATGTTCATAGAGTAGAACCCCTGTCCAGGCCTACCGAAACCAAACATGTTAACCTTCTTCTCCTCATCTGCTTTACAGTCAGTGGCAATGTGACCGGTCTTGTGGCACTTAAAGCAATCTGGTTCCCCTTCACACTCAGCTTGGTAATGGCTAGTTCCCAGACATTTGAAACATTTCACATCAGCATTGGGATTGGCCCTCTTACCATCAGACACAGCTTTCCCACGCTCTATAGCAACCATCTTCCTGGGATCCTGCTCCCGACGATTGTCCCGACCCCTGACCAGCTTGATTTCTGACCCCCGAATACCAATTGCCTTGGTTAGGTTGAGAGTGATTACCTTCAGGGCGCGGCCCTCCAGCAACTTGTGGGTAATTGGCTCTGAATTGTTCTTGTCTAGGACCCCCAAATCCCCTACCCTGATTGCGCCAGGCCTCACCGCGGGGGATCTGAGCATCCCTGTTGCTGATTCTTGGGCCTTGTTGACCCCTCCCCTTCTGCTGGATGAAAGCCAGTTCCTCTCCAAGAAGATCGTCCTCCTCCATCCAATCCGCCTTCCCCCAATCTTCCTGTCTCCTCTTGCGATTAGGCCCGCCCTCCATGCCTGCGGAGATGACCTGCGCGAAAGTTTTGGTTAGGGGTGGCGGCGGTGGTAGCCGACGAATTCTCTTGGCTAGGTATCCAAATCTTCTAACCTCTTCCCCCCTGGCTGAGGTATAAGACTTCATGGATATCGACCCCTTGGGAATCCAAAACCAGCCCGGCCCTGGCCCCCTGTTTTGGGTCCGGGTTCCATGAGTGGTCAAACCGAGGGTCAACAAATTTCCCCTCTGAATCCCGCTCAGGTTCTTCCCTCCCCTGTTTCCCAGCCGAAGCGATTTCCTCTTCCTGGAATCGCAGCATCTTACCCATTGAAAGCTCCAATCGATTACAAGCATCATCAAGCTGTTTAATATCAAATCCACACTTGGGGAGAACAATTGTTGGCGAATCTCATCAGCAATTTGCATTTTAGCCAACTGCTTACCCCCTGCTGTGGTAGGCCTGTACACACTGTCCCCCCGCGGAAGAACATCTCTAGTCGGAGCCATGGTTAGCCTCCTCTAAGCCCCCTTTTTCGCCGGAGTTGAGCCTAGGGGCGGCCAATCCCTGAGGCACTGTGAATCAGCCCCATCAGGATTTTGATTGCTGACCCCTGAGACCGCAAGCTTTCCCCAACCCCCTCCAATGGCGTCGATACCTGTAGAGCGATCAGCAACTCCCCCTGAGTCTCCCCGCACCACGGACCTAGCATGCTGGCGAGCCAGAACATTGGATTCATGGATATCATGATCACATTTGACACACAAGTACGCCTTATCCGACTCGCAGAACCATGCGGCCATGTCCTCGCAGATATCACAAACCCTAACTACCAAAACCATGGTGAAACCGGTGGGGGAGGCCTCGGAGAAGGGGAAACTCACCGGTGAAACGAAGCAGCGTCGTACCCCGGAGCTTTTCCCCTACTTTAGAAGTCGACGGCGACCGGAATCGCCCGTATCCTCTGTTTCGCCCTCGTACCCCTTAGAATATTAGAGATTCATAGAGTCGATCAAGTACAATCATGAACCGTTGGTTCACTACCTCTCGCTGATCGGACGGTATGGAGCGAAGTTTAGGGGGGAGTGTTGTTGGTGACTGAAAGCTTTAGCCAGGGTATTGATGCACCGCTTACCGAGGCCTTTTTTAATCTGTGTTCCGAGTAAATTGTTTTACGTGAAATTCGTCTGAAATGAATTTTGATCAATCACTTGTCGTTCGAGAACCCAACTCCAAAATTGCTCCATGGGAATCACCGTATGAATTCACTAGTGTTCTACTACAAGACATGCTACACTGGCACACGAGCCACCAAATTGTATTCTGACTAGTTTATGTACGCTAAGCCCTGATGATGCCTGATCGATCGTCAGACGATGTCGGTGAGAGGGGAGCTATTCGACCCGTATCTCCCATCTCCCACAAATAAAAAAACAAAGAATGAACATTTTTTGTGTGAAAAAACCTTTTGCTTTTTCGTCTGCCGCTGCGATACTCAGCCTATCCCCAACAGCTGCTTCCTGCGACTCCTCCAGCACGCTCCAATTTTCGGCCCACCAATCCCTGCCCCTTCCAAATTTGAGCCCACCGATCCTCTCCTCCGTGTCAAAAAAAAATCAGCCTTGTTCCTCTCCTCCATCTGTGCCACCCGGACTCGCCGCCCGGCCGCGCCACTGCGTCGCCCCGTCCCTCGCCACTTGGCCGCACCGCCCGACCCTCCCTTGGCACCGGGCTGCATCCCTTGTTTCCCCGGAAGTTCCGCGCCCAGCTCGCCACCATGGGACATCATGGCATCGTATCCCAACCCCGACGACCCGGCACCTAGCCGCCACCGTCGTCGTGGCCACCGTGACAACGCTGACCCGGCATCCGGCAGTAGGAGGACCTCGACACCCACACCCTACACTCGAAGCAGGAGGATCTGACGTGCCATCGTGAATGCCGGAACCAGGAGGACCCGGCGTGCCATCTCTGGCGCTGCCGCGACGTTCTTCAGCGAGGAGAACCACAAGGTTTGCCAATCCCTTCCCTTCTAGCTGTGTGACACAGCGCACCCAAACCCTTAAATTGATTGGCTATTTGTACTCGGATTTGATCTAATTACATGTTTGTATTTGGTTGGTGAAGAGTTTGTCGTACTGCTTCGTGCTGCCACCGTCGTTGTGCCTAGGCATGGCGTGCGGACGTTGAAGCCCATCTGGGCCTCGCGCCGCTGCCGCTTGGTTGCCGTTGCTCTGCTGCAGGGTATCGCCTCCAGCCCTCCACTCTGCTACAGGGGGTTGCAGCCGTATCGCTGATTCAGGTATGGCTTGCCGACTATTGTCTATTTCTCGCTACAATCAATCAGTTATCTCTGAATTCGATTTCATTCAGAGGTTGTTTTTTCTGTTGGCAAATAAAGTCATACTACAGTTATGTGTACAATGCCCTTGAATTACTCAGTCAAATTAAGCCACATGATTGCACGCAAAATGTGTTGTTTTCCTCATCGACATCACAAATTCACTATATATGATGCTTTGACAATACTAGCAGAGATTTGACCTACCATGATGAAAATTCTTATGATGATTCTGATATGGTCACCGAAGAGTGATTTCCATGACGTTTTGGTTGTTTTGGTCATTGAACTGCGTGACGATTTTGTTTTCCGTGATGTATTTTGGAAAGGTCATGGGAATGGTCACAGAAACCCTGATGGAATCGTCACAAAGGCGTTCGCGGCACTGTTCATCGCTGGATTGTGACGGTTTCACATATATCCTTAAGTTATGACCAACACACTTCGTCATTGAAACCATTTGGCTACGGGAGTCGGCGCCGTTTGCCTGCGGGAGAGCCGCCTTCACTCATACTTCACTAGTACCCCCATCCGCCGTTAGTCGTCGGACTCAGCCGGACACTTCTCCTTCTGACGTTATGGGACCCGCCGTTACTCATCCGTTCCGAATGGGTGCCGTTCTACCACACTTCACTGACCGACATGTGGGACCTGCCTGTGGGATCACGTGTCAGTTAGATGGGACCCACCACATGGACCCAGCCCACCATCCTTCGACGACTGACATATGGGACCCGTCTGGGACCGTTTTTCATCCGAAGTGTGGGATCAGCGTGTCAGTTAGATGGGACCCAGCCCACCACCCTTCGTCGACTGACATGTGGGACCCCCGTCTGATACAGTTCTCCATCCGATGTGGGTGTGTCAGTTAGATGGGACCCAGCCCACCACCCTTCGTCGACTGACATGTGGGACCCCCGTCTGATACAGTTCTCCATCCGATGTGGGATCGGCGTGTCAGTTAGATGGGACCCAGCCCACCACCCTTTGTCGAATGACATGTGGGACCCCGTCTGGGACCGTTTTCCATCCGACGTGTGGGATCAGCGTGTCTGTTAGATGGGACCCAACCCACCACCCTTCGTCGAATGACATGTGGGACCTAGTTTGGGGCCGTTTTCCATCCGACGTGTGGGATCAGCGTGTCAGTTAGATGGGACCCAGCCCACCATCCTTCGACAACTGACATGTGGGACCCGTCTGGGACCCGTGTGGGATCAGCGTGTCAGTTAGAAGGGACCCGCCATGGTGGACTCATCTCCGTTGAAGAGGGGTCAACCTTCGTCGACTGACATGTGGGACCCGACTGGGACCGTTCCCATCGGACGTGTGGACCAGAGCGTCAAGTTAGATGGGACCCCCAACCGGGGACCCTTCTCTGTTCACGTGGGACTGCCCTTCTCTGACAGAGATGTGGGACCACCCTCTCCGACCCATGTTGAATTCCCAAAAAACATTGGGTTCTCTAGGATTCTTACCCAGGATCTAGCACTAAAGAGGTGAAGGTCTTTGCCACTACACTAAGCGGCTGTGTGTGTTCTCGTCCCCTTGGAGCCTTTATATATTATAATATAAGTACATTTTATGTTCTCTTATATCTATATATATGGGACCCTGAAAGTGGATAAGTATCTGCCCGTTGGACTTGCGACGGAGTCGGAGGCGGCAGCGGAGGATCCCCGGTGTGCTGTGGTGGCTCCGGCGTCCATTTGGAAGCAGGCGGCAGGGCTTTGCCGGTGGAGCACGGTGGCATTGGCGTCCGCATCGCTTGTGTGCCACGGCGGAGGTGTCAGATCCGATCCGCGTCGCTTGTGTGCCGCGGCGGAGGCGTCACATCCGATTCACCGGTCTCCTTTCTTCGCTATTTACTGTTCGTTTCTTCATTTTTGTTTTGCCTCAACATGGATCTACTACAGGACTTAGGGATTTCGCTTAGATATATCACCTTTGATGCATACCTCCATATCCCTTAATTTTACATAGATGTGGGACGGGGAATGTTTTGGTAGTCCCTGTAGCACATGGCTATTGGATTTGTTAGGAGGCAGCAAATCAGTGCCACTAATCTTTGAGCTGCACTTGTTGCTACGCATGCTGTAGATTCAACATGAAACCCTGCTATGCTATGTTCCGTGGCCGTACGCGAGGGATTTTCCGCAGCTGGGCTGATTGCCACGACCAAGTTCATGGGTTCTCTGGTGCTTCATATAAAAGTACAACTCCTATGAAGATGCAGTTGCTGCCTTCAACTCAAGAGCAAACAACTCTAATCCACCCTTGGCTGCTGCTGATGACATCTGTCGTCAAAATCCAATACCTGCTCCACCCTCTTTCTCCTTTAAAATTGTTGTAATAGTCATCGTGGTTATCTATTTCTATAACATATGGAAGAAGCTGAGCTCGTGTACTGACTGTTAGTGTGATTGTTAGACTTGATCTAGCTGAATTTGTAATGGTATTATAATTGTTATGGTTAGACTTGATTTACCCAAAATTGTAATGGTTACAGCTCCATTAACCGCTATCCTAGTTTTTGTTATATATATCTATGTGCTGCTATTCTAAATTTTGACTAGCTCGTACCATGGAAAATGTTAATGGTTGTTAAAGCTGCTTTTCTTCGGATATACGTGTGCAATAGCATTTCAACCCCATGGTTCCTTGATCCGTTTTGCATAACGATGCGGCGAGATTTGCTCATCGCTGCAATGTGGGAGCCAGCAGGTAGGTGAATGATTTTTTGTATCGGTGCATACTGATTGATACAACAATCAAACTAACAAACCCATTATTATTTGTCCTACGAGGTCAATTATGTAGCGGTCGGACTTTCTACATTAGCGGATATGAACTGCTAGGAGCCAACACTTGGGACACAGTATAGTCCGGCCATTTCTCTTTCGTGTACCATGGGAAGGTCCGGCGCTATCTCTTGTGTGTACCATGGGATAGTCCTTAAATGGGCCGAGTGATAATTGGGCCATCCCCGCTAGTAAGGGACAGTCATCCACCTCGTGTGGAACACGTATAGTGAACATATATGTGATGTTACATCTTGCTCAGGAGCTTCTGGAAGATGACCAAAACCAAGGATGAAGAGAAAAGAAAATGTGTTGAGAATGTGAACCATGACAAGCTGGAAGTGATGTCTTTTGTGTGTATCATGGGGAAGTCTTGTGCTATCTCTTTTGTGTATCATGGGGAAGTCCGGCCATACCTCTTTTGTGTACCACGGGACAGTCCTTATATGGGCCTTGTGATAATTGGGTTGTCCCCGCTCCTAAGGGACAAATTCATGTATATTGGATATACATCCCCAGAAAATGGAAAAATATCTGCCCATTGGACTTGCGCTGGCTAGGCGGCGGAGCTAGAGGCGGCGGCGGAGGATCCCCGGTGTGCTGTGCTGGCTCCGGTGTCCATTTGGAGGCAGGCGGCGGGGCTTTCTTGGTGGGGCGTGGCGGCATTAGCGTCTGCGTCGCTTGTGTGCCACGGCAGCGGTAGAGGCGTCAGATCTGATTCGCAGGTCTCCTTTCTCCCTATTTTACTATTTGTTTCTTCATTTGGATTTTGCCTCATCATGGATCTACTACAAGACTTGGGGATTTCTCTTAGAATGAACACCTTTGATGCATACCGCCATATCCCTTAATTTTAGATAGATGCGGGATGGGAAATGGTTCTGGTAGTCGCTGTAGCACATGGATATTGGATTTGTTACGAGGCAGCAAATCTGTGCCACTAATCTTTAAGCTACACATGTGATGGTTAGACTTGATTTAGCTGCTATTCTAGTCTAAGTTGTATGTCTTTGTGCTTCTACTCTAAATTTGGATGACATTGTAACATGAAAATTGTTAATGGTTGTTAAACATGCAATTTGGTATAAGTTGTGCACTTTACTGATGGATCTTTGTTGCATTATTTTCTTCTTCATTCAGTGATATCATTACTTAGGAAGCTGAGGCCTCTTGCACACTGATGAAATGGAGCAGGCCCCCAACAGGAGGACGGACTCATTTGCCAGCCTCCCAGATGATCTCATTCTCGAGATCCTCCGTCGTATCCCTGGCCCCTCCTTGTTCCGCTGCAAATTGGTCTATCGAGACTGGAAACACCTCATCAACAACTCTGACATCAATGACAAGCTAGCCCACCAGACTGTGATCGGTTTTTTCTTTGATACTGAGAAGAAGAACACCCAGCACTTCACCAGCTTCATCGATGAACTTCCCTGCTTCGACTTCTTGCCCACATGTGGTCATGTAGATGTCTCAGATTGCTGCAATGGCCTCATCCTATGCCTGTGGTCTAGATCTCCCTGGATTGTCTGCAATCCAATCACACAAAATTATAAGGTACTGTCAGCTAGCCCTCATTATCGTGCCCTACGTTTGGAGGGTTTTGATCCAATAGCTGGGGTGGCTCAATTGTGTTTTGATCCGACAGTCTCCTCGCAATTCCATGTCATTGAATATTTGGATGGTGAAGACGGTACAGTTGAAGCTTTGCAGTTCTATTCGTCTGAAACTAATACATGGCTCAGTAAAAATTATGGATGGCTGGAGGGTATTGTTATATAGCTTGGTGAAACGTGAAGTCTATTTATTAATGGTTTTCTGCACAATATGGCGTACGTTAGGGATGAGGCAAGGGATGTGATAATTGCTGTGGATATGGAGGGAAACACATGGAAGGAAATTGCTGCGCCTACTGGTAATGAAAACTAGACCTTGCATCAATATCAGGGTCACTTGTGTGTATGTCTCATTGATGGTCCTCACAATCAACGCAAGTTTTCAATGTGGATCCTTGAAGACTATGGTACTAATAATTGGACATTGCAGCATACAGTCGTCCTTAACAACATTTTTAGAATCATTAATATCCGACGGGTTATGACCCAGAAGTTGATTGCAGTTCACCCCGAATGAAATTTGGTTTTCTTAGCTAGGTATAAAGGATGACGAATCATCGCATATGACATGGACAGCAGAAAAGTTCATGTCTTCCCTACCAGAAGGTTTTAGTATCAGAGATGTTGGGATATCCTGGAAGAAGAAGAATACTACCTCCAACGAGCCTATCTTCCATATGTTCCCTTGTTATCCGATTCACTACAGCCCGCGAGGGGTTTTCCGTAGCTGGGCTGACTGCCATGACCAAGTTCATGGGTTCTCCGGTGCTTCATATAAAAGTTCAACTCCTATGAAGATGCAGTTGCTGCCTTCAACTCAAGAGCAAACAACTCTAATCCACCCTTGGCTGCTGATGATGACATCTGTCATCAAAACCCAATACCTGCTCGACCATCTTTCTCCTTCAAAATTGTTGTAATTGTCATCCTGGTTATCTATGTCTGTAACATATGGAAGAAGCTGAGCTCTTGTACTGACTGTTAGTGTGATTATTATCTACGTTAGCAGATATGAACTGCCAGGAGACAACACTTGGGACTTGGGATAGTCCGGCCATTTCTCTTTCGTGTACCATGGGAAAGTCCAACGCTATCTCTTTTGTGTACGCTTAGGAGCTTCTGGAAGACGACCAGAACCATGGACGAAGAAAAATGAAAATGTGTTGAGAATGAGTTGAGAAACCAGGGTTTTTGCGTGCACCACTCTTTTCTTGGAGCATATAATGAACTTGTTTGATGTCCTTTGTTTAACTTGGCTGTCGTGCTAAAACTACTTCTCTATGTTGGGTGGAGAGCGTAGTATGGTGTCGCTGATAGCTTTTATGAGTAGTTTTTGAGGTATCGGCATTTCTTCTCCTAAAAGCTCTATTATCTCTGGCTGCTTACCTGTAAATTCTACAGCTTGCTGTGTATTTCTGTTGCTCTATCAATGGAAATGGGTATTCCCGTGTTTAATTATGTAGCGATCGGACCGAACAAAAAAATTAGAACTTTTTATATGTCCAAAATAATACTATAATCAAAACTGATAAACCCATTATGCTTTGTCCTACGAGTTCAATTATGTAGTGGCCAGACGTTATGGCGTTCACAGACACTACCAGGAGCCAAGACTTGGGACTTGCGGGATCAAGAGATGGGACAGTCCATCCATTTCTCTTTTGTGTAGCATGGGAAAGTCCGGCCATATCTCTTTTGTGTACCACGGGACAGTCCTTATATGACATGGACTGCAGAATAGGAGATGTAATCCCTTCCAACCTCTTTTGGTACAGTCCACGTGTGTATTGATATTGGTTACGTGCATGGATATTGGTGAGCACTTCACCCGAGAGGTAAATCTTGAGTATCATATTTATTTATCCGCAAGGAGAAAATATGCTAAAAACTAACCCTATCTTAACTACTACCCCTGGGCTGCACTACAAGATATCGAGAATTAAGCGATATAGAGAGGATTACTCCATCAGTCTCCCTCTAACCTATGGTAAGCTGTACTAATATTGTTCAAAGGGGGGATACCTACGGAAAAAACACCACAGAGAATGCTTAACCCCGGCTCACTATTCCTACCAATCCTTCTGACGAGAGGTGGACAACAAAGACAATAAGGGAACTGTCACTTTCCCCATTACCATCACTTAACTTCGGCCAGACAGGGAGTATCTACGAGTCTTCCTAGCCCAAGCACCATGCTTACGCTATGAATGATTACTCTATTCCCTACGCGAAGCGAATAAAGTAAACTCGTAAACCAAAGAACAATAAGAACAATAAACTTACTAGTATTAGACTTCGAATTATCGAATGATCCTAGAACCAAGCCTCGGGTTAGGAGACTTGATCCTGTAGATACAACTGGAGAGGAGACACCGACAAGCTGGGCTTCCTCCAATTCTACCTCCACCCTATACTCTCTCAATCTCTCTTGATGCTAACCCTAGAGAGAAGGATCCATTCAAGGGACCCCTCCCTTATCTAGTTCTCTCTGGAAAATATGAATTAGGGTTTTTAAACTCTCTTCTTCGGGGGCTAGGGGCCCTGTTTATATAGCCCTCTAGGATGCACCATAGCCCTCGGATCAAACCGGCCTAAATAGATGGCCAATATTCATCCTCAAAGTCTGTGGAGGCAGGATCCGCGAGGTTGAAGCTGATTGGTCGAGGTGGCCGGGCGGCCGCCCACGTGGTTTGGACGGTCGCCCACTGCTGGCTGCCATGTGGTCCCAGCTTTGCAGGCGTGCCTCCTCGAGTCCTCTAGCATGCTTGAGTTGCTGGACGTGGTATTATCTCTATGTAAACCTGACATGTGGACCTCTTTTGGTTCTTTTTCGATAACCCCCTACAGAAATAGACAATCACCAAAACTCATGGAATTCTATTAGTGATAACCCTATATCTACCAAGTGTTTGCTTTTAGGTCCATTTTTATGTTTAGTTGACGATTAAGAAAACATGAGTTAACGGCCGTCAACAAGCTCCCCACACTTAGTCTTTTACTCATCCTCGAGGAAAAGGATGGAATTACTTTAAGCATAACCTAAAACCAAGACATCAACAATAGATTATCCCTGGTCATACCTGTACTGCGGGATTCAGAGTGTGTACCAAAAGACTTTGGGAAGTTGAGGATGGAATAGCACGAAGTAGAGCTCCTTCTTTCTTCAATCCTATCACTTGGAGTTTTATAATATTTTTGCAAAGAAAACTTAGCTTGCCCTTCTCCATCATGTGGCACACTCGAATCACTCATTATACGTGGTATTTGTGGAACTCACTGAGGTATGTACAATGTATGCTTTATGCTGTATCCTATTCTATGAGAGCTTATATGGAGTTGAAGGTATGTCAAGGAAATAGCATACTCACCTTGCATATGTTGCCTGGTCAAAACGGGATCCTCAGAGGGGAGTTTCATACCCTTAGATCAAGATGTACATGTGTGTGGAATATTTGGTGGCTAATCCTAATTCTACTTTGCTCCTTTGATTAGATTTCTCTCTTTTGAGATCGACAGATAACAATAAGACTTTTCAAAAGATCCATAGGCTATTATTTATTTTTCCTTTGTGGGCATTTATTCTTTTGATTCCCCTCTTTCTTTCTTTTATTCTTTCTTCTTCTCTCTCTTTTTTTCCAATACGAAATCTTGCATAGCCTCATGTAGATCATACCAAACATAGAAATTTTTGCAAGGAGAGATATTATAAGCCTGGAGCATTTATTGAAAATCCTATAAATGGTTGTATCTTCTCCCAGTGTAGGAGATAGATAAAGGGAGGAAAGCATGTTTGTGTGTACTCCTATTGTAGGAGCAGCAGAAATATATCTGGGTGTAAGTGGTCTTGATCTTAATGAGCATGACCCTTCTCTTGACAAGGGTCTCACACAGTTTGGCTAAAACTCAACACAAAGCAGCAGCCTATGTGCTAGTTTAATTTTGTCGACGAGGCTCTATAGGCATTTATTACCACAGAGGAGAAGTATAGCTAATAAATTTTTAAATTTTCAAAAAGAAATTCTCCAAATGACTAGACAATAAGAACAATAAACTCATAAACCAAAGAACAATAAGAATAATAAGAACAATAAACTCGTAAATTTTTGAATGATTACTCTATTCCCTATGCAAAGCGAATAAAGTAAACTCATAAACCAAAGAACAATAAATTTACTAGTATTAGATGTTGAATTACCGAATAATCCTAGAACCAAGCCTCGGGTTAGGAGACTTGATCCCGTAAATACAACTGGAAAGGAGACACCGACAAGCTGGGCTTCGTCCAATTCTACCTCCACCCTATACTCTCTCAATCTCTCTTGATGCTAACCCTAGAGAGAAGGATCCATTCAAGGGACCCCTCCCTTAGCTAGTTCTCTCTGGGAAAAATATGAATTAGGATTTCTAAACTCTCTTCTTCGGGGGCTAGGGGCCCTGTTTATATAGCCCTCTAGGATGCACCACAGCCCTCGGATCGAACCGACCTAAATAGACGGCCAATATTGATCCGCGAGGTTGAAGCTGATTGCTCAAGGTGGCCGGGCGGCCGCCCATGTGGCTTGGGCGGCCGTCCACTGCTGGCTGCCATGTGGGCCCAGCTTTGTAGGCGTGCCTCCTCGAGTCCTCTAGAATGTTCTTGAGTTTCTAGACGTGGTATTGTCTCTTTGTAAACCTGACATGTGGACCTCTCTTGGTTCTTTTTTGATAACCCCCTGTAGAAATAGACAATCACCAAAACTCGTGGAATTCTATTAGTGATAACCCTATATCTACCAGGTGTTTGCTTTTAAGTCCATTTTATGTTTAGTTGACGGTTAAAAACATGAGTTAATGATTATTAACAGTGTGGTTGATGATGGTATCCTTAACAGAGCAGATATATTCCATATGTTCCTCTGTTCTTGGATTCACTAGGGGAGGAGGATTTGGTGCCACTGGCGCGCTACCCTCCACGCCTGTGGAAATTGTCGGGTACCTAAGAAAGGGGTACCCTTAACCCTTGACTAAGAAGATTAAGCCATGGCATCAACAAGCCAAACCTGGTGTCATCAGCCCTCGACCAGCGCAGAAACACAAATGCCAGGTCATACTGGGCCGGCCCACGAACGGGCCTCGGTGGTCCGGGCGGCTACCTATTCGACGTTCCCCTCTTGAGGCAAAGCAGATCACTTGAGGGTGCCACTCAAGCTACCCCTCGGTGATGGAGATTCGCTCGAGCGAATGGGCAGTCCTCGAGTATGACGCACCCCTCGAATACCTACCTCCTATACGAATCCAGGAGCATTTAATGCATTCTACCTGCTCCCGCCTAAGCTCGTGGCCACAGTGACGGTAACAGTTATGAGTACGCCGGTCAAATCTTACTTTTACCTCCCATACCGGGAATCTGGTGGGTTGTACCACACTATAATACCATGCCATGCACTGTGCCCCATTCGGCACTCCCTCGAGGTACATTTACCAATATCAGGCGACTCCTCGAGGCACATTTACCAGTATCCGTAACGCATTTCCTGGGGCTTGGCCTTATCCATTCGGGCCTTGATGCCCCTCGACCACCTCTTGAGCTGGACTTCATCATCGCCGGACAACACTCCAACAACTCCCGACGCGACAGTTACAGGGATCCGCATGACCGTGCTTGGACGTCCGTCCATCACTGACCATCAGTTGCATCACCTTACGCACAAGAAGGATGGTTGCATCACTCCGAACATGACGCTACGAGACACGCCATGCCTAACGCAAGCCTCTACAGCAACATCGACATGATCAGCATCATCTCCTCGATGTCAATAGCCACGTCCGCCCTAAGATCCATGTACCCCTGTACCCCCTTCTCCTATAAAGGGGGGCGCCAGGCCCTAGTCTAGGGAGGGCATTGAAACTTAGCTAGAAAACATAAGGCATAGACAACAACTAGAGCCCAAAATGCTCAAGTCCTAGCTCACTCACTCGCACGCTTATATTCACCCCTGTACAAGCACTTCGGTGCAAGATAATACAAATTCTCTCCTTGCTATATGTAGTGCCTTCTTTTGCCCAAACCAGGATAAACCTTGTGTTCTTCTTGCACCACCATCTGGATTAGGGAGCACGCAGTACATATTTATTCATTGGTGTTAGACCATCGGAGTCGAAACACCGACAGTTGGCATGCCAGGTAGGGGAACTGCTTGTCACTAACGTTTTCCCATCGTTTTTCCAGATGGCAGACTCAGCTTTGCCACTTTCGCACGCTACGGTGATCTGGTTCGGGAGCCTAGAGTTCATGTCCCTTGGCCATGGCTACGACATGACCCTGCTTTTGGTTGGAGATTCGAGCAGAGGTCACAGCAAGCCCCCACGCTTAGGAGGGGCTGCACGTCGGTCTTGCCACCATACCTTCGCATCTACGACAGCACAATAGCCATCGTCAACATCGACCTGCGTCTGGGTTGCCACCCACCGCATTTCCCCCACTCCTGGTGGGCGACGAGGGCCCCTGGTTGGGGACCAGTCTGACCCATGTCTAGGAGCGGAGGACGAGCCAGTGGGACTCTACAAAAGCCCCGACTTCACCTTCGCGATACGTTCATCGAGGGAGCCCGACGAGGCTCCTTCGGTGCACCCGGCACCGTCACCCCCCAACTTGCTGCCACACGGACTGTTTGGAGGTCATCGCTAGTTCCCATTCGGTCTAGACAACACCGCCAGGATGAACTCCGCCATGATACGCTCCAATGTGAGCGCGCATGAGGACCGCCCGGGGGCTCTCTTGCGTGCTACCATGGACCTGGCAGCTATCCTACCAGCCTTCGAGGACCTTGGCTTCTTGCGAGCACCTGGCCCGAGGTGGTACACCCTCGGCACGATGCAACGTCTGCTGGAGGAGAAGCGGCTTGGGCAGTTCCCCATCTTCTACTCCGACAGCCCCGACTCTGACTCCGACCACTACGACCCCACCCACGAGTATTTTCACATCAAGGATGGAGTTGCATCAAGCGACAACACCATCAACCCGACGGCTATGGCAGCAGCCGCAGCCATAGCCAAATGGGCCCCTTTAGTGGCGGACCCAGAGGTGCAGCCGCCAGTTATGCCCCATGATGAACGCCAGCATCTGGATGACCAAGACGCTCAGCTCGCGCAGGTCTAGGAGATGCGAGCCAAGCTCAACGAGGATTGGGATGCCTGCGTCAGCTCGAGCAGACCCTCGAGCAGGAGTGCCGACCATCGCCTGACGGAAGGGCCCGAGCTAGAGCCCAAGAGGTCAACCGACAGATCGTTGAAGATGGGGGACCTGAGCACCCCATCATCAACCATTTCCCCTGAGCCAGTCAGAACATCATGGCGGCCGCCATGCTTCTTTGTAACATGCCCACGTCGTCAAACCCTCAAGCTCGGCAAATACAAGACGAGGTCAAAGGACTCCTTAAGGTCTTAGCTGGATAGCAGGCCGAGAGCTCGGCCTCGAGACATCAAGGGATGGCCTCAGAGAAACTTGTCAAGCCCCCTGCGATGAGAGGGAGGTCTCGGCTCACCAGGAAGCGGCCCCCCAAGCAAAGACCACGAACCCCAGGACGCGTGCTATGACATCATCAAGAATCAACAACGCAAGAGCGGGGACTCTGAAGATCGAGGCTACAGCACCCATTGAGGGGGACACTATGACAGCGACGAGGACCATCGGGCCCCCGAGCCGCTGGGTCCTCGAGTCTTTAGCAGGGCAATCAACAACACGCCGCTGCCGAACCCCTTTCGACCCCCACGAGTGTTGTCAAGTACAACGGGGAGACTAAGCCTGAGCTTTGGTTGGCCAATTTTTGGCTAGCCTGCCAGCTGGACGGGGCACGCGATGACCGCGCCATCATTCGCCAACTCCCCCTGTTCCTCTTTGACACCACTCGAAGGTGGCTCGAGGAACTCCCTCTCGATCAGATCCACAACTGGGCCGACCTGGTGTAGGTCTTCAAGGGAAACTTCAAGGGGACCTACATGCGCCCCGACAACTCCTGGGACCTCCGCAACTACAAGTAGCAGCCCAGGGAGTCCCTACACAACTTTGCCTAATGCTTCTCTAAGCAACACACCAAGATCCCACACATTCCCGACCACGACATCATCCTAGCATTCGTCTCGGGTACCACCTGCAAGGAGTTGGTATAGGAGCTAGGACGCAATCACCCCAAGACCATCGATGAGCTGATGGATGTAGTTGCCAACTACGCAGCCGTCGAGGAAGCGGTCGAAGCCTTCTTCGGCAACGAGAAAGACAAAGGGAAGGCGCAGGTGATCGACACCGAGGGCACGAGCAAGGGCCCCAAGAAGGGTAATAAGAAGAAGAAGAAAAACCAACAGGGCAAGCGTGAGGCTGCAGACGATGATCTCGTCACCGCAGTCGAGTGCAAGAAGCCTCGAGGTCCCCCCAAGGGGCTGTCTTCAACAAGATGTTGAAGGAGCCTTGCCCTTACCACAAGGGAGGGGCTAATCATAACCTCGAGGACTGCCGCATGCTTAGGAACTACTACAAAAGTCTGGGCATCGAGAAGGATGACCAGAAGAAAGACAAGGGCAGTGACAATGGTGGAGACAAGGAGGACGACAAGTTCCCCGAGGTCTTCAATTGCTACATGATCTATGGCGGCCCCTCGACTCAGCTTATGCCTCGACAGCATAAGAGAGAGCATCGAGAGGTCTTGTCCGTTCGAGTCGCTACACCCCAGTACCTTGACTGGTCCGATGCTCCCATCACGTTCGACCGTGATGACCATCCGAATCACGTCGTCAACCCAGGAGCCTACCCCCTCGTCGTTGACCCGATCATCATCAACACCCGCCTCTCCAAGGTCCTCATGGATGGGGGCAGCAGCCTCAACATCATCTATCTCGAGACCCTCGACCTCTTGGGGGTCAAGAGATCGCAGCTATGACCCAGCGCCGGGGGTTTCCATGTTGTTGTGCCAGGGAAGAAGGCCCTGCCCGTTGGGCGCATTGACCTCCCCGTCTACTTCGGCACCCCCATGAACTTTAGAAAGAAGATCCTCACCTTCGAGGTGGTTGGGTTCCGTGGCACATACCACGCCATCATCGGTCAACCTGGAAACACGCAGTTCATGGCGATCCCCAACTACACGTACCTCAAGCTCAAGATGCCGGGACCCAAGAGTGTCATCACCATCGGCTCCTCCTACGAGCTCGCATATGACTGCGATGTTGAGTGCATCAAGAATGGAGAGGCCATCGAGGAGTCTACCAGGCTGGTCTTGACCCTCGAGGGCCTCAGCGCTGAGGCCCCCGAGCCCAAGCGCCACACAGGTAGCTTCGAGCCATAGAAGATACCAAGAAGATCCCCCTTGGACCAAGCGGCTCCGGTGAGAAGGCGCTGATGATCAGTGCCACCCTCGACAGCAAATAGGAAGCAGTGCTCATTGACTTTCTCCACTTGAACACCAACATGTTTGCGTGGATTCCCTCGGACATGCCAGGCATACCGAGGGAAGTCGCCGAGCATGCCTTGGAGATCCGGGCCGGGTCCAGTCCAGTGAAGTAACGCCTGCGACGCTTCGACGAAGAGAAGCACAGGATCATCGATGAGGAGGTGCACAAGCTTCTGGCGGCCGATTTCATCAAGGAGGTTCATCATCCCAAGTGGTTAGCCAATCCTTTACTAGTTAAGAAAAAGAATGAAAAAATGAGGATGTGTGTTGATTATACTAGTTTAAATAAAGCATCTCCTAAAGTTCCATTTCCTTTACCATGCATTGATCAAATTGTTGACTCCACTGCAGGATGTGAAACTCTCTCTTTTCTTAATGCTTATTCCAGTTACCATCAAATCAAGATGAAGGAGTCCGACCAGCTCACGACCTCCTTTATCAACCCTTTTGGCATGTACTGCTATATTACCATGTCCTTCGGCCTTCGAAACATCGAGGCAACGTACCGGCGATGCATGCTTCATGTTTTCAGTGAACACATGGGGAACACAGTTGAGGCCTACGTCGACGACATCGTAGTCAAGTCAAAAAAGGTCGACAACCTCATTGAGTACCTCAAGATCGCGTTCGAGTGCCTTCGAGCCAAAAACATCAAGCTAAACCCCAAGAAATGTGTCTTTTGCGTGCCTCGAGGCATGCTTTTAGGATACATTGTCTCTCAGCGTGGTATCAAGGCCAACCCCAAGAAAGTGGTGGCAATCACCAAGATGGGGCCAATCCGAGACCTGAAAGGCATATAGAAAGTCACGGGCTGCCTCATAGCCCTTAGCCACTTCATCTCGCGCTTCGGAGAGAAGGCCCTGCCGCTGTACCAACTCCTGAAGAAATCCGAGCACTTTGCATGGACCGTCGAGGCCGAGGAGGCCCTCAATAAGCTCAAAAATATGTTGACCTCCCCCCGATTCTCATACCGCCTCGACCTGCCACGCCGTCCGAGCAAGCCGAGCCACTTCTCCTCTAGTCACCGCAACCACCCAGGTGGTCAGCGCGGCCATAGTGGTCGAGAGGTAGGAGGAAGGGCACGCACTGCCCGTCCAACGGCCGGTTTACTTCATCAGCGAGGTGCTCTCAAAAATGAAGGTCCGCTACTCACAAATCCAGAAGCTACTCTACGCCATCGTTCTCATGCGCCACAAGTTCCAGCACTATTTCCTCAGCCACTCGGTCACCGTGGTTTCTGTTGGGAGTATGCCCTAGAGGTAATCATAGAGATGATATTCCAGTTGTATCTATGACATGCATTAAGTGTTCATTGAATATCCAGTATAGACAACTTGTGTTGATTGGCAATTATGTGAATTGTTTGTGGAACTCAATTACTTGAATGGTTATTCTAAAGTTGTCCCTAGTCGGCGTTCTTATGAGAACACACTTGAATATTAGACTAGCACATGTATTAGTTGATGGCTATGTTTCACAAGTCATGGACATGGAGATGTCAAACTAATAATGTGGGCACATGTGAGACATGTAGGCTGGACTGACCCGCCATGAGAAAGTCTCTATTCATGTCATATACGTTATGTCCTTAGACCTGAGATTATGGTATGTACTCAAGATGTGAAACGACCTACTTAGAGACTATCAAACGCTGCTCCGTAACTGGGTAGTTATAAAGGTGGTCTTCGGGTGGTCGGGAAGCATGCTGTGAGACATAGACAATCAAGGTAGAATTTGCCCCTCTCTACGCGAGAGAGATATCACTGGATCTCTCAAATGATTGGATCAACAAATGCATGGTCGTGTTTGGGTTAAGTGTTAACTCATGAGTTGAACCATATATCGAGTGGCAAAGGGAATAACTTGTATGTGGTCGTAGTGGTTTGTCTGATATGATCTTTGTGTGCACATAGGAGTTGTCACGCCTTGCTAGAGGCCGCTGTCAACTATTGGGCGAGTAGGAGTACTCAGCCCATGTCAATGTGTGAGTGAACCCATAGGGTCGCATGCTTAAGGGGCTGGAAGCCTAATTTGGGTTAGACCCAAATTAGACAAGGCTTAGGGTTATTAATGGGCCTCCAACTCATGAGCTCATTGGGAATTCCTATATAAGCAAGGGGAAGGGGCACAGCCAGGAGGTTACATGCCTTGAACAGCCGCCGTCACCCTCCCCACGCTCACGCCTTCTGCTCCTCGTGGACCTAGAAATCCGAAGACGCATCGCTTCTTCCCTGCACATGTGGGATTCCTCGGAGGTGCTGCATCTGGAGCACTGGGACGAACCGCGCGAGGGGGTTGACGTGATGGACGACCATGCAACTGCACTACCTGCTGCGATGCGTACGACTACATCGAGTCATCTTTCGTTGCACCTACGCGTCTAGTGGTAATCTCGTAACCTATAACTAGCAGTAGATCCTGGTTTATGAGGTAGAAAAGTTTTGTTTTCTGGCTAGCGTGGCACCCTCATAACCCAATAGTTTCATTCTTCCCCTGGGGGAGATCATCTAAAACTGGGAGGCCGTGGGAAGGATTACTAAGTGGTCAGTCGAGCTCATGGGCGAGACTATCACCTATGCGCCGTGCAAAGCAATCAAGTCTCAGGTGCTGGTGGACTTCGTCGCCGAGTGGACCAACACCCAGCTTCCACCGGCGCAGATTCAAGCTAAGCTGTGGACGATGTACTTTGATGGGTTGCTCATGAAGACTAGAGCAGGTGCGGGCTTGCTCTTCATCTCTCCCCTCGGAGTCGACATGCGCTACATCATTCGCATCCACTTCGCTGCCTCCAACAACATTGCGGAGTATGAGGCCCTCGTCAACGGTCTACGAATTGCCCTCGAGCTTAGGGTTCGACGCCTTGATGTTTGAGGTGACTCACAACTTGTCATCGACCAAGTAATGAAGGCCTCAAGCTACCATGACCCTAAGATGGAGGCCTACTGCAATGAGGTACGCAAGCTAGAGGATAAGTTCCATGGACTCAAGCTCAACCACGTCACTCGACGCTACAACGAAGCCATAGACGAACTCACCAAAATTGCATCTACTCGAGGCATCGTCCCACCAGATGTTTTCTCGAGGGACCTCCTTGAGCCCTCCATCAACTTAGGCTTGGGGGCTGGCAATTCACTGTCAACACTCTACCCCCAGCCTCGACCAAGGTCCCCTCGACTGGGGCTAAGGTCATGGAGATCGAGGGGTCGCCCTCACCGTCAAGCCCACCACCGGACTGGCATGTTCCCTTCCTCAACTTCCTTATTCGAGGGGAGCTCCCAAATGACCGAACCGAGGCTCGATGGATAGCTTGACGGGCCAAGACCTACGTCGTCTACGGCAATGACAAGGAACTCTACTAACAAAGCCCGACTGGGATCCTCCAGCGTTGTATCAGCATCGAGGAAGGCAGGAGGCTGCTCGAGGACATTCACTTGGGGGCTTGCGGGCATCACACCGCACCAAGGACCCTCGTCGACAATGCCTTTTGGCAAAGTTTCTACTGGCCCACCGCCATCTCTGATGCCATCAACCTCATCCGCTCGTGTGAGGGGTGCCAATTCTACACCAGGCAAACACACCTCCCGGCTCACGTCCTGCAAATGATCCCCATCACATGGCCTTTCACCGTTTGGGGCTTGATCTCGTGGGACCTCTCAAGAAGACAACCAGGGACTACACGCATCTGCTCATAGCCGTCGACAAATTCACCAAGTGAATCAAGGCTCGGCCCATCGGCAAAATTCGCTCCGAGCAGGTGGTCGAATTCTTCACCAAAATCATCCACCGCTTTGGGGTCACGAATGTCATCATCACCGATAATGGCACGTAGTTCACTGGCAAGAAGTTCTTAAACTTCTATGACCATAATCACATTCACATGAATTGGTTCATAGTCACTCATCCTCAAACCAACAGCCAGGTCGAACGCGCCAATGGCATGATCCTTCAGGGCCTCAAACCAAGAATCTATAATCGATTGAAGAAGATTGGCACGAAGTGGGCTGCCGAGCTGCCTTTGGTCCTATGGAGCCTAAGGACGATGCCTAGTCGAGCCATGGGATTTACCCTGTTCTTCTTGGTCTATGGGTCCGAGGCCGTCCTCCCCACCGATCTCGAGTACAGGTCCCCTCGATTAAAGGCCTACAACGAGTAGACAAACGAGGAGGCCCTCACAAATGCCGTCGACCAGCTCAAAGAAGCTCGATACATGACCCTCCTCCACTCCGCGAGGTACCAACAGAAGCTTCGACCCTACCACGACAAGCACATGCGCAAGAGGGATTTCCAAGTTGGCGATCTTGTCCTCCGTCGATGACAAAGCAACAAGGGGCACCACAAGTTGACTCCACCATGGGAAGACCCATATACCGTAGCTGAGGTGCTGAAACCTGGGACATACAAGCTAGCGAACAACAAAGGTGAAACCTTCACCAACGCTTGGAACATCGAACAGCTACGTCGCTTTTACCCCTAGGGCCTCGAGGCCTTGTACATTTCCCATTTTATGTACACTTGTTGCATCATGAATGAATGAAATGCTCTCGATTCTAGTACTTTTTTTGTTCATAACTCTAAGGTAGCCTCGACTCTACTTATGCAAAGTCAAGCCTCCCTCAGGGGCTACAAGGGGGGAACCCCCCAAAGTCCTCAAAAACCCACACGTTTTTTCAAAACTCGATGTTGCTCTCTTCTTCTGTGCCTCGAACACGTTTCGCAACTAAGTAGAAAACACCTCAAACTCCCTAAGGGTCAAGGGCCATCAAGCCAGTGGATCTCCTATGCCTCTACTCTAAGGTACCCCCACTCGCTCCCCCCGAGGGATAAGAGCCCGTGTCAAAAACTTAGTCCAAAAGTAGAATTCAGGCAAAAAAGAACAAGAGAACTCGAGCCTAAAAACATATCAATGAGCATTTCAGATAG
Source organism: Bothriochloa decipiens (assembly GCA_023333625.1). Taxonomy (NCBI): domain Eukaryota; kingdom Viridiplantae; phylum Streptophyta; class Magnoliopsida; order Poales; family Poaceae; genus Bothriochloa; species Bothriochloa decipiens. The sequence continues at coordinate 48,510,208 of CM041635.1, read as the reverse complement.
TGCATAATGTTTTAAGGCCACCAGGGCCACGACATCACAATGTCATAAAAACTAACTTATTACATGGGCCTCTTTACCCAGAATTGGCTCACAGGCCCTGGTCGTCATGGCCACCGTCGCCTTTTTCACTGGCATCCCCCGCATCCTCGGTAGGAAGAACCTCGGGCTCGAACAGCTTCGCCAGCTTCTCGCCCAGCTCCTCGACATCCTCTATCAGGCCATGACACCGCTCCTCATTCTTGGCATCCATTTTGCTGAGATCAGAAACGAAGCCATGCTTCACGGCATCCATGTCATACATGAAGCCGGAGTAGACAACCGCCATCACCCGCTTCACACTGATGTGAAGTGCCTCACGGACGTGATCCCTCAAGGTGGCCCCAAGGTGATATAGTCGGTCGATGAGCGCGGTCCCACACACCTCCTCACTGGCCTCCTTAGCGGGTTCGATCCCCCAGGAGTCGTAGAGCCTATTGATCATGATGCGGAGCCGATCAATTAGCACTATCTTAGCCAGAAGGCCCTCCTGTAGTGCTTTGGCGGTGGTCTGAGCGGAGAGCAGGTCCATCTCGAGGCCTAAAGGAGGAAACAAAAGTTAGTCATGGCGCACAGAGATAAGGAATTCGAGACTAAGCAAGAATACTCACTAGCGTAGTGGGTGTTGAGGGCCTCGCGGGCGTCTACCACATGATCACACTGCTTTTGAGCCTCATCTCGTTCCTTCTGGGCCTCCTTGAAGGCACAGACTGCCTTTGTCTTCTCAAACCATAGGCTTTCAAGGGCCTAGCCGGCTAGAATGATGGATTGCTCCTTCTCTCGAAGGGTCTCCTTCATCGTGTCAAGCTCAGCGGCGAGGGTGTCGGTGCGACATTTCTCCTTCCTAGCCGAGATGGTGAGGGTGTCACGTGTTGGGTTATGAGGGTGCTACGCTAGCCAGAAAACAAAACTTTTCGACCTCATAAACTAGGATCTACTGCTAGTTATAGGTTACGGGATTACCACTAGACGCGCAGGTATAGCGGAAGACGACTCGATGTAGTCGTACGCGTTGCAGTAGGCAGTGCAGTTGCGTGGTCGTCTGTCACCTCAATCCTCTCATGCGGTTCATCCTAGTGCTCCAGATGTAGCACCTCCAAGGAATCCCACACATGCAGGGAAGAAGCGATGCGCCTCCACGAGGAGCAGAAGGCGCGAGCGTGGGGAGGACGATGGTGGCTGCCAAAGGCGTATGTGTCCCTGACTGCACCCCTACCGCTTGCTTATATAGGCATCCTCAATGAACTCATGAGTTGGAGGCCCATTAGTAACCCTAAGCCTTATCTAATTCGGGTCTAACCTGAATTAGGCTTCCAGCCCCTTAAACATGCGACCCTAGGGGTTCACGCACACATTGACATGGGCCGAGTACTCCTACTCACCCAATAGTTGACAGCGGCCTCTAGCAAGGCGTGACAACTCCTATGTGCACGCGAAGATCATATCAGACGAACCACTACGACCACATACAAGTTATTCCCTTTGCCACTCGATATATGGTTCAACTCATGGGTTAACACTTAACCCAAGCATGGCCATGCATTTGTTGATCCAATCATTTGAGTGATCCAGTGATATCTCTCTCACATAGAGAGGGGCAGATTCCATCTTGATTGTCTATATCTCATAGCATGCTTCCCGACCACCTGAAGGCCACCTTTATAACTACCCAGTTACGGAGCAGCGTTTGATAGTCCCTATGTAGGCCGTTTCACATTTTGAGTACATACCACAATCTTAGGTCTAAGGACATAACGTACATGACTAAATAGAGACTTTCTCATGTTGGGTCAGTCCAGCCTACATGTCTCACATGTGCCTACGTTATTAGTTTGACATTTCCATGTCCATGACTTGTGAAATATAGCCATCAACTAATACATGTGCTGGTCTAATATTCAAGTGTGTTCTCACAAGAACACTGACCTGGGATGACTTTAGAATAACCATTCAAGTAATTGAGTTCCACAAACAATTCACATAATCACCAATCAATACAAGTTGTCTATAATGGATATTCAATGAACACTTTATTAATCATGGATACAATTGGAATATCATCATCTACATGATTAGCTCTAGGGCATATTCCCAACAGTGTCCCACTTGCACTAGAGTTAATCTCTTAGATGTCTAATCCCCATAGACCTCATGTGTACCTCATGCTTAGGTTGTGGAAGAGCCTTTGTTAAAGGATCTGCTACATTCAAATCCGTATGTATTTTGCACAATTTGATCTCTTCTCATTTCACAAACTCTTAAATGAGATAAAACTTCCAGAGTACATATTTGTTCTTCTGGTGATCCCTAGGCTGCTTAGCCTATGCAATCGTCCCATTGTTATCACAATGTAAATTCAATGGGCCCGACTCATTCGGAAACACACCAAGCTCAATGAGGAACCTCCTCAACCAAACACCTTCCTTTGCAGTGCCAGAAGCTGCAATGTACTCGGCTTCTGCTGCAAAATTAGACACCATCTCCTACTTAGAACTTTTGTAGCTAACTGCATCACCATTTATTGTGAACACAAAACCTGATTGAGATAGTGAATCATCCCCGTTGGTTTGAAAGCTAGCATCGGTGTAACCGTTTACAACGAGCTCCTCCTCACCTCCATAGATTAGGAACACATCCTTAGTCCTTCGTAAGTACTTTAGGATGTTCTTAACAAGCATCCAGTGAGGTTCATCCAGTGAGCAACAAGTCAGTAATAATAGAGAAGCCTTGCATAAGAAGAAATGCAGGGTCAGTATATAACCGAAAGAAAAGCTGGTTTGTCCTGTACTAACGTCCATTTCTAGGGTTTCGTCCTAGGGTCAAGTATGGCTCTGATACAAACTGAAACGACCCTGATTTCCGCGAAGGGAAATCCATAGAGTCGAAGTGTAATATGACCATTTAAATCACATTACCCGATAACAGTTACCATCATCCATACATCAAACAAAAGAGTGCAAATAGAGAGGTTTACAATAACTTATTACATCACCACTTGGTGGAATCAGAGTTCATGCAGCGTAATAATAAAAGCTTGAGGTGCGGAAGCTATCATCTTCGATCCAACTTGAGCGTAGGCATGAAACCCTCAGTCGTTGTACTCCCCAGATGAGTACTCACTCCTTGAACCTGAAACCAAATTTTTAGTGTGATTTGTATTGGCTACACTCCCATCCTATGCATTGCTTTGTGGAAGTTGGATGCAAAATGGATATATCAAAAGGAACCTATAAAGCTGGGGTTTCCTATGCATTAATCAGGTATATAAATAACAATATAGTAATTCAAGTTTTAAACATATTCCCAACCCATAACGTCCATCACCATCCTTCTCTTACCTTCCATCCCATCTCCTCCAACACCATCTCAGACTCAAGTCAACAAGCCAACTCCCTCATGGCTTGCCTCAGCGGCCCGCAGCCCTCAACCTGGCTCACAGCCAAAAGTCACACTGTGGGGGAAGGTAGAACACTCCACTCACTAGTCCAGTGCATGCGGAACACAGGAAAGGTCCATAGCCGATCAAGTCAGCATATGTATCGATCGATCAACCATACACTCTGCAGAGGTTTCACTAATCCATTAGATAACCATCATCGGTGCTTGCAATCACCTAGGCAGATTCTGGGCGCCTACTGCCATAGAACGATGCCACTCTGCCATCAAGCTCTGGATCACTGGAACTATGAAGAGAGCATGTATCCGCTCCTGTAGAGGATGCCATGCCATGTACCCACTCCCAAAGGGGGTGCCATGATCATCTCGGTAGGGTGATAGCTCCATCCCATGCATATACCTTCCTATCACTACTCGCCTAGCAGTAGTGGCATCGATCTATCCAGCGGTTCGGTTGTCTCCCCCCATGGAGAGCGAGTGGAAAGTAAGAGATTCCTAAGGTCCGGATACCAGCGCAGTAGTTTCTAGGTGTGACCAAGCCGGGATATCTTCATCAGGGTTTATCTTTAACGTGCTACCATGGCACCTTCGTCCCGGGCTTGATCTCTCAGAGGATCTCACCCAAAGACCACCATCACATCTCAGTTAGCTCGCTATAGGCTCCTCTCATGGAAATGTCCAGATCCATTCCCTAGCAAGACTTGCTCCAAAAGCTCGTCATAGATCCCGGCTCGATCGACTCAACCCTCACCCTACTCCCTGCCGTAAGCTCCACCTCAAACCCAGATATAGCATCATCAGCTCACATGCCCATCTGATCCATCAACTCGCACATCACCAGCCTGGCACCCTCCAGGCCTTCTCAGGGTTCATCACGTCGCATCAAAATGTAAGTGAGTGAAGTATATATATAAAAATAGCAGATAAGCAAGTGGCTAACGTAACAGCGGGTAAGCAGGTGAAATTTACAACAAGGTAGGGCTCATCAAGTAATAATCTATCATGCAATCCTAACACAGGCAATTCATTATAGCAACAGGAATTAAAGCACTATCCATACTACATTTGCCATGCGAAATAGGATTTACGAGGTTGGGTGAGTTGTGGCACCTTCATTGACGTAGCTTTTGGACTTCTCCTGGTAGTCACTGTCGTCAAACTTGTCCTCGCTTGAGCCTGTAACGAGAATTAATGGTCACGGAAGTGACCCCTATAGATTAGCACAAAGAATGAATGCCAAATAGAAGATCAAAAAGCACTCAAACATAGCATAAACAGATAGATCTCGATTTATAGAAAATTTGGATATGTGGATCAAAATTTTTGGAGCTCGTATGAATTAGTTATGATTTTTCAAAGATTTAACCATATTCTGAAAAAGAAAAAGACTGGATTAACCAGTGCTGACATGTGGCAGCCTGTGATTGGGCCACGTGTCATGGCGGTTTACACAGCGGCGGATCAGGTGCTGACATGGCAAATGACGTCATGCTGACGTCAGCATTGACCGGGCCAATGCTGGCCTAACAGGTGGGTCCGGGGTGACGTCACTGCTGACGTCAGCAGTCAACGGTCAACGGTCAATGGTCAACTGATAGGTGGGCCCATTGGGCCATTAACGGGCCATTAATGGGCCGTTAATGGGCCGAATCTGGGTCGAGCCGGGCCTGCCATGTTACACGCTCTGGTGCTGCCACATCATCACGCTGCATTCAAAATAGGCTCAGTCCACAGCTCTGGTCCACGGTGCACCGGCTCTCTGCTGGGTCCACTGTCAGCGCCTCTAATCCACATGAACCGGGTGCTCGCATATGACCTCGGGTTCACACGGTCCACCGCTCAGCTCCACGGTGCACCGACTCCTCCTGGCCCCACTGGCAGTGGCTTTGGTCCATGAACACCGAGTCCATCTTCTTCTGACCGAACTCATCCTCTTCCTCTTTCTCCTTCGGCTTGACGCCGGGCTCATCGACGGCGAGGAAAACCTCGATTCCTGGTGCTATGGTGATCCTCCGATGTCATCAACTCATCCAACGGCTCCAGGACTTCATGGCGATCATGGAGGTAGGCTTCAATGCGTAGCTTGGCTTCTGGTGATGCGCTCCATGGTGGACGGCGGCTTGATGGCAGTGGCGCTCAGTGACATCTTCTCACTGAGCCACTCCAAGTCTAATTCGGGGCATGGAAGCACAATTGGGTTCACACAGCACACTCCCGCAACGTCGGCGGCGACCTCAACTCGTGGTGGAGTCTGTGCTGGCAGTAACACCGATGGCGGATCTCCAACGTGACCGTGGTGCATGGCACGGCACCTTGGGAGGCTTCTTGGCCTCCATCTTCTTGTCCAGTCGACGCAGCTCGTCGGGCCAAGACGCTCATCATCTTCTTGCTCCCAACGGCGGTCAGAGATGGTGGGAACATGACGGTGCAAGGCGGCGCTCCAGAGCAGTGGTGCACTGGCATGGTGGCTCACGCCGAGGCGTCTGAGGCATCATCCAAGGGGCTAGCGTGTGCATCGGGTCCGTCTCATCAAGGCAAGCGTGGATCCGAGGTCAAAGCAGCTCAGGGCTCAACGACAAGGCGACAAGGTGGCCTCGCCATGGCGGTGTGCAGCGCGGTGGCAGACATGGTGGCTTCTAGTCCGGCTTTCGCCTGATGCCGTGGTCCAAGGGGCTGGGCCAGTCCATGTGCGTGTGTGTGCGGGTGTGTCCAAGGAGACCTGTGGAGGTCTTGGCATACGCGTCCACAAGGTGGGACGCCATGGCCGGCAGCAAAGGTCGGGGCAGAAGAGAGGCGATGGTGGCGGTGCTTACCGACACGGACAAGGATGGAGGTGTGGCACAAGTCCAAGCGGCTCCGGCTTTGGCTCATGGTCCAGTCCTTGCTCCTCGACCCAATGGCTCAGCAGCAACAGCAACTCTGCAGTGGCGCTCCTCCATCTTCTCCAACTCCGGTGGTGGTGGCTTTCTTCTTCCCCGCCTTCTTCTTCCCCAATTCCTCTTCTCCTTCTGCAAATTATGGCTGGCAAGATGAAATTGAACACCACCAGAGCGGTGGCCGAGGCCTAGGAACCCTAGAGCTCTGGGCCTTGCGCTTATAGGGGCACCGCAGAGGTAGGTGGCCAGCGGACGGTGATCAGGCGAGGGGCTCAATCAGGCGGCCAGGGAGAAGTCCAGGTCACCCGGTGGGGGCTCGGTTGGGTCTAGGGGTCAGCGAGAGGGGCTAGCAGGTGCCGGGCGAGCCTAAGCTTTACAACGGCAGCGCATGTGCTCGCGCGCGCGGAGAATTTTGCCCGTGCCTTGGGCTTCTTGCTGTCAGCCGGTCGGTCTAGGTGGCGCGCTCACGGGCGTTGATGAGGGGAAGGGCTAGATCGAGCGGCCTTGGACGGATTTCTTAGGGGCGACACGGGGGATAGAGCCTGACGCCGGCGAAATCACGCGCAACGGCCTGGGGGGACCTCGGGGGTTATGACAAGTGGGTCCCACTGCACGTCCCGCCCGTCAGCGGCAGCGGCCGATTCCTTCGGCGCGAAGTGACACGGCGTCTTGCTGGGCCTGCTAGGCCGGTGCGGGCGCGGGGAGAAGAGAGAGAGCAGCGAGCGGCTGGGCCATCTTGCTAGGCCGACTCACGCAGGAAAGAAAGAAGAGGGAGAGAAGAGAGGGGCAGGCTGGGCTGGGCTAGTAAGCGGTCGTGGGCCCGATGGCTCTTTCCTTTTCTTCTTTTATTTTCTTTCTCTTTTCATTTTTGAATACTTATATATATACATATATATGTATATATATATGATATGCCAACTTTGAATAATAAAGTAGTGGGCATACCAAGCCCTTACTTTGCTAGGGTATTATTCCCTTGATATTTATTTTATGAAAATAAATATTATGGTCTCATTTTTAATTAAACATCACATAAACCAAATAAAATCCAAATCACCTTTGTATGCAACATGATATGTGAACTAATGAAACATTGAAGGTATGCTATTGCAACATTTGAGAAGCAACACATGAAACATTGATTAAAATTACTTGGAAACATGATATGATCACATGAAATGTTATGCATGACAAGATAAGGTTGATGCCTGGTTAGGGTTGATGATGACATGTCGCACTCATCACTCATAGGTTTTCGAGAAAAAAATTTTGTAGTTTGGATTTTTGGGTTCTTACAGTCCTCCCCCTCATTGGAATCTCGTCCTCGAGATTTAAGAAGTGACATACCCTTCAAAGAGGTAAGGATACTGTAGCAGCAGTTGATTCTCATCTTCCCATGTTGCTTCACGTTTGGTGCGGTTGCTCCATTGAACCTTGCATATAGGGATAGACTTGCTTCGGGTATCTTTGGTGTTATAACCCAAAATCTTGATGGGATGCTCTTTGTATTCCAGAGTATCTTGGATATCAAGCACATCAGTGGTGACTGTTTCTTCCTCGGGTACTCTCAAGCACTTGCGTAACTGTGAGACATGCAATACGGGATGTACTCCTATCAACTGTGGGGGTAGTTCAAGCTTGTATGCAAGCATTCCAACTCTCTAACAGATGCGGTAAGGGCCAACATATCTTGGTGCTAGCTTCCCTTTCACATGGAATCTGATAGTACCATGAAGTGGAGACACTTTGAGATAGACAAAGTCCTCAACTTTGAATTCAAGGTCTCGACGCCTTTTATCAGCATAGCTGTTCTGTCGGCTTTGAGCGATCCTCAAGTTCTCCATAACTTGAGCTATTCCTTCGGCTTCCTTGATCTTGGTGAGGCCAAAGACTGCCCTCTCACCTGGGTGGTCCCACATCAACGGGGTTCTGCATGGTTTGCCATAAAGAGCCTGGAAGGGTGACATCTTGATACTTGCCTGGTAGCTGTTGTTTGTAAGAGAACTCAGCAAAAGACAAACATTTTTCCCAATCTGAGCCATTTTTGAGAACATTGGCACGAAGCATATCCTCAAGAATCTAATTCAACCTCTCTGTCTGACCATCCGTTTGAGGGTGGTAAGCTATGCTGTAATCAAGGTCAGTCCCAATGGACTCATGAAGAGCTTGCCAGAATCAAGACATGAATTGAGGTCCACGATCTGACATAATACTCTTAGGAGCTCCATGAAGCCTTAGTATCTCCTTGATGTACAAGTCCGCCAATTGTTCGGCACGTATCGAAGTCTTGACTGGTATGAAGTGTGCTACCTTTGTCAGACGATCGACTATTACCCAGATGGAGTCATGACCTTGCGGGGTTCGAGGCAATCCCACGATAAAGTCCATGGATATGCTCTCCCACTTCCATTCAAGAACATCGAGTGGTTTGAGTAATCCAGCGGGTCTCCTGTGCTTGGCCTTGACTCTGTTGCAGATGTCACATTCGGCCACATGTCTAGCAATGTCTGTCTTCATGCCTTTCTACCAGAAGTGCTTCCTCACATCTTGATACATTTTTGCACCACCAGGATGGATGCAATACTTAGAATCATGTGCTTCTGATAGAATTTCCTTACGCAAGGCAGGATTGTTGGGTATACAGATTCTGTCCTTGAACCAGATGGTTTCATGCTCATCTTCTCTGAATTTGGGCTGTAACCTAGCTTCATCAACCCACGTATGTACTCCATCTCCTTGTAACTCTTCTGAGCTTCATGAAATCGCTCGATGAGATTATACTCAATGCAATGTTCATGTAACAGACCATGGGGTACTATCTCGAGCTGGAGATCTTCAATCTCTTTCTTCAATTCAGGTGGAAGGGTTGAGGTGAATAGAGCATGATAGTAGGTCTTGCGGCTAAGAGCATTAGCGACTACATTCACTTTTCCTGGATGATAGTGAATCTCCATGTCATAGTGCTTGATTAGCTCTAGCCATCTGCGCTGTCTCATATTCAGATCTTCCTAAGTAAAGAAGTACTTCAAGCTCTTGTGATCGGTGTATATTTAACACTTGTTGCCAATGAGATAATGTCTCCAGATCTTCAGGGCATGCACAATAGCTGCTAACTCAAGATCATGAGTGGGGTATCATTGCTCGTGCTCCTTCAGCTGTCGGGAAGCATAAGCAATAACTTTCTCATTTTGCATTAGCACACAACCTAGTCCTTGGCGAGAGGCATCACAATAGATGACAAAGTCATTAGTGATATCAGGTAAGGCTAGGACAGGCGTGGTAGTGAGCTTCTCTTTTAGAGTTTGGAAGCTGTGTTCACATTCAGGTGTCCATTCAAACTCGTTGGTCTTCTTCAAGAGATTTGTCATAGGATGAGTTATCTTTGAGAAGTTCTCAATGAATCGGTGATAGGAACCCGTCAATCCTAAGAAACTCCTGATCTCCGACACATTGCGAGGTTGCTCCCATTCTTTCACGGCCTCTATCTTCGTAGGATCTACTGCAACACCATTAGCTGAGAGTACATCCAAGGAAAGTAACTTCTTTAAGCCAGAACTCACATTTGCTGAACTTGGCATAGAGTTGGTGTTGGGATAACTTCTCGAGCACTATTCTCAAATGTGCTTCATGTTCTTTGGCAGTGGATGAATAGACCAGAATGTCGTCAATGAAGACTACCACAAACCAATCAAGATCATCCATAAACACTTTGTTCATCATGTTCATGAAGTAGGCAGGGGCATTCGAGAGGCCGAAGGATACAACGGTGAACTCATACTGCCCATAGCGCGTGACAAAGGCTGTCTTGGGAATGTCTTCCTATGAATCTTTATTTGATGATAACCATATCTGAGATCGATCTTTGAGAAGTACTTAGCACCATGAAGCTGATCAAGCAAGTCATCGATCCTTGGCAGAGGATACTTGTTCTTGATGGTGACAGCGTTGAGATTGCGGTAATCAACACACATCCTCATTGATCCGCCCTTCTTTTTCACAAACAGAACAAGTGATCCCCAGGGTGAGGCACTAGGCCTAATAAAGCCCTTATCGGAAAGCTCTTTCAACTGCTTCTTGAGCTCTTCTAGTTCATCAACTAACATGCGGTACGGTCGCTTAGAAATAGGACCGGTACCCGACACGAGGTCAATTATGAACTCAACATCACGATCAGGGGGCATGCCTGGCAACTCTTCTGGAAACACATTCTCATATTCTCTGATAACAGGGACATCAATGAGAGTCTTCTCTTTCTGAGATTCGTCCTAAGACTTGAGTGCATTCAGGGCACATAGAATAGATACTGATTTATCCTTCTGAGGTGCACATCTGACTGCTTGGCTAGAAGGGTGAGTTATCTGAACATATCTAGGTGAACAAGAGATCAAACCCTTGTGCTTAGTAAGCCAATCTATGCCTAGGATGACATCCAAACCATTTGATGGTAGAAGGGTAAGGTTAGCTCAGAAGGTCAGACCCTCAATAGAAAGCTTCACTCCCTTACAGATATGGGTGCTTCTCATCTGACCAAGGGGAGAACTGGTGACTATAGGCTCCAAACGTGGAGTGGTAGGTATTTTGTTCTCTCATGCAAACTTGGACGAGATGTATGAACATGTAGCTCCAGAATCAAATAGAACGGATGCTTTAATGCTATTAACAAGAAACATACCGTACACAACATCTGGGCAGCTTGAGCTTCTTCTGTGTTCATGTCATGAGGCAACCGCGGCTTGCAGATCCACGGTATTGAGACTTGGGTGTAGCAGGTGCGGGCGTCTTCTTAGGACAGTCATACACCTTGTGACCAGGTTTGCCACAACCAAAGCAAGTGAACGGCACACTGCCTGTGGGGGTTAGCGCAGTGGCCTTTTAGTTGCCTGAGTTTGGTGCAACACGAGCAGGTGTAGAGTGGTCAGACCTGTGACGTGGCTGCGAAGAGTGCTCACGGGGGTAGCGATCCTTCCCAGAGTGGTCACGAGAGCGATGGTCACGAGAATGACGGTCGCGGGAGCGATGGTCACAAGAAGAGCGGGAGTGGTCAGCAGAGTAGGCACCACCACTCTTACCCGAGCCATAGGTAGGGTCCTTGCCATAATGAGGATGGCTAGAAGACCTGTCCTAATGGAACCTCTTGCGCTCATGGTCATGGTAGAAGCCCTCGGATTTCTTCTTCTCCCTTCTAGACATTTCTCCTACCTCCTTCTGGTCCTTTTCGATCTGTATGCAGCGATCGATCATGTCACGAAGGGTGTGACTCTTGGTGCCTCCTAGGGCCACCTTGATCTTGGGATTTAGACCCTTCCTGTATTGAGTGATTTTCTCCTTCTCAGATGCTGCAACATGCAGAGGTGCATAGCACAGCTAACTGGTGAAGGTGTTGGTGTACTCGCAGATATCACACCCCTTCTGAGTGAGATTGCGGAATTCCTCCTCTTTCTGCTCCATGATTCCCTCAGGAACATGGTACTCGATGAACTCATCAACGAACTCATCCCAGGTGATGTGGTCGAGGTCCTCATGAGCTTGGCGGTAGCTGTCCCACCAGGAGCGTGCAGCTCCAGTGAGATGGTGAGCAGCGATCCCGACTCATTCCTCGGGGGTACAAATGGTAAGCTCCAGCTTCTTCTCAATCTCCCAAAGCCAATTATCAGCTTCCAGCGGTTCCTTGTAGGTGCCATCAAAAGTGGGTGGCCTAAGCTTCAGAAAACCCTTGAGTTTCCTCTGGAAATCATTCGGGTTTCCTCCATAGCAGTGGTTGGCCCCATTAACCAATGCGGCGAGTAGCTTTGTCTGTTGCGCCATCACTTCCGCCAGGTGGTGGTGGCAGGATTGGCTATGATGGAGGGTTCAGTTGAGGTGGAGGCCCATTGCCATTGGCATCACCTCCTCTAGCGGCACCTCCAGCTGGTGGGGTCTGCTCACAGTCATTCCCACCCTAGTTGAGGTCAATGGGTAGAACGCGACCACCTCTACGTCCATAGCGTCTTTCATGCCCAAGCTACGATAAGATCGAACATTCATTACATGGTTTGCAGTACATGGCATCATCTCTAGCAGCTACACTAGATGACGTGCGAGACTCGCACTATGAGAAGGTAACTCATGGAGGGTACATCAGGGATGATACATCTTAACTCATGGATAACAACTAGCTTAACTCTAACTCATGATGTGGCCATGCAGGGTCCACACTAATCTGACTCGTACATCGGGGTGTTGTACACTACTGGGTTAAAACGGTTGCCAAGAACCATCAACTCCTCCTGTGACATGTGAAGGCGCTTCATGTAAGCTTGAGCTTCTCCGTACTCCTTGGTAAGTGGCAGGTTGGTGGGGGCTGGACAGTGGTCGTGCCTCAAGATAGTCTGGCCGATCTAGAAAGTTTCCTTGAAGGGGTCCTTGCGTCTGGCTGACAAAGGAAGTCGGTCCCGCAACTCAGCGTACTCCTGGCCTCTCATAGGTGTTCTTCCAAGCTGTCTTAAGCCTCTTGTACCTGTCCACCAAGGTCTTGTTCTGAATCATTAGGGCAATCAGATGGCCTTGGTTGCACTGTGCTTTTGTCTCTGCTTTCTTCAAGGCTTTGACAAGCATTGACTTCTCACACTGCACAGTGAAGTTGCTCTTGCCATCTTCTCGTCTCCTCTTCTGAAGTTCTCTAATCTCCTTGTCCTTGTCAATCTTCTCTCCTTCCAACTGGAGAACTCTTACATCGAGGTAGTAGTTCCGAAGCCCAATGTCCTCCACCTTATCTCGCAGGTCAGCGACCTCGGCTTTGTGGGCTCTTGCCTGACGTGCGAGCTTGTCCTGCATTAGGGCGATAGTTGCTTTGAGACTTTCCTTCTCCTCAGCTTCCTTCTTGTAAAACTCCTCGTACTCCATCACAGTGTTGCGGTCGAGACACCTCTTCTTCTCTAAGTGCTCTATGTAGCGGTTCTGCTCAAAGAGGTGAGCGACGGAGGCACAGTTGTAAAGACTGGTCTCAGTTAGGATGATCAGCCTGACCTAGTCGTCCTGCTGCTCTGGTGTGAGGAGAGAGTTCAGGGCCTGAGGAAGAAGATGAAACTCTATGTCATGAAGGTGCTCGTAAGCGATCTTCATCACTTCACGCAGAGCCTTGAGTGACACAGACTAGATTCCTTCCTCGATTGAGTCCTCGACTGTCATCTCTAGGAGAGCTGGTACTGAAGGCAGAGTCTGACTTGCAGGGATCTCCAGGTGAGTGACCACGTAACCCTTGATTCCTCCTTCTAGGTCAGGTGCTCTAGTGCAGGTGTACTTGATCTCCTCAACAGGCACTCCTAGCACTCCCAGAACACGGCGTAGGGTGTACGGAAAGCCTGGAAACTCCTGTCCCTTGTAGGTGAACTCAGCCTTGGGTATGCTGCTCAACGTTCCAAGCAAGGGTCCAAAGCTTGTCATCTGTACATTTAAAGGGAAAGAGGTCAGCAAGTCAGTAATAATAGAGAAGCCTTGCATAAGAAGAAATGCAGGGTCAGTATATAATCGAAAGAAAAGCTGGTTTGTCCTGTACTAATGTCCATTTCTAGGGTTTCACCCTAGGGTCAAGTATGGCTCTGATACCAACTGAAATGACCTCGATTTCCGTGAATGGAAATCCACAGAGTCGAAGTGTAATATGACCATTTAAATCACATTATCTGATAACAGTTGAATACCATCATCCATACATTGAACAAAAGAGTGCAAATAGAGAGGTTTACAATAACTTATTACATCGCCACTTGGTGGAATCAGAGTTCATGCAGCATAACAATAAAAGCTTGAGGTGCGAAAGCTATCATCTTCGATCCAACTTGAGCATAGGCACGAAACCCTCAGTCGTTGTACTCCCCAGATGAGTACTCACTCCTTGAACCTGAAACCAAATTTTTAGTACGATTTGTACTGGCCACACTCCCATCCTATGCATTGCTTTGTGGAAGTTGGATGCAAAATGGATATATCAAAAGGAACCTATAAAGCTAGGGTTTCCTATGCATTAATCAGGTATATAAATAACAATATAGTAATTCAAGTTTTAAACACATTCCCAACCCATAACGTCCATCACCATCCTTCTCTTACCTTCCATCCCATCTCCTCCAACACCATCTCAGACTCAAGTCGACAAGCCAACTCCCTCTCGGCTTGCCTTAGTGGCGCGCAACCCTCAACCTGGCTCACGGTCGAAAATCACATTCTGGGGGAAGGTAGAACACTCCACTCACTAGTCCGGTGCATGTGGAACACAGGAAAGGTCCATAGCTGATCAAGTCGGCATATGTATCGATCGATCAACCATACACTCTGCAGAGGTTTCACTAATCCACTAGATAACCATCATCGGTGCTTGCAATCACCTAGGCAGATTCTGGGCGCCTACTGCCATAGAACGATGCCACTCCACCTGTCGGTGTTCCGAACCCCCAGGGGTTAACACCAACGAGTAATATTCATAATTGTGTGCTCCCTTAATCCGGTGGGTGATGCAAGAAGGACACAGCAATTTATCCTGGTTTGGACAAAGAAGGCCCTACGTCCAACGGGGGGAGGATAGTTCGTGTTATCTTGCACCGAAGTGCTAGTACAGGGGAAAATACAAGCAGATGTGAGGACCGTGAGCTGGAGCTTGGGCGTTTGGGCGCCTTGCTTTCTGTTTCACTCTGCCTCCCGGTGTTGTTTTGTGGTCTAATGCCCTAGCCTTTTTTATGTTCTAGATCCTCTCGTCCGTTCTCCTTTTTCTAACGTCCTGGCGCCTCCTTTTATAGGTGAAGGAGGGGCACAGGAGTACATATATTTAGAGTTCACATGGCTGGTGACGTATGACGTTGAGGCCGATCACGTCGGTGCTGCTGTAGAGATGTATGTCAGCATGGGAGGTTCTGCAGCCGTCGCGTCGGGAGTTGTTGAAGTGCAGCCCGGAGTCATTGGAGTCATGCTCGAGGGTTTGTCCGACGAAGTTGAGGGGCAGTGGTCGAGGGTCTGGCTCGAGTCGAGGGGGTCGAGTCGAGAGGGTCGAGCCTCACCGGATAAGGTCGAATCCCAGGAAATGCGGGAAACGTGCTGATTTATGCGTCTCAAGGGGGTGCTTGTCAGGGCACAGTGCTCGGCATGGCGCAAACAGTGAAGTACGACCTGCGGGATTCCGGGGCATGGGCGGTAAAAGCTAAGATTTGACCGCCACACCCACAACTGTTACCGTAACTGTGGCCATACGGTTAGGCGGGGTTTGGTAAAATGCATTAAATGCGCCTAGATCCGTACGGGAGAATCGGTAGCCGAGGGGTGCACTGTCCTCGAGGACTGCCCATTCGTGTGAACAAAGTTCCGTCCTCAAGGGCAGGCTCGTTCGTCGGGCGAAGTTCCATCCTTGAGGGGTCGCCCGAATTGTAACCTCGAGTGTACAGTCCTAGTCCGCGCGGTAGCCCCTCGAGCAGGCTTTAGCTTTGGGCCGTCATAACCCGTTTGTGGGTCAGCCCAATATGCCTTAGCTAGTGGGCCTTCAAACATTAACATGGGAGGTCACTGGAGGGTTCGTGTTGCTGATTTTGCGGGGTTTAGCCCAGTAAACCAAGGGTTTGGGGTACCCATTTCCTGGGTAACGACAGTAGCCCCCGAGCCCCTGTGTGAGTGATGGCACTCGGGCAGGGGGTCAAGAATCGAAAACGGGACGTGATTCGGATCTTTCCGTGGGGGGCGCACGGGCGACCCCTGCGGGGGTAGCCCCCGAGGCCTCGTAGGAGTCGGAAGACTCCTGTGAGGGCTTCATTTGTCTTTGGTCGAGGGGTGCTTGTCCAGTCGGGTACAGGCCTGAACTGGAGTCGCAGCGCTTTAACGAGGGGTGCGTCGGGATGCCGAGCCCCCGGGGATTTTCGACCCTCTTTCATCATGGGGTGCTGGGCACAGTCAAGCTCCCGAGCCTCGTGCGACTGGGGCATTGCTGGCCTCGGCATTCATCTCACGAGTCCTTTCGATCAGACGTGAGGTGAGAAGCGTCGGACTACCCTCGATAGGGCGAGCCACGAAGTTCTCAGTGAGCTGGTAATGAGAAAATCCAAGTGAGAGCCCATTCCTTGTTCGATAGAGGTCGGCTGGTGGCCCGAAGGCGGTCTCATTAGAGCAAAACGCATGGTCTTACGGATACCGATTCCATTCGATAGGTCTCGGCGGCTCGATGCCTCCCTTCCGGGGGATTCCATAAAGTCCGTAGCATTTTGCCTTGGATGTGTCCAAAGGGGTCTCGAGAGTTCATTCTCGAGCAAGGCCTCATGTTGGCTCCCCCTTGGTCACCCCTGACTCGGGTGCTCGAGGGCGGCTGTCAAACCCTCATGGGGCCAGCCTTCGCTCCCTCGAGGCTTAGGGCCAGAGCCCGATTTTTTTGGTGCTCAAGGGCGGCCGTTGAACCCTCATTCGAGGGTCGACCTTCGCTCCCTCGAGACTTTGAGGTGGGGCCAGAGCCCATTTTACCTTTCGTAGAAATCTCCGTTGGCGAGTAACGGCTCTTTTTTCTTATCGTTGGACACGCCTTTTGAGGAGAAGGCCTTAGCGGTGCGATCATGGTGGGCCCGAGCAATGGCTCTTTGGCAGAGGTGTGACGCGCGCATCCGGTCGAGGATCTAGGGGGGAACGTTCAGGTAAGCGCATTAATTGCGGGAAGTTACCTTTTCCCTGCCGCCGGACTCCACCCGTTGCTCTTCCCGGGTATAAAAATGGAGGGGGACAGGCGCTGTTCGCCCCCGCCTTTGCCATCCTCCCAAATTCCTGCTTTCCTGTGCATGTGAGGGTAGAAACTTAGAGCAAGAAATCGCAATTGGGAATCTTCCCGGTCGTTCGTCCGCCGAGGAGATTCATGTTGTTGCTGTCGCCACCGCGTCCACCGAGTGGATCCATGCCGCCGCTGCTGCCATGGCCCCCGTCCTCTAGCCCACCGAACCCTGGTGCCCATCGACTGTGAAGCGGCAGAGGCTGAACGAGCTGGTTGGAGAAGGACTTCTCCGCCCCGTCACCGATCCAAATCGGCCGGAGTGGATTGCGCCGCCGACGAACCACCAAGAGCCAAACCCGCCGGAGGGCTATGTGGTGAGCTTCCTCAAATATCATCAGCATGGGTTCGGTGTACCCTCGAGCAAGTTCATGTGGGGGTTGACGAACTTCTATGGCATTGAGCTCCAACATTTCTCCCCCAAAGCTATCTCCAATGCCGCCATCTTCGCGACTGTCTGCGAGGGCTACCTTGGGATGGCGCCACATTGGGAGTTGTGGCTCCATCTTTACAAGGGGGAGTGGTTCGCCTCCCCGGTGGCACCAGGAATAAGGCGAGTCATCAGAGCAGGCTGCCTCAACTTCATGATGAAGACCGGAAAGTCAGAGGAGCCACGCGAGTATATCCCCACCGGGTTGATGTCCAACCACTCCCGGTGGGACGAGCAATGGTTCTACCTTCGCAACGACGGAGGCTACCTCCCACCGTACACCGGGCAGCTTATCACCGAGCGTCCATTCAACTGGCTGCACGGTGTCGCGGGAGATCTTCAGTGTCGACTTCGTCCCCTCGTCGCCGCGATGAAGGCCCTTCGAGAGGCGGGCCTGACAGCAGGTGTGGTGGTCTCGGCCTTCCACAGTCGACGGGTGCTCCCTCTGATGGAGCGCCCACTGCAGTTGGATGAGATGCTCCCCTCGGCGGCGCCCGAGGTTCTTGAGAGGTGCCGGATGTCCGATGAGAAGCCGTCCGCCATGGAAGTCATTGTGCGGGTAAAGGGGATGGTCGCGGGCTCGTTCAGGGCAGAAGACGTCAATCGCCTCCCCATGCGGCCGGAGGAGGGTTGCCTCGACTTGGTGAGTGCCCTGACCCGTGCCTTTCGTGTTTTCATTCTGCCCCCTTCTCTTGTCCCTGTGACTAAACGTTTTCGTGTAGGGGAGAATCGACTACTGGAGATCGAGGCCCCCGCTGAGGGAGGATGCTCCCAATCATCAGGTAAGACGCTTCAACGCCCAGCAAGAAAAGCGGTGTAAGGACGAAGAGGAGAAGAAGAAGGCCAAGAAGCTCTGGGAGCACGAAAGGCTTGCGAGGCACCGCGCCCAGCAGAGGCGTGACGGGCTCCCAGAGGAGAAGTTTCCCTCATCCGAGGGAGATGAAGATGATGTTGACGATGACGGCGATGACGTCGAGGGGGTGGCGGGGCGTCTCGAGCTCATCTTGTTGGGTTCCTCCCATGCTGACCGCCCCTTCATGCAGGAGGAGGCGGTGGGGCAGCGCGCCCCCAGCCGGTAACGTCGGCCTCGGAGCGCCGACGTGGGAAAAGGTGGGCCGACGCCTCGAGTCGAGGGGGTTCACCCCCTCCCGTCGTACTTGAGGCAGGACCCCACCCATTTTGACTAGGGAAACCCGGTCCAGATCGTCGGCGCAGGTGGAGTAGAGCCGTTCTCAGGAGGCCCCGTCGGAGCAGGGAGGCGCGGCGACCCCACCGATGGCCCCGAGCAGCCTCAGCCCCGGGAAGAGCTTGGCTTCGGGAGGGGTCTCGAGATCTGCTGGCGGTTCGAGGGGGACCCAAAAGGCCTCTATCCCCTTCGGGTAAGTGTTGTTGATTCAATTCTTTTTTGTTGCATCCTTCTCATGCAGTTTAATAAGCTTTTTGCCGTCCTGCTTCCCATCCAGGCCCAAGCACCAAATCGAGGAGGCGTCCCTTGCACCGGCTAAGCTGCTCAAGGTGGACGCAGCTGCGAAGATGGAGGCCCCGATCACAGGTGCGACGTCGAGGCCCTTGGCTCTGTGGGAAGCCAAGTGGTTGTCCTCAGCCCTCGAAGCTATGGCGCATGGTAGGCTGACGGGTTCCGCTCTTGCTGCAGGGTCGAGCGTCTCGGGGGCCATGACGAGTGGTGACTCCGAGCCAGGGAGGACGCAAGAGGGAGGGAGCACCTCCTTGACGTCGTCATCCGTGGTCCTCGAGCTCGGCCCGGAGCCAGGGGCGGAGCCCCGACGTCGGGAGCTTCCACTCCTGGCCGACCGGAGGCCTCGATGACCGCACCCAAGGCGGGAGCCCCCGAGGGCCACGAGCCGGGAGAGGAGGTAGCCATCATCGACCTCGAGGGTGAGGAGACCACAGCCCTTCCCCCCTTGATGGGAGAGCGGAGACCCTGGCCGGTGGGGCTACGCGAGCTCGAGGCCCAGAGGAAGCAGGAGCAGGGGGCCCTGCAAGAAGCAGAGCTGCCGCGGTCGCAGCGGGAGGGGAGAAAGAGCCACTGGAGCGGCGGGAAGAGGAGGAGAAAACCATGGGCCAGCCCCAGCATCAACAGGTGCAGCAGACGCCGTCGGGGGACATGGCGCCGCTGGACCCGCCGGTGCAGCAGCCGCCCAAGACTTCAGAGACAGAGGGGACTTCGGGACTGCCCAAGCAATGGGTGTCCGTGATCACTCTAGATGAGCTGCTGGCCAAACAAGAAATGGCGTCGAAGGCATCGACGGTCCCGTGGCTGCCGGGGGTACGATTGGAGAAGGCCTCGGTACAGAGCCCACAGAAAAATGCGTTGATGGTGGACCTGCTGGCGCCACAGGACGTGGCATTAGGGGAAGCGACGGCCTCGACACCTCCACTACCCCCGAAGGCACCAGAAGCAGCGTCGAGCCAGCCGCCGCAACCGTCGATGGAGCAGCCGGAGGAGACGGCGGCTTCTGGCCTGCCGAGGAGGTCAACTTCCGACCCCGGGCTGAGGGATGTCGGCGCTGCGTCAGAGTTCAGCACCCCGGCGGAGTTGGCTGAGCATTACGGCGTCGCACGTGATGTGGTGGACGAGATCGAGTCCTTGGCGTGAACCAAGGTCAAGACGGTCCTCCCACATTGGGGCAAGGAGCGCATCATACTCCGAGAGCTTGGCGACTCCAGCCCTCTGGGGATCGAGATGGATGACCCGGTAGAAGTCAGGTGCTGGGAGGACGCGGAGCGGTCCCGGGCATGGCTGCAGCACTTGCTGAAGCTGGGCGTCGAGCTTGCCAGAGGCCTCGACCGGAATCTCACGGTGACTCCCTGTGTAGACCATGTGTAGTTTTTCGAGTTCTTCCACATGGAATGCCTTAACCCTTGATTTCCTGTCTCTAGGAGGTGCAGAGGCATTCCCACTCCAAGTCATACTTCCTCCACGAAACGCTCAATAGCCAGGAGGAAGTGCTTCACCAACTCGAAGCCGGTCGATCTACGCAGGGCAGGGTGGCTGAGGTCGAGGAGGAGGTGAAGCGGACCAGGGGGAGGCCGCCAAAGCCAAAGAGGAGGCTGCCTGGGCGAAGGAGGACGCTGAGGCTGCTCGAGGAGAAGCCGCCCAACTCAAGGAGGAGCTCAGGTGCACCAAGGAGGAAGTTGACGCGGCCAGGGCCGGAGCGGAGAGGGCCAAGGGAGAGAGCATCCGAGCCCAGGAGCTCATCAAGCTACTTGTGGGGGAGGCTCAAGGCTCCATGGAGTGTATCCGCTCGCTCGAGGCCAATCTCGCTGAAGTCTCCACGGCGCGCAACACCCTCTCCGCCTTGGCCCAGGAGGAGAAAAACCGAGCCGCTAGCCTAGAAACCCAGCTCGAGGCGATGAAGGCTACCCTCCAAGAGAAGGAGTAGGCCATCATCTTGGCTGGTGGTGCCCTCAAGACCCTCCGCTGCGAGAAGACGGAGGTGACCCAGGCCTTCAAGGAGGCCCAACGGGAGCGAGACAAGGCTCGGGGGGAGCATGACGCCGTGCTGGGGGATCGCTGCGCCCTCGAGACTCGCTGTGCTGGTGAGTTCCTTGAAGAGCTTTTGATCTTTTTTCTTTCCGTATGGTTTGTCTAACTCTTGTTTTGTGTTTCAGGCCTTGAGACGGAGCTACACGCTACCCAAACCGCCGCCAAGGCGCTACAGGAGGGCCTCATGGCAGAGGGGGCACTTTTCAGCCGGCTCTGGGTTGCCCTCGATAGGCTCTGCACCTCCTGGGAGGTCGGGCCCGTTGAGGGTGCTGAAGAAGGCATCCCGGGTGCCGCGCTCGTCGACCGGGTCTACTACCTCGACGCCACCCTTCGTGATCGCGTGCGGGAGGCGCTTCATACCGACATGAAGTGGGCGTTGGTAGTGGTCTCCTCCGGCTTTGTCTTCGACATGGACGTGGTCGCCCAAGGCTTCGTTCCTGATATCTCGAAGACCGACGCCAAGAACGAGGAGCGATGTCGAGGGCTCATGAATGACACCGAGAGGCCGAGGGGAGCGCTGGCGAAGTTGTTCAAGGATGAAGTCCTCCCCCCCGTGGATGAAGGGTACCTCGTCAAGGAGGGCGGTGACAGAATGGGCCTGTAAGGCGAGGTTGGGCGAAGATGCCCATGTAATAAGTTAGTTTTTATAACTTATATTCAATGTGGCTTAGAAAGTCTTTTTGAGTATTAATGCATCTATCGTAATGCAATTTGTCATTTTACTTTCAAGCCTTCTCTACTTTCTTTCACTTAGACTTTGCTTTTTTGACTAAGTTTTTGACGCATGCTCGTATCCCTCGAGGGGGGAGCGAGTGGAGGTACCGTAGCCCGGGGGCGTAGGAGAGCTCCTGGCTCGACAGCCCTTGACCCTCTAGGGAGTTTGAGGCGTTTTCTACTTAGTCACGAAGTGTATCGAGGTGTGAGAAAGAAGAGGCGCTCGAGTTTTGATCGCCTGACTTTTGCTTTTCGACTATGGGTTGGACGCAGGCTCGTATCCCTCGAGGGGGGAGCGAGTGGAGGTACCGTAGCCCAGAGGCGTAGGAGAGCTCCCGGCTCAACAGCCCTTGACCCTCTAGGGAGTTCGAGGCATTTTCTACTTAGTCGCGAAGCAAAGGGAGACGCTCGAATTTAAAAAATTGTTCGTATTTTTAGGAACTTAGGGGGTTCCCCCCGTTAGCCCCCGAGGGAGGCTCGACTCTGGCGAGACAGGGTTGAGGCTACCTCTTGCATGTACAATAACAAGTTTGAACTTATAATCGAAAGTACTCCTTATATTTGCCATGCAAAAATGTACAAAACATGCGAGAATGTACGAGGGCGTTGGTGCCCTAAGGGTAGAAACGATGTAGCTGTTCGATGTTCCATGCGTTGGTGAAGGTTTCACCCTTGTTGTTTGCTAGCTTGTACATCCCAGGCTTTAGCACCTCAGCTATGGTGTATGGGCCTTCCCATGGCAGGGTCAGCTTGTGACATTCCTTGTTGCTCTGTCGTCGACGTAGGACAAGGTCTCCAACTTGGAAGTCCCTCAGGCGCACATGCTTGTCGTGGTAGCATCAAAGTTTCTGTTGATACCTCGCGGAGTGAATTAGTGCCATGTCTTGAGCCTCCTCGAGCTGGTCGACGGCGTTTGCAAGGGCTTCTTTGTTGCTTTGCTCATTGTACGCCTTTAGTCGAGGGGAACCATACTCGAGGTCAGTGGGGAGGACGGCCTCGGACCCATAGACCAAGAAGAATGGGGTGAACCCCGTGGCTCAACTAGGTGTTGTCCTTAAGCTCCATAGGACCAAAGGCAGCTCCGCGGCCCATTTTTTCCGTGCTTGCTTAGGTGGTTGAGGATCCTTGGCTTGAGGCCCTGCAAAATCATGCCATTGGCACGCTTGACCTGGCCGTTAGTTCGAGGATATACAATCGCGGACCAATTCACACGGATGTGATGGTGATCGCAAAAAATCCAAGAACTTCTTGCCAGTGAATTGTGTGCCGTTGTCCATGATGATGATGTTTGGGACCCCAAAGTGACGGATGATGTCGGTGAAGAACTCGACCGCCCGTTCAGAGCGGATGTTGCCGATAGGCTGGGCTTCGATCCACTTGGTGAATTTGTCGACGACAACGAGCAAGTGGGTGAAGCTGAGCCCCCATATGGCGAAGGGCCATGTGAAGGGGATCATTTGCAAAGCATGCGTAGGGAGGTGCGTCTGCTTGGTGTAAAATTGACACCCTTTGCACGAGCGGACAATGTTTGTGGCATCAGAAATGGCGGTTGGCCAGTAGAAACCCGGTCGGAAGGCATTGCCTACAAGGGTCCTTGGCACTGCGTGATGGCCACAGGCCCCCGAGTGTATGTCCTCGAGGAGCCTCCTGCCTTCTTCGATAGTAATGCAGCGCTGAAGAACACCTGAAGGGCTTCGCCTGTAGAGTTCCTTGCCATCACCGTAGATGACATAGGACTTGGCCCGTTGCGTGATCCGATGAGCTTCGGTCTGGTCCTTCGAAAGCTCTCCCCGAATGAGGCAGTCGAGGAAAGGGGCTCGCCAATCCGGCGGTGGGTTCGACGGAGGAGGAGTCCCCTAGATCTCCATAACCTGGGCCCCGGTCGAGGGGGCCCCAGTTGAGGTCATGGGGTGGAGCTTCGAGGGCGTAGTGCGAGGCCGTGGAACTTGTCTTCCAACTTGCGCACTTCGTTGCAGTAGGCTTCCATCTTGGCATCGTGGCAGTTTGAGGCCTTCATCACTTGGTCGATGATTAGTTGTGAGTCGCCTCGAACGTCAAGGCGTCGGACCCTGAGTTCAAGGGCAACTCGTAATCCAGTGACGAGAGCTTCATACTCCACGATGTTATTAGAAGTGGCAAATTGGATGCGAATGACATAGCGCATGTGGACTCTGAGGGGTGAGATGAAGAGCAAGCCAGCGCCTGCTCCTGTCTTCATGAGGGACCCGTCGAAGTACATTGTCCACAGCTCGGCTTGGATTTGAACTGGTAGCAACTGAGTGTCGGTCCACTCAGCGACGAAATCCGCCAGCGCTTGGGACTTGATGGCCTTCCACGGTGCGTAGGTGATGGTCTCGCCCATGAGCTTGACCGACCACTTATCAATCCTTCCGGCCTCCCGGTTATGGATGATCTCCCCTAAGGGGAACGAAGATACCACGGTAACCAGGTGGCTGAGGAAGTAGTGCTGGAGCTTGCGACGTGTAAGGACGATGGCGTAGAGCAGCTTCTGCACCTGTGGGTAGCGGATTTTTGTTTCCGAAAGCACTTCGCTGATGAAGTAAACCGGTCGCTGGACGGGCAAGGCGTGCCCTTCCTCTTGCCTCTCAACAACTATGGCCGCGCTGACCACCTGAGTGGTTGTGGTGACATAGAGGAGGAGGGGCTCGGGCGGTTCAGTCGAAGTCGCTGGTCGAGGAGGGACGAGAATCGGGGTGGATGTCAGCATGCCTTTGAGTTCGTCGAGAGCCTCCTCGGCCTCTACGGTCCATGTGAATCGCTCGGGTTTTTTCAAGAGGCGGTACAGAGGCATGGCCTTCTCCCCTAAACGTGAGATGAAATGGCTGAGGGCCGCGAGGCAGCCCGTGACCTTCTGCACGCCCTTGAGATCCCGAATCGGCCCCATTCACATGATGGCCGCCACCTTCTCGGGGTTGGCCTCGATCCCACGCTAGGAGACGATGTATCTGAGGAGCATGCCCCGAGGCACTCCAAAGACACATTTCTCGGGGTTGAGTTTTATGTTTTTGGCTCGAAGGCACCCAAACGCGATTTCGAGGTCATGGATGAGGTTGGCCACTTTTCTGGACTTGACCACGATGTCATCGACATAGGCCTCGACCGTGTCGCCTATGTGTTCACCGAAGACGTGGAGCATGCACCGCTGATATGTTGCCCCGGCGTTTCGAAGGCCGAAGGGCATGGTGACGTAGCAGTACATGCCAAAAGGTGTGATGAAGGAAGTCGCGAGCTAGTCGGACTCTTTCATCTTGATTTGGTGGTAGCCGGAATAAGCATCGAGGAATGAGAGGGTTTCACATCCCGCGGTAGAGTCAACAATTTGATCAATGCGTGGTAAAGGAAACGGAACTTTGGGACATGCTTTGTTTAAACTAGTATAGCCAATACACATCCGCATTTTTCCATTCTTTTTCTTAACTAGCACGGGATTAGCTAACCATTCAGGGTGATGGACCTCTTTGATGAATCTAGCCACCAAAAGCTTGTGCACCTCCTCGCCGATGATCCTGCGCTTCTCCTCGTCGAAGCGATGTAGGCGTTGCTTCACCGGTCTGGACCCGGCCCGGAATCCAAGGCGTGCTCGGCGACTTCCCTCGGTATGCCCGGCATATCCGAAGGACTCCACGCAAACATATCAGCGTTCGCATAGAGAAAGTCAATGAGCACGGCTTCCTTTTTTCCCTCGAGGTTGGCACTGATCGTTAGCACCTTCTCGCCGGGGCAGCTCGGGTCGAGGGGGACTTTCTTGGTGTCTTGTGCTGGCTCAAAGTTGCCGGCGTGTCGCTTGGGGTCTTGCACCCCATCGGCGAGGCACTCAAGGGTCACGGCTATCATGGCATTTTGCTCAACGGCCTCTCCATACTCGACGCATTCGACGTCGCAGTCGTACGCGTGCTCGTAGGAGGAGGCGACGGTGATGACGCCCTTGGGTCCTGGCATCTTGAGCTTAATGTAGGTGTAGCCTGATCGGCCGATGATAGCATGATAAGTTTCATGAAACCCGACCACCTTGAAGGTGAGGGTCTCTTTCCTGAAGTTGGCAGGGGTGCCAAAGTAGACAAGAAGGTCGATACGGCCGACGGGAAGGGCCTTCTTCCCTGGCATGACGCCATGGAATCCCCCGGTGCTGGGTCAAAGTTGGCACCTCTTGACTCCCAGGAGGTCGAGGGTCTCGAGGTAGATGATGTTCAGGTTGCTGCTGCCGTCCATGAGGACCTTCGAGAGGCGGGTGTTCATGATGATTGGGTCGACGACGAGCGAATAGGCCCCAGGGTTGGGGACACAATCCGGATGGTCATCGCGATCGAACGTGATGGGCGTGTCAGACCAGTCAAGGTAATGAGGTGTCATGACTCGGACAGAGAAGACTTCTCAACGCTCTCGCTTGTGCTATCGAGGCGTGAGCTGGGTCGAGGGGCCCCTGCAGATCATGTAGAAGTCATAGACTTCGGGGAATTTTCTGTCTTCCCCATTGTCTCCCTCACCGCCGCCTTGGTCTTTCTTGTTGTCACCTTTCTCCACGCCCACTTGCTCAAAGTGCTTTCGAAGCATGCGGCAGTCCTTAAGCTTGTGCTTTGCCCCGTCCTTCTGATATGGGCAGGGCTCCTCGAGCATTTTGTCGAAGATGGCACCCTCGAGGGGACCTCGAGGTCTTTTGCATTTGGTTGCTGTGATGAGATCATCTTCTGTAGCCTCACGCTTGCCTTGCTAATTTTTCTTCTTCTTGTTGTTTCTCTTCGACCCTTTGCTCGAGCCTCCAGTGCCGTCGGCTGCCGACGCCTTTCCCTTGTCCTTCTCGTTGCTGAAGAAGGCACTGATCGCCTCTTCGCCGGCCGCATAGTTCGCGACCACATCCATGAGCTCGTCGATGGTGTTGGGGTGGTTACGCCCTAACTCATGAACTAGGTCCTTGCAGGTTGTACCCGCAATGAATGCTAGAATGACGTCGAGATCAGAGATGTGGGGTAGTTCGGTGCGGAGCTTGGAGAATCATCGAGCAAAGTCGCAGAGACACTCCCCTGGTTTCTGCTTGCAGTTGCGCAATTCCCAGGAGTTCCCGAGACGCACATAGGTACCTTTGAAGTTCCCCTCGAAGATCCGGACAAGGTCGACCCAGCTGCAAATCTGGTCAGGGGGAAGCTCCTCGAGCCACCTACGTGTGGTGTCGGACAGGAGCAGGGGAAGGTGATGTATGATGACGTGATCGTCACGTGCCCCGCCCGCCTGACAAGCCAGCCGAAAGTTGGCTAGCCAGAGCTCGGGATTGGTTTCGCCAATGTATTTGACGATGCTCGTGGGGGGTCGAAACTTGTCGGGCAGCTGGGCGCAGCGGATCGTCCTGCTGAAGACTTGGGGACCCGGTGGCTCCGGGGCCCGTCGGTCTTCGTCGCTGTCGTAACGCCCTCCACGATGGGCGCTGTACCCTCAATCCTTGGCATCCCCATACTCGCGTCTGCGGTTCTCGATAATGTCAAGGCGCGCGTCACGGGGAGCGCGGTCGTCGTTGATATTTCTCGGGCCGGCTTCTTCGGTCTGGGGGCCACCCCCAGATCGACTAAGCTCTCCCTTTTGGGCTGGGAGGGCTCGACGCCTCGAGGCTGAGCTCTCGGCTTGCTGAACAGCAGCAACTTGGAGGAGATCCTCGACCTCATGTTGTATTCGCCGAGCTTGCGAGTTGGATGGCGCAGGCATATTGCAAAGGAGCATAGCCGCCGTGACAAGGTTCTAGCTTGCTCAGGGATAACAGTTGGCGGGTTGCTCGGGTGCCCCAGCCTCGTTGATCTGCCAGTTGACCTCTCGGGCCCTAGCTCGGGCTCTACCGTCGGGCGGTCGCCGCTCTTGCTCGAGGGTTAGCTCGAGCAGGCGCAATCGTTCCTGCTCGTCGTTGAGCTTCGCCTGCAACTCCCGAATTTGCGCCAGCTGTGCGTCCTGCTCACCAGGACGGGGGCACGCCTCTTAGGGTGCGTCTGGTTGTTGGTCCTCCGCTCTGGGGAGAGCACCTCCTGCCGCAGCGGTAGCTGCCCCGGCCGCTGGATCGATGGTGTCCTGATCGGAGTCAACATCACCATCGATGTGGAGGCACTCGCGGGTAGGATCCCAATGATCAGAGTCAGAGTTGGGGTCACCGCAGCAGAAAACGGGGAATTGTCCCCATGCCTCTTCCTACAGCTGCCGTCGGAGTGTGCCGACGGCGTACCTCCGAGGGCCGAGCGCTCTCGCAAAGGCCAAGCCCTCGGAGGCTGGTGTGACAGTCCCCACGTCCGTCATTGCACGAAGAAGGGTGCCTGGGCGGTCCTCTAACATGCTCATGTTGGAGTGGGTCACTGTCGAGATCATCATCGCGGGATTGTTCATGTCAAACAAAGGCCGCCGACGACGCTCGAACAGCTCGTGCGGAAGCCGGCTCGATCGAGCGGGGACTTCGTCGTGCTCCCTCGATGAGCGTACTTCAAAGGTGGAGTCGGGGTTGTGATGGGGTCCTGTCGGTTTGCCCTCTACCTCTGAACTCAGGTCAGACAATCCCCCAACAAGGGGTTCCTCATCTCCTATCAGGGGCAAGGAGAAAGTGACGGGAACCATCCTCGACTTAGTTTGATGGCGATGACAGTGTCGATCATGCCTCCTTCTGGATGTGGCAGCATGGTGGTGAGACCAGTGAGCGGACCCCCATGAGCGTGGGGGCATACCGTGACCTCCATTTGGGTTACTGATCGAGAGCAGGGTCATGTCATAGCCCTGGCCGAGGGACATGAACCCCAGGCTCCCAAACCAGATCATCGTAGCGCGCGGAAGTGGTGAAACAAAGTCGCCCATCCGGAAAAATGGTGGGAAATCGTTAGTGACACGCGGTCCCCGTACCCGACGCGCCAACTGTCGGTGTTCTGAACCCCCAGGGGTTAACACCAATGAGTAATATTCGTAATTGCGTGCTCCCTTAATTCGGTGGGTGATGCAAGAAGAACATAGCGATTTATCCTGGTTCGGGCAAAGAAGGCCCTACGTCCAGCAGGGGGAGGATAGTTCGTGTTATCTTGCACCGAAGTGCTAGTACAGGGGAAAATAGAAGCAGATATGAGGAGCGTGAGCTGGAGCTTGGGCGTTCAGGTGCCTTGCTTTCTGTTTCACTCTGCCTCCCGGTGTTGTTTTGTGGTCTAATGCCCTAGCCTTTTTTATGTTCTAGATCCTCTCGTCCATTCTCCTTTTTCTAACGTCCTGGCGCCTCCTTTTATAGGTGAAGGAGGGGCACAGGAGTACATATATTTAGAGTTCACATGGCTGGTGACGTATGACATTGAGGCTGATCACGTCAGTGCTGCTGTAGAGATGTACGTCGGCATAGGAGGTTCTGCAGCCATCGCGTCAGGAGTTGTTGAAGTGCAGCTCAGAGTCATTAGAGTCCCGCTCAAGGGTTCGTCCAATGAAGTCGAGGGGCGGCGGTCGAGGGTCTGGCTCGAGTCGAGGGGGTCGAGCCTCACCAGATAAGGTCGAATCCCAGGAAATGCGGGAAACGTGCTGATTTATCCGTCCTGAGGGGGTTCTTGTCAGGGCATAGTGCTCGGCATGGTGCAAACAGCGAAGTACGACCTGCGGGATTCCGGGGCATGGGCGGTAAAAGCTAAGATTTGACTGCCACACCCACAACTGTTACCGTAACTGTGGCCATACGGTTAGGCGGGGGTAGGTAAAACGCATTAAATGCGCCCGTATCCGTACGGGAGAATCGGTAGCCGAGGGGTGCACTGTCCTCGAGGACTGCCCATTCGCGCAAACGAAGTTCCGTCCTCAAGGGCAGGCTCGTTTGCCGGGCGAAGTTCCGTCCTTGAGGGGTCGCCCGAATTGTACCCTCGAGTGTACAGTCCTAGTCCGTGCGGTAGCCCCTCGAGCAGGCTTTAGCTTTGGGCCGTCGTAACCCATTCGTGGGTCAGCCCAATATGCCTTAGCCTGTGGGCCTTCGAAAGTTAACATGGGAGGTCACTGGAGGGTTCGTGTTGCTGATTTTACGGGGTTTAGCCCGGTAAACCAAGGGTTTGGGGTACCCATTTCCTGGGTAACGACACCACCATCCAGCTCTGGATCACTAGAACTATGAAGAGAGCAGGTATCTGCTCCCGTAGAGGATGCCATGCCATGTACCCACTCTCGAAGGGGGTGCCATGATCATCTTGGTAGGGTGTTAGCTCCATCCCATGCATATACCTTCCTATCACTACTCGCCTAGCAGTAGTGGCATCGATCTATCTAGCGATTTGACCGTCTCCCCCCATGGAGAGCGAGTGGAAAGTAAGAGATTCCTAAGGTCCGGATACCAGCACAGCAGTTCCTAGGTATGACCAAACTGGGATATCTTCATCAGGGTTTATCTTTAACATGCTACCACGGCACCTCTGTCCCAGGCTCCACCTCTCAGAGGATCTCACCAAAAGACCACCATCACATCTCAGTTAGACCGCCATAGGCTCCTCTCGTGGGAATGTCCAGATCCATTCCCTAGAAAGACTTGCTCCAAAAGCTCATCGTAGATCCCGGCTCGATCGACTCAACCCTCACCCTAGTCCCTGTCGTAAGCTCCACCCTAAACCCAGATATAGCATCATCAGCTCACATGCCCATCTGATCCATCAACTCGCACATCACCAGCCTGGCACCCTCCAGGCCTTCCCAGGGTTCATCACGTCGCATCAAAATGTAAGTGAGTGAAGTATATATATAAAAATAGCAGATAAGCAAGTGGCTAACGTAACAGCGGGTAAGCAGGTGAAATTTACAACAAGGTAGGGCTCATCAAGTAATAATCTATCATGCAATCCTAACACAGGCAATTCATTATAGCAACAGGAATTAAAGCACTATCCATACTACATTTGCCATGCGAAATAGGATTTACGAGGTTGGGTGAGTTGTGGCACCTTCATTGACGTAGCTTTTGGACTTCTCCTGGCAGTCACTGTCGTTAGACTTGTCCTCGCTCGAGCCTGTAACGAGAATTAATGGTCGTGGAAGCGACCCCTATAGATTAGCACAAAGAACGAATGCCAAATAGAAGATCCAAAAGCACTCAAACATAGCATAAATAGATAGAGCTCAATTTATAGAAAATTTGGATATGTGGATCATAATTTTCAAAGCTCGTATGAATTAGTTATGATTTTTTAAAGATTTAACCGTATTCTAAAAAAAAAAAAGACTGGATTAACCGGTGCTGACACGTGGCAACCTGTGATTGGGCCACGTGTCACGGTGGTTTACACAGCGGCTAATCAGGTGCTGGCGTGGTAGATGACGTCATGCTGACGTCAGCATTGACCGGGTCAACGGTAGGCTAACAGGTGGGTCCAGGGTGACGTCACTGCTGACATCAACAGTCAACAGTCAACGGTCAATGGTCAACAGTAAACTGATAGGTGGGCCCCACTGGGCCATTAACGAGCCATTAATGAGCCATTATTGGGCCGAATCTGGGCCTTGCAGGGCTCGCCACGTGACACTTTCTGGTGCTGCCATGTCATCACGCCGGATTCAAAACGGGCTCAGTCCACAGCTCTGGTCCACAGTGCACTGGCTCTCTGCTGGGTCCACTGTCAGCGCCTCTAATCCATGTGAACCAATTGCTCGCATATGACCTCGGGTTCACACGGTCCACCGCTCGGGTCCACGGTGCACCGACTCCTCCTAGCCCCACTAGCAGTGGCTCTAGTCCACGAACACCAAGTCCATCTTCTTCTAGCCAAACTCGTCCTCTTCCTCTTTCTCCTTTAGCCCGACATCGGGCTCATCGGCGGTGAGGAAAACCTCAATTCCCGAAGCTACGGTGATCCTCCGGTGTCATTAATTCATCCAACAGCTCTAGGACATCGTGGCGATCACGGAGGTGGGCTTCAAGGTGGCAGCTTAGCTTTCGGTGACGCGTTCCACAACAGACGGTGGCTCGATAGCGGCGGCGCTCGGTGACATCTTCTCACCGAGCCACTCCAAGTCCAATTCGGGCATGGAAGCATGATTGGGTTCACGTAGCACACTCCCGCAGCGCCGGCGGTGACCTCAACTCACGGTGAAGTCCATGCGGGCAGTATCACCCACGACGGATCTCCAGCGTGATCGCGATGCGTGGCACGACACCTTGGGAGGCTTCTTGACCTCCATCTTCTTGTCCAGTCGATGCAGCTCGTCACGACGGAGACGCTCATCATCTTCTTGCATGGATTTGGAGTGGCCCTAGAACACGACGGTGCAAGGCCCTAGAACACGACGGTGCAAGGCGGCGCTCCAGAGCGGCAGTGCACTGGCATGGTGGCTCACGCCGAGAAGTCCGAGGTGTCATCCAAGGGGCTAGTGTGCGCATCGGGTCCGTCTCATCAAGGTGAGCATGGATTTGAGGTCAAAGCGGCTCGGGGCTCAATGACAAGGCTGTAAGGTAGCCTCACGCGGCAGCGTGCAGCGTGGTGGCAGACATGGCAGCTTTCGGTCCGGCTTCCGTCTGATGCCGTGGTCCAAGGGGCTGGGTCGGTCCATGTGTGTGTGCGGGTGTGTCCAAGGAGACCAGTGGTGGTCTCGGCCTATGCATCCACAAGGTGGGATGCCATGGCTGGCAGCAAAGGTTGGGGCGAAAGACAGGCGATGGCGGCAGTGCTCATCGACGCGGACGAGGATGGAGGTGCGGTACAAGTCCAAGCGACTCCAGCTTCAGCTCGCGGTCCAGTCCTTGCTCCTCGACCCGATGGCTCCGCAGCAGCAACAGCTCCACAGCGGTGCTCCTCCTTCTTTTCCAACTCCGGCGGTGATGGCTTTCTTCTTCCTCGCCTCCTTCTCTCCTAATTCCTCTTCTCCTTCTCTAAATTGTGGCTGACAAGATGAAATTGAACACCACCAGAGTAGTGGCGGTAGCTTGGGAACCCTAGAGCTCCGGGCCTTGCTCTTATAGGGGCGCCATGGAGGTAGGTGGTCGGCGGATGGTGATCGTGCGAGGGGCTTGATCAGGCAACCAGGGAGCAGTCCAGGTCACCTGGTGGGGGCTCGGTTGGGTCCAAGGGTCAGTGAGAGGGGCTAGTAGGTGCTGGGCGAGCCTAAGTTTTACAGCGGCGTAGCTTCACCACGGTGGCAGTGCATGTGCATGCGCGTGTGGAGAATTTTTCCCGCGCTGCGGGCTTCTTGCTGTCGGCCGGTCGGGCCAAGTGGCGCGCTCGCGGGCGTTGATGAGGGGAAGGGCTAGATCAAGCGGCAGGACGGATTGCTTAGGGGCGACGCGGGGACAGAGCTTGACGTCGGCAACGTCATGCGCAACGGCCTGGGGGACCTCGGGGGTTATGACAGGTGGGTCCCACTGTGGGTCCCGCCCATTAGCGCCAGCGGCCGGTTCCTTGTTAGGCCTGCTGGGCCGGTGCGGGCGCGGGGAGAAGAGAGAGAGTGGTGAGCAGCTGGGCCGTCTTGCTGGGACAACTCGCGCGGGAAAGAAAGAAGAGGGAGAGAAGAGAGGGGCAGGCTAGGCTGGGCTGGTAAGCGGACATGGGCTAGATGGCTCTTTCCTTTTCTTCTTTTATTTTCTTTCTCTTTTTCATTTTCAAATACTTTTATATATATACATATATATATATATATGATATGCCAACTTTGAATAATAAAGTAGTGGGCATACCAAGCCCTTACTTTGCTAGGGTATTATTTCCTTAATATTTATTTTATGAAAATAAATATTATGGTCTCATTTTTAATTAAACATCACATAAACCAAATAAAATCCAAATCACCTTTGTATGCAACATGATATGTGAACTAATGAAACATTGAAGGTATGCTATTGCAATGTTTGAAAAGCAACACATGAATCATTGATCAAAATTACTTGGAAACATGATATGATCATATGAAATGTTATGCATGACAAGATAAGGTTGATGCATGGTTAGGGTTGATGATGACATGTCGCACTCATCACTCATAGGTTTTTCGAGAAAAAAATTTTGTAGCTCGGATTTTTGGGTTGTTACATGAATAGATTTAAGCATCGCTACCAGTGAGAATGTCTCATCGTAGTCAACTCCTTGGACTTGCCAAAAACCTTTTGCGACAAGTCGAGCTTTATAGACGTGAATATTTCCGTCCATATCCTTCTTCTTTTTAAAGATCCATTTGCACTCTATGGGTCTAACCCCATCAGGCAGGTCAACCAAGTTCCAAACTTGATTGTCTCCCATGGAATCTATCTCGGATCTTATGGCACTTTGCCATTTCTTGGAATCTAGATCCATCATAGCTTCCGCATAATCCACAGGTTCGTCATTGTCTAACAATAACAAATCCCCACGCAATGCGCAAAGTCTCACTGATCTTCATGGTTGTGGTGGTGTCTCCACTGCCACGGGTGTCTCAACTTGCTCTACTACATTAGCATCACTCGCAGAGTCGTTCCCTACTGGCTCATCTTGAACTTCTTCAAGATACACCTTTTGTCCATTCTTTTCTCTTTTGAGAAACTCTTTCTATAAGAAAATACCATTTCGAGTAACAAACACTTTGCTCTCTAATCGGTTATAGACATAATACCCTAAAGTTTCCTTCGAATATCCCATAAAAAAGCACTTGTCCGATTTGGATCTTAGTTTATCTGATATAAGTCATTTAACATAAACTTCACAACCCTAAATTTTCAGAAAAGACAAACTGAGACTTACCAATCCACATCTCATATGGTGTCTTAACTACGGACTTAGATGGCTAACACTTGGCTACTGCCGGCACCTTTCTTGATGTTGGCCTCTACTATTTTCAGCATGCCACATAGCTCATTCAAGCCCCTCTCCGCTCCATGCATATGGTAGTTGGAGATGAAGTTTCCATAGCTGGCCGGAAGCGATGCAAGAATAAAATCAGTAGCCAACTCTTGGCCAATTGGGAAGCCTAGCTTCTCCAACCTCCGAGTGTAACCAACCATCTTGATTACATGCGGACCAACAGCTGCGCCCTCTGCTAGCTTGGTTTCTGCGAGTGCCTTAGAGACATTGAACCTTTCAGTCCGCGCTTGAGTTTGGAACATATCTTCAAGCACCACGATCATATCGTTCACTGAATGATTGTTGTCGAACTGCATCTGCAGATCAGATTCCATACAAGCAAGCATGAGGCAACTCACTTCAAGATCCGCATCACATGCTTTCTTGTAAGCATTTTTCTCAGCAGCAGTTGCATTTTCATTAGGCTCATCTGGTAATGGGGTGTCTAGAATTTCTTCCTTTTTCTCAGCCCTGAGAACAATTCTCAGGTTGCGGATCCAATCCGCATAATTTGTTCCATTCAACTTATCTTTCTCAAGAATTGTACGCAAAGAAAATGGTTGATTGCGAGCGGCCATCTACAACAAAAGTAACACAAAATACTAAGACAATGTATCCATGAAAGAGTAAATTATATCAAAATAAAATCTACTCCCACTAAAATCAATATCCCTCAATTGATACTTAGTGATTCAAGACCCACAACTAACAAGTCAACTAGTGAGCTTTAGCATCACCGCTAGAAGACATGGTAGATCGGTAAGCAACACTTTGCTAATCATATCACATATGACTCTTGTTGTTGGGCAGCATCTCTATGCTACGCTCAACCTACCCATGCTCCAAGGTCCCTAACCATTAGGATGACCTTGTTTAAGTAACCAAACATTCTTGTAGTAAGTATCCGATACGAACCTGCCTAGTCGAGAAAAACTAGTGGCACCCTAATTTCATAGACCCACCACCGATTGTACAAGACTTATGATAGTGCAAGGGTTGGGGAAGCATTTAACTTAAACATTGCTGAGGGATCGTTCTACTTCACTATCGCACTTATGTAGACAAAAAACATAATAGCATGTGAAAGTAGAACATAGTAAGAATGGCATAACACAGACATGACTTGGTATAGCCCATTATTCCTTTGGGGATCTCCATCTCCTTCAATCTGTGCATCAGGGCGATCTCCATCTCCATGATTCGAGTATGCCATCCTTCAGTGATGATTCCACCAAGACTACCTACTACTAGCACAAGTAAAATGAAATTACATAGTCACGGATAGATCATCATAGATTGGCACACAGGCCATTACATTAATTTTGACAATATGTATGTGGCTCCTGCCCATATTGTCCTCATGACATGCAAGTCGTGAATTAAATACATACATGCATCACATACACATAAGGGCTATACCAGTCATCAATACCTGCAAAACAGAGTTATCTGAATCCGATGTCTAAACTTGCAATGCAAAAAACTCTATTTTCCAAGCCTTATTTTGTTCTCTATGATTTTTGTTTAGAGTTCATCTCAATCTGAGTTACGGTTCAAAAGTTACGGCTGTTTTACCGAACAACACTTTTCTCGGTAAACCGGTGCCCGACAGTAAATTCCATCTACCACCGCCGCGCATCATATGCGCTTGGCACTTGACCTAGGGTTCAATTCGATTAATCTGATTGATCTCTAACTTGCCATGACTGGATTTACATGAATCAATTAACACGGATGGTGGAATTCCAACCGGTACGAGTAGATCATTTCTAGACCAACACAGCAAGATGACGAACCAAGGTTAGAGACTCATCTACAACCAAGCATATCATCATATGCATAAAACTGAACCTATAACAAGGCAGTAACAGCTCTGATACCACTATTAGGTTATGAGGGTGCTACGCTAGCCAGAAAACAAAACCTTTTGACCTCATAAACAGGATCTACTGCTAGTTACAGGTTACGGGATTACCACTAGACGTACAGGTACAGCAGAAGACGACTCGATGTAGTCATACACGTCATAGCAGGCAGTGTAGTTGCATGGTCATCTGTCACCTCAATCCTGTCATGCGGTTCATCCCAGTGCTCCAGATGCAGCACCTCCGAGGAATCCCACACATGCAGGGAAGAAGCGATGCGCCTCTGGACTGCTAGGTCCGCAAGAAGGCGCGAGCGTGGGGAGGGCAACGATGGCTGCCAAAGGCGTGTGTGTCCCTGACCGTGCCCCTCCCCCTTGCTTATATAGGTGTCCCCAATAAGCTCACGAGTTGGAGGCCCATTAGTAACCTAAGCCTTGTCTAATTCGGGTCCAACCCGAATTAGGCTTCCAGCCCCTTAAATGTGCGACCCTATGGGTTCACGCACACATTGACATGGGCCGAGTACTCCTACTCGCCCAATAGTTAACAGCAGCCTCTAGCAAGGCATGACAACTATTATGTGCATGCGAAGATCATATCAGACGAACCACTATGACCACATACAAGTTATTCTCTTTGCCACTCGATATATGGTTCAACTCATGGGTTAACACTTAACCCAAGCATGGCCATGCATTTGTTGATCCAATCACTTGAGTGATCTAGTGATATCTCTCTCGCATAGAGAGGGAAAATTCCATCTTGATTGTCCATGTCTCATAGCATGCTTCCCAACCACCCGAAGACCACCTTTGTAACTACTCAGTTATAGAGCAGCGTTTGATAGTCCCTAAGTAGGCCATTTCACATCTTGAGTACATACCGCAATCTTAGGTCTAAGGACATAATGTACATGACATGAATAGAGACTTTCTCATGTCGGGTCAGTCTAGCCTACATGTCTCACATGTGCCCACATTATTAGTTTGACATCTCCATGACCATGACTTGTGAAACATAGCCATCAACTAATACATGTGCTGGTCTAATATTCAAGTGTGTTCTTACAAGAACGTCGACCAGGGACAACTTTAGAATAACCATTCAAGTAATTGAGTTCCACAAATAATTCACATAATCACCAATCAATACAAGTTGTCTATAATGGATATTCAATAAAAACTTTATTAATCATGGATACAATCAGAATATCATCATCTACATGATTAGCTCTAGGCCATATTCCCAACATCACATGCCTTAGAGACTTGGGCAACGGTCTTGAGCCTCTGGATGTGCTCCATAGCATCTTGAGCCTCTCCCTTGAGCGACTTGACACACTCGAGGGCCCTCCGTGCCTCTTCTAGGGCCTGAGTGCCATCGCTCTTGGCCTTCTCGGCCTCCTCCCTCATCTTGGCAGCCTCTTCTTTTGCTTGCCTTGCTTCCTTTTCAGCCTGAGCCAACCTATCTCGGGTGGACCGACTGACCTCGAGCTGACGCAGCACCTCCTCCTGACCGTTGTGAGTCGCATGGAGGAAGTGGGACTTCGAGTGGGAGCGGTTCCTCAAGTCCTAGAAATAAGAAGTAGAAAATTAGTCACCAGTGAAGGAGGAACCAAAGCCAAACACATTTGGAGAAATATTTACTAAAAGGCCTCAGCCAAGGTCCTTAG
Source organism: Bothriochloa decipiens (assembly GCA_023333625.1). Taxonomy (NCBI): domain Eukaryota; kingdom Viridiplantae; phylum Streptophyta; class Magnoliopsida; order Poales; family Poaceae; genus Bothriochloa; species Bothriochloa decipiens. The sequence goes on along the minus strand of CM041635.1, from coordinate 48,472,161 downwards.
AGACGATCTCGACGGCCAACTTCAAAGGGTGCGCCAGCCATGCCCGATACTCCTCCATGTCCTCCCAGTGCTTCACTTCCACCGGATCATCCATTCAGACCCCGGGAGCGCTAGGATCATGACTTTCTTGGAGCCGAAGACGCTCTTAGCCCCAATGCGGGAGGGTTGCTTTGAGCCTCGCTCGCACCGAGGACCTAACGCTTTCCACCACCTCGCGTGAACTGCTGTAGCGCTCCACTTGGTCCGCCAGGGTGGGGAACGATGACTTGGCTTCGCCACCGCTTGGCCCGATGTTAGGGGCAGACCATCTTGATGGACCAGGGACCCCTCGGGTGGTGGATGCCCTGGTGAGCAAAAGGGCCTCATCCTCCTCTGCCCGCCGGCACAGCACCAAAGGACTTATGGTAGACGTCTCCTCCTGCTGCTGTTGTGATGAACCCGAAGCCGCCGGCTCTTCCAATGGTGTGTTCTGTGGTTGCGACGGCTGGCTCGAGGTAGTCACGATCACCTCCGGTAGCAGAGAAGGGCTTGAGACCACTGCCTCCCCTAGTGCCACGTCACGCCAAGGCAGCAGGTCCAACATCACCACGTCCTCTGGCTGACTCGACGCCGTATGCTCCCCCTCCTCCTGCGCCCGCGACACGTGCAGGACCAGCGATGCATCCTACGCTGCATCTTGCTACCGTAGCAGCTCATCCAAGGTAATCATGGGCTCCCCTTGCAATTGTGGGAGGCTCAAGACCACCAGCTCCTTAGACGGCTTGACCCGCCGCTGTGACGACAAATCCAGAGGTGTCGCATCCTCCGGCGGCGTTTGTTGCTGTTGCTGCTGTTGTTGTTGCTGCCGCTATTGCTGCTGTTGCTATTGCTCAGGCTGGCTCCTGACCGGTCCCTCTTCTCCTGGCCGCTCCTGCAGCTCCTTTTCCTTCCTTAGCAGGCCCTCCTGCTCCTGCTTGCACCACGCCTCCACCTCACGCAGCCCCTCCAGCCATGGTTTTTGCTCCTTCGCTGATGGAGATGGAGCAGTGGCCTCCTCGTCCTGGAGGATGATGGGGGTGATTTTTGACCCCAACTCACGCCCGTTGGAGGCCCCCTCAAATGAGGCAGCAGAGGTTCTAGCCTGACCTAGGGTAGAGGCCCCAGGCGTCAGGATCGAGACAACACTCCCACCTTTTGACACCTGGACAGGCGCAGGGGCCATGGACGCCGACACCAGGACAGTGCTTCCCTCTCCTATAACTGCTCCAGCTTGGAGCCACTTCCCACCATGGCAGCTAAACCACTCGAGCTTGCAACAAGAGTAGAGCCCATCAGCCTGCCTCAAGCCATAGCTACATGGGCTTGAGATAACCAAGCCGCCTCTCATGGTGGCAGCGGTCTCAAGGTCGCACCTGTTGCTGCGGCCATCATCCTCATGGCCATGTCCACCCTAAACCGCTTGGTCGGCAAAGGATTTGCCTCCTCCACCTGCCACTTTAACCTGGGGAATAAGGAGGTGAGCAAAGATGCTTAGTGGATTCGGCAGGTCAAAGAAAGAAGAAAGTAAACTTCAAAAAGTAAGGCTTACCCAAATGGGACGACGACCTTCCCAGGACCCCTTGAGCCACTAGAGCGCCTCGAGGCCCCACTTAGAGCCACACCTCCCCCGAAGTCGAGGTCGGCTGACGCTTCTGACGGCGTCGCCGCACCATCCCTCTCCGACGAGGCCGGGTGGCCCTGAGTCCGTGTCCCGAGTGCTGAGGACTGGGACCAGGTCCCGAGACATGGCAGGTAGTGTCCCACCGCGTGAGCGTCGAGATGAGGACCCAGCGCGGGACGAGGAACCGCCTTGACTCTTGTCTTGCGACCACTCTAGAACATCCTCTTACATAGAAGGCACATTATCTTAGGGAAGATCGGGGAGATGGGGCTTGAGGTGCGCTGCCATCCCCTCGATATCATCGACATCATCTTCCTCCTCATCCTCCTCAGAGGGAGACTCCTCTTTAGGTAGCCCATTGCGCTTTTGCTTCGCGCGGTGCTTCTCGTACTCTGTACGTGTGAGGCTTTTTTCTTTCTTCCTCTTCTCCTCCTTGTCCTGCCCTTTCTTCTGTTGACGAGCGGTAAAGTGCCTCACCTGTCGGTCAGGCTCGTCCTCCCTCATCGGGGGCCTCGACGCCCTGTAGTCAATTTTCTCCTGCGCGAAAGCATCCGGGCATGAGAGCAAAGGGAAGTAAGAAAGGCAAAGTAAAACTCGAAAGGCATGGCTCGAGGCACTCACTAGGTCAAGATGGCCTTCCTCTGGCAGCATGGGGATGCGGTTGATGTGCTCCGGCTTGAGGGCTCCGGTGACCGCCTCCTTTACCCGTGACACAATCTCCTCAGGGGGTAGCGCCTCGGCCGACATGCGGCACCCCTTGAGCTACTCGGGCATCGCCTCGGGCCCCATTTGGTCCAGCCGTAATGGATGGGCCATCAAAGAGAGCACCCTCCGATGGTGAAAGGCCGAGATGATGACCGCCACCGTCAGACCCGCATCATGAAGTCTCCTCAGCACAGTGAGGAGAGGCCTCAATCGAGGCTGCAAATCCAACGCCACACCATGCGGCCAGTTGAACGGACGCTCCGTGATGAGATGCCTGGTGTACGGCGGGAAGTAGCCCTCATCGTTGTGAAGGTAGAACCACTGTGCATCCCACTGAGCGTGGTTGGACATCAGCCCGGTGGGGATGTACTCGCATGGCTCCACCCCTAGCCTGTCTTCAGCACAAGGTTGCAGGAACTAGCATAGACGATTCTCCTCACGCCCTGTTCCACTGCGATGGTGAAGAACTCCCCTTGTAGAGGTGAACCCACAGCTCCCACTGTGGCTCCTCCCCCAGGTATCCCTCGCAGACGGCCGCGAAGATGGTGATGTTGGAGATGGCATTGGGGGAGAAGTGCTGAAGCTCAACCCCGTAATGGTGGAGCAGCACCCACATGAATCGGCTCAGGGGCGATCCAAGCCCATGCCGGTGGAACTTGACGAAGCTCATGACGTAACCGTCCGGCGGGTTCGGCTCCCGATCCCTCTGCGGCGGTGCTATCCACTCCGGCCAATCCGGTGTGGTGATAGGGCAAAGGAGCCCCTCCCCCACCAGCTCCAACAGCCTCCACTCTATCATGGTTGATGGGCACCAGGCCTCCAGAGGAAGAAAAGTGGGTGCCATGACGGCGGCGGTGGCGGTGCAAATTTGCTCGATGAACAAGCTACAGGGAAGATTCCCAATCACGATCACTCTCACTAATCCCTCTTCTCTAGCACTGGTGGGCAGGGATTCGGAAGCTCTAGCGGTGGCAGCAAAGGCGAGGTGGTGAGAATGGAAGTGGATGACACCCCACCTCCCACGAATTTATACTCAAGGGAAGAGCAACGGGTGGATCCGACGGTGGGAAAAGGTAAACCCGGCATTTACTGTGCGCACCTAACCGGCCCCTCGATTCTCGCAGCAGAACACGCACCGTTCGCCAGGCCCCTAGCCATTACCTGGGTCCACCACGACTATGCTGCTTTGTCCTACACCTCAAAAGGTGCTCCCAATGGGTGGGAGCGCTACATTATCCGCCGACGAAGTATTCCACGAGAAGGAAAACGGGCCTCGGCCCACAACAAGCCTCGAGGGAGCGAAGGCTGACCCTTGGTCAGGGTTCAACAGCCATCCTCGAGCACCCGAGTCAGGGATGCCCTAGGGGAGCCACATGAAGCTTAGCTCGAGGATGAACCCTCGAGATCCCCTTAGGTGTATCCAAGGCAAAACAAGAGGATTACCATGGAATCCCCACGGAGGGAGGCATCGAGCCGCCGAGTCCTATCGAATGGAACCGGTATCCATATATCTACTCATTTGCATCAATGAGAACGCCTCTAGGCCACTAGTCGACCCCATTGAATGGGGCACGAGCTCTCACTTGGATCCCCCTATTATCAGCTCACAAAGAACGCCGAGACTCACCCAATCGAGGGTAGTACGGTGCTTCTCACCTCATATCCGATCGAAAGGACTCGTGAGATGGATGCCTAGGGATAGCGATGCCCCAGCCACATAAGGCTCGAGGGCTCGGCTATGCCTGGCACCCCTCAATGAAAGAGGGTCGAACAGACCCAGGGGCTCAATGACTCAAGACACCCTTCAACTAGGCACTACAACTCTAGTTCATGTTATCCTAACCTTTCATGAATGCCCTCTACACCTAACTAGACAAGTACCTCTCAACAAAAGACAAATAAAGCCCTCAAAGGAGTCTCCTTACTCCTCTGAGGCCTCAGGGGCTACCCCCGTGGGGGAGTGCTCGCATGCCCTCACTACCGCACCTCACTCTTGGCCCATAACCCCCAGCCCGAGTGCCAGCACTCGTGCAGGGGCTCAGGGGCTACTGTCAGGTACCTAAGAAAGGGGTACCCTTAACCCTCGACTAAGGAGATTAAGCCCTAACATCAACAAGCCAAACCCGATGTCATCATCCCTTGACCAACGCAGAAACGCAAATACCAGGTCATACTGGGCTGGCCCACGAACAGGCCTCGGTGGTCCAGGCGGCTACCTATCCGACGTACCCTGCTTGAGACAAAGCAGATCACTCGAGGGTGCCACTTGAGCTACCCCTCATGACGGAGATTCGCCCGAGTGAACGGGCAGTCCTCGAATACCTACCTCCTGTATGAATCCAGGAGCATTTAATGCATTCTACCTGCTCCCGCCTAACCTCATGGCCACAGTGATAGTAACAGTTATAGGTACACCGGTCAAATCTTACTTTTACCTCTCATACCTGAGAATCTAGCAGGTCATACCACACTATAACACCATGTCATGCACTGTGCCCCGTTCGGCACTCCCTCGAGGTACACTTACCAATATCAGGCGACTCCTCGAGGCACATTTACCAGTATCCATACCACATTTCTTGGGGCTCAACCTTATCCATTCAGGCCTTGATCCCCTCAACCACCTCTTGAGCTGGACTTCGTCATCATCGGACAACACTCCAACAACTCCCGATGCGACAGCTACAGGGATCCGCATGACCGTGCTTGGACGTGCGTCCATCACCGACCATCAGTTACATCACCTTACGCACAAGAAGGATGGCTGCATCACTCCAAACATGATGCTACAGGACACGCCATGCCCGACGCACGCCTCTACAGCAACACCGACATGATCGGCATCATCTCCTCGATGTCTGCAGCCATGTCCGCCCTAAGATCCATGTACCCCTGTGTGCCCCCTTCGCCTATAATAGGGGGCGCCAGGCCCTAGTCTAGGGAGGGCAACAAAACTTAGCCAGAAAACATAAGGCATAGACAGTGACCAGAGCCCAAAACACTCAAGTCCTAGCTCACTCACTCGCACGCTTGTATTCACCCCTGTACAAGCACTTCGGTGCAAGATAATACAAATTCTCCCCCCACTGGACGTAGGGCCTTCTTTTGCCCGAACCAGGATAAACCTTGTGTTCTCCTTGCATCACCATCTAGATTAGGGAGCACGTAGTACATATTTACTCATTGGTGCTAGATCCCTGGGGTCAAAACACCGACAGAAATGGAATCATCCAACCGATCAGTACCAAGACAATCTCGGCTACTTGACGGAAGATGCCACCTCGTCAGACTCCAGCGACGATCTGGGCGACTCAATAGAAGTCATCACCCGGTCAGACTCAGACTAGGAGGAGGGTGGTGAGATACACAATGGTGGAGGCAGCGGCGTCGATCGAAAGTTGCAGTTGGAGCTTTAGCAGTAGAAGTGCAATGGCGAGAGCAATTGTAGTGTGTGCTTTTGGTTTATTTTGCAATGCCATCATGTACCCATGATGGTTAGACTTGATTTAGCTGACTTGTATATGTCTTTGTGCCTCTACTCTTAATTTAGATGACCTGTTACTAACATGGAAATTGTTAACTGTTGTTAACTTCAGTGGTCTCATTGCATAGGACGCATGCCGAGTCCTATTACACAATTGGTCCTACTAGATCAAATATGCAACGGCAATTGATGCTATGTATGGGTGCATACTATCCGGCCATTTATCTTTTGTGTACCAGGGGAAAGTCCGACCATATCTCTTTTGTGTACCATGGGACAGTCCTCAAATGGGCCGTGTGATAATTGGGCCGACCCTGCTCCTGAGGGTCCTCCTTGTGTGGAACATGTTGACCTATGTATTGGATATATCTCCCCTAAAAAATGGAAAATATCTGGACATTGGGGATTTTGCTTAGAATTTGTAAGGGTATTGTTAGTGTGATGGTTAGACTTGATTTAGCCAAAATAAGCTCGTCCCATGGAAATTGTTAATGGTTGTTAAAGTTGCATTTCGGTATGAGTCGTGGACTTAACTAATGGATCTTTGCTGCATTATTTTCTACTTCAGTGATCTCAATACCTGCTATGTTGTGTTGTTTATCCGTAAGTTTAATTTGAATGGTATTCTAGGTGTGATGGTTGGACTTGATTTAGCCAAAATTGTATTGGACTAATGGTTATAGCCACATTAACTGCTAATCTAATTTGAGTTGTATATATATCTATGTGCTGCTAAACCTGGAATGAACCAAAAATTTTAGAACTTATTATATGATCATAATAATAATACAATCAAAACTGACATACCCATTACACTTTGTCCTACGTGATCAATTATTTAGCGGTCGGATGTTCTGGCGTTCGCAGATATGAATTGCCAGGAGGCAACTTGCAAGATCAAGACACGGGACAGTCCGACCCTTTCCCTTTCGTGTATCATGGAGAAGTTCGACCATACCTCTTTTTTTACCACGGGACGGTCCTTATATGGGCCTTGTGATAATTAGGCCATCCCCGCTCCTAAGGGACAAGTCGCATTGGATATATATCCCCTGAAAATGGGAAAATATCTTCCCATCAGACTTGCGCTGGCTGGGCGGCGGAGCTAGAGGCGACGGCAGAGGATCCGTTGTGCTATGGTGGCTCCGGTGCCCATTTGGAGGCAGGCGGCTGGGCTTTCCCCATGGAGCAAGGTGGCATTGGCGTCCGCGTTGCTTGTGTGCCATGGCAGAGCCATCATATTTGATTCACAGGTCTCCTTTCTCCCCTTTTTATTGTTCATTTCTTCATTTCTGTTTTGCCTCGACATGGATATACTACAAGACTTGGGGATTTCACTTAGATATATCACCTTTGATGCATACTTCCATATCCCTTAATTTTAGATAGATGTCAGAAGGGGATTGGTTCTGGTAGTCCCTGTAGCACATGGCAAATCAGTGCCACTAATCTTTAAGCTGCACTTGTTGCTACGCATGCCAATGATTATCACTAGCACTTGCACTTGTAGAACTGAGGTAGCTTGTTTGGATTCTGATGAGGACATCACTCCATTGAATGCACAAGATGATCCTCCGCTGGACATTCAAGGTCCAATCACAAGAGCTTGCGCACGACAATTAAATTTACAGGTGAGCTCGTTCTTAAGGAAGTCTTTTTATGATTTTGAGAATAGATTGCTACCTAATGATTATATTGTACTTAGGAATCATGGAGAGGACCAAGGGATGAATAAGGGATGGCTTGGAGGCGTGGAGGACCAGCAAGGGCGCCCAAGTCAAGGTGGAGGCCCAAACCGAGTCGACTTCGAGCCTGTTTCGGAGTCCAAGACTAGTGTGGAGTAAAGTGGACGCCCAGGACGCATCCGGACTCCGTTTTTGATGATCCACCTATGGATGGAAAGATAATTTCATAAGGAAGCCAATGGCATTGGTTTGAGGTCAAAATTCCTTTGGAGTCATTGGGAAACATTGAAACAAGTTAGCATCCAGAATCTATTGCGGTGCTGCGTCACCGTTTTTGGTCCGTTGGGCCGTGTATCGTTGCTGAGCCCATTAGGGGGCGCGTCCAGGGGTGGTGACGACCCTTAGATCTTTATAACTAGCCGCCGCCTCTCTCGTTAGGTTTTGGGGTTTTGCTTAGATTATTCTGTTCACAACAGTTTCATCGCACCGTCGGTTTGTGAGACCCCAACTCATGAGATTAATCATTCATCTGCAATTGGTTGCATTCTTTCGTGTTCTTGCTTGTGTTCTTCGATTAGCAGGCAAAGGACTCAGCCTTCTTGGCGAGGTCGACTGTGCTTCGACGGTCGATAACCAGAGGAGACGTGGTGCTGCGATTGCGGGGTTCAGAGCCGAGTTGTTCGGAAGCCGATCGAATTGTGTCGCGATTCCACCAAATCGAGAGTTATTAGAACCTTTCGGAAGATCGGGAACCCTAGTTCACATCAAGTGGTAATCAGAGCTTCAGGTACACCGTCAGGTTCACCCTTACCCTAGTTTAGTTTGTTTTCGCCTTCGTCCTATAATCCAAAAAAAAGCCAAAAACAGTTTAGTCTAGGTTTTTCCCTTATCCCAGAACCACGTTTGGCCTTTGCATAGTTCTTGTCAGATTCTGTATTGTTGAATTTGTGTCCTGGTCAGGGTCTTGTTGCTGGTTAGGTTGTGTTAGAGTCTATTCGTGTGTTTTTTTCCCATTGTTTCCATTCAACGCTGTCCCCTTCCACCGTCCCAAACAACAAGTCGAATCCACCATATTACTCGACTTGCCCCGCTAGCTGCCTTGTGTCAATTCTCGCCGCCGCGCAAACCCTAGATAGGTCGCCGACCGCTCATTGTTGCTTGCATCACAGCCCTCCTTGCATCATCAGCTGAATACCTACTGCTATGATCGGTGTTGGAGTTTAGGGACGCTTCACCCTAACTGCCGCCGCCGTGTTGTGCCTTTCGAGAAACATAACTTGAGATACCTTCGGTAAAACAGGCATAACTTTTGACTCGTTTATCAAAAAAATTTAAAATTTTTACAGCAGCTTCTTGACTCTATTTGGTTTCGACCCAAACTCGCCTTCGGCCTGTTTCATCTAGTTAGAATCGCCAAAAAAAATTTGGCAAAATAAAGAAAAAAAATTGACAAGGTTCTTGCACGCTTTTCAGAGAACGTGCTGATTTTCTGTAGACCACATTCCACCTCTGTTGTAGGTGAAAATTTTTGTGGTTGTATCTTTTGTCATACTTGTTTAGAGAAAAATTTAAAAAAATAGTGTAAAAAAAGGTTTGTTCAGAGAAAAAAAGGAAAAAAAGGAAAAACAAAAAGGAGTTGCTTGTTCTGTGATTGCGTGTGCTAGATTGTGCTTTGTGCTTCATTCATACTTGTCTCTCCATCATGCTTGTGCTTCCTTTGTCCTTATTCACACACATTTGATACTTGGAACACGTTAGGCCAGCAACGAGAACAAGTAATTGGGACTATAATTCAATATTACTTTCTGTCTTTGAATTGTGTACCACTCACATATTTTTTGGCCAGCCTTCCTAAGCCCCACATATACTTCTAGACAGCAAAAGTTGTGACACCCGTAATCTCAGTGCTACGTCTTTCAGGTATCCGTGCCTTGCTGGTAAGAACCGGTCGGAACTTGTTAAGGTGTTGCCTTTTGCTCTAAATTTGAGAGGCACCACTCCACATTTGTAGAGGATTATTAGGGATAACTTTCACCGTTTGCTGCTTATGTTTTGTGTCTACAATGGCAGGTGATGCTGGAGAGAATTCACCCAAAGAGTTTTCAGAGTGTGTCAGCCAAGAGCAACTACAATCTGTTATAAACAATGCTTAGAAGGACTTGAATGAGACAGTTACCAAGGCTGTAACTGCTGCACTCATTGATCTCAAGATTGGCAACACCCTTGAGAGTGGGGGCGCGTCCAGGGGTGGCGATGACCCTTAGGCCTTTATAACCAGCCCCCGCCTCTCTCATTAGGTTTTGGGGTTTTGCTTAGATTATTCTGTTCACAACAGTTTCGCCGCGCCGTCGGTTTGTGAGACCCCAACTCATGAGATTAATCATTCATCTGCAATTGGTTGCATTCTTTCGTGTTCTTGCTTGTGTTCTTCGATTAGCAGGCAAAGGACTCAGCCTTCTTGGTGAGGTTGACTGTGCTTCGATGGTCGATAACCAGAGGAGATGTGGTGCTGCAATTGCGGGGTTCAGAGCCGAGTTGTTCGGAAGCCGGATTGAATTATGTCACGATTCCACCAAATCGAGAGTTATTAGAACCTTTTGGAAGATCGGGAACCCTAGTTCACATCAGATTCTATAGATTCGAGATGAATCCATGCTATGTTGTGTTCCGCAGCCATAGGCGAGGGGTTTTCGCAGCTGGGCTGAATGCCAGGAGCAAGTTCATGGGTTTCCTGGTGCTTCTTATAAAAAGTATTGGACTCGATTTAGGCGAGGGGTTTTTCGTAGCTAGACTTGATTTAGCAGAAATTGTATTAGACTAATATGGTTACAGCGATAGTAATTGCTATTCTAGTTTGAGTTGTCTATGTCTATGTGCTCCTACTCTAAATTTGGACGAGCTCGTAACATGGAAATTGTTAATGGCTGTTAAAGTTGCATTTCGGTATAAGTTGTGGAATTCACTAATAGATCTTTGTTGGATTATTTTCTTCTTCATTCAGTGATATCATTACTTAGGGAGCCAAGGCCTATTGCACACTGACGAGATGGAGCAGGCCCCCAACAAGTGAATGGTCTCATTTTCCTGGCTCCCAGATGAGGTCCTTCTCGATATCCTCCACCGCCTCCCTGGCCCCTCCCTGTTCCATTGCAAATTGGTCTGTCAACACTGGGAATGCCTCATCGACATGTTCGACTGGTAGGTGTTGTTGGGTCTTTAGCAGTAGAAGTGCAATGGAGGGTACAATTGAGGTGGACTTTTGATATATTTTGAAATGGCCTCATGTACCCAGAAAAATATTGGAAATTAATATAATGTCATTCGAACTATGTTTATGTGCTTTTTATTATTTTGGGAATGTTCTTTTGAAGGGGCGAAGCATATATGGCAGGAGGGAGTGCAGTCGGACATAACCATAGTTTCAAATCTTGCTTCAGTGTGCTCCATTGCATTTTCTATCGTACTCCCTCCGTCCTGATATATAGTGCATTCTTACTATTTTGGGACAAAATAATAGAGAGAATAATAGACGTAGTAACCCTCGCTTACCTTCCTAATATATTAAAATTTGATTTGATTTGCACAATTAAAGGATAAACTCTTAGCTTTCTTATACAAAATAGGCAACGTAATGAATTACTTTCTATATAGAAAATAATCATGCACTTTAATTTTTAAGTAAACGTTATCTTCTTGTTCCCCGAATGCACTATATTTTGAAAAAATTTCAAAAGCCAGAATGCCCTGTAATACAGAACGGAGGGAGTAGACGTCATTACTCTTTGCTATAGAGTTAGTCACACAAACTACTAAATGACATAGTAACAAGCATCACAGGAAAAAGAGGATAAACTATGGAGAATTCTTTCAGACACGGTCGACTTTACAGGGGGCTGGACTTTCTTATGCGCAATAGTATGACTGTCATTCATAGTAAAACTCAACAGCTATGTCCCATCATTGATGCACTCGATCGACATTCAATATAGACCACCCTTCACAATTTGTCCTATGAGATCAAATACTCAATGGCCGGACATTCTTGCATTCGCAGCCCCATCTCAAACATGCTCTAGATCGAGGCGAAACTTGTTCAAATAACTCCTAGCTGCCAATAGTTCACAACAAATAGGTGAAATGAATTATTGCCTTTGATAAGACTCACTGAACTTGCTCTTTGAAATAAGTACACCAAAAATTCCTATCACAACCGCACCAGGCGTGTCAGGCCCGTCACTATAGAAGATACTGTCATACACGCTCAAATATGTAGTGGTCGGACTTTCTTCCGGCACAACAGCATTTCCTTAAAAAAATTTGCTATAATAATAAATTTGCACATGATCTATTGCTCAACTTTATATTATTAAATTCATTCGTGCCACTACTACAGATTGACCAAAAGCGTAACCGTCAGTGAGCACTCGGCAGAGTGGTTGCAAAGAGATTTAATATAGACAATACTTCACACATCGTCCTATGAGATCAAGTATGCAGTGGTCGGACTTTAACATAGATCGAGGCGAGACCTGTTGAGATGGACTCCTCGCTCCATACGGTTTACAACAAAAATTTGTGGTTTAGGGTTTACAACAACCAACGGGGGATACAAAGCAGACACAACCAGATATTAAATTCAACAAAATATCACGAGTGACAATTGGGTCGTCCTTGCTCCTAAGGGTCCTCCTAGTGTGGAACATGTTGACATATAATATATATCCCCTAAAAATGGCAAAATATCTGCCCATCATGTACAAGCTTTGGTTGCCGATGGAGAGGACCGCATCACGTACAAGCTTTGCTTGCAGACATAGTAGAGAGAAGCTAACGGCGAAACTTCATCAACCGGGCCCGCGCCCCCAACCTCACTAGCTCCTGGATCTGAGTTCGCCGGCCATCAACCACAAAACCCATAGCAAAGTGCTGCCTCCTTGAAACAAAAGAAGACCAGCAAGGTCGCCATCAGACAATGGAATAGACTCACTAGCCTCAGGATACTACTAGCAAAACTAACAAACCTATTATGTTTTGTCCTACGAGTTCAATTATGTAGCGGTCAGATATTCTTGCGTTCGTAGACATGAATTGCGATGAGACAAGACTTGGGACTCATAAGACAGTCCGGTCATTTCTCTTTCGTGTGCCATGGGAAAGTCTGGCCATGTCTCTTTTGTTACCATGAGACAGTCCTAATGGGCCGTGTGATAACTAGGCCATGCCTGGCTCCCCGCTGAGTCATCCTCCTAGTGTGGAACATGTTTGGACTTGTGGTACTGGCGGCGGCAAAGGATCCCCGGTGGATTTGTGGCACTGGCGGCGGCAAAGGATCCCCGGTGTGCTGTGGTGGCTCCAGCGTCCATTTGGAGGCAGGCGGCGGGGCATTCCCAGTGGAGCACGGCGGCATTGTGTCTGCATCGGTTGTGTACCGCGGCACAGGCGACAGATCCGATCCACAGGTCTCCTTTCTCTCATTTCACTAGTGGATCTTTGTTGGATTTTTTGCCGCTGTGAGGACCCCATTACTAAGGAAACTCTGATCGTACTACACACTCTGATCATCATAGTCTCTTCAAACTGGAGGAGGCCCGCATGAACATGGATGCAGTGGACTGGCTTAACGAGGATCTTGTTTTCAAGATCATCTGCCACCTCTCCACCTGCTCATTGATCCGCTACAAATTGGTCTGTAAAACTTGGCTCCACCTCATCTCGGACTCCAAGAACTAGGAGAAACTACCCCAGACTATGGCCGAATTCTTCTTTGCTGGTGTAGCCGGCAAACGGGACTTCATCAGCATCATCGATGGACGCCCTCCTCTTTCAAATTCTTGCCTTTCATAGAGGAATTAGTAGTTGTATCTGATTGATGCAATGGGCTCATCCTTTGCTGGTGCCTTGGGGTCATGGATATCGATATTGTGTCTGCAACCTAGTGACTGAGAGATATGAGATACTGTCGCCTATCACCTATGTTGTTGGCCATGCATTGGGTGAGGCTCGCTTGTGTTTCTATCCGATAGCTTCCTCTCACTTCCATGTGATTGAAAATGTGCATGGTGAAGATGGTGAGTTCATAGGTTTGGAGATCTACTTGTCTAAAACTGCATCATGGACCTATAAGGAATCTGAATTGCCTGAAGGTACATATGGGATTTTGTATTGGTATAGGTCACCAAGTGTGTTTCTAAATGGTTGTCACCACATTATGGGGTACTGTAATAAGGAAGGTTGTAAGACATTTGTTGTGGATATGGCAGGAAAAACATGGAGGAAAATCAATTGGCCTTGTGGGAAAGAGCACTCCATGCATCTAACTCAGGGTCACTTGTGTGTAAGTACTCTTGATGGTCCCAGTGATTCATTGCTTTCAATCTGGTTCCTTGAAGACTATGATACTGATAATTGGATATTGAAGCATACTGTCAGCATCTTGGAGCTGTTCAGAAGCATTGATATTGGATTTGGAGACTATGTATGGGGTAATAAGGAGTACTGGGTTATTGCACTCCCACTTTGCATGCATACTTGATCTTCTCATTCGATAGTCTAGGCCGGTCCCAGTCTTTGGTATGAAGAGAAATACTACCTTTTTCCATGTCCACACCAAGCAAGTCTCGGCCAAAAATCTTGAGGCTTCCCACTTTGCTCCACTTACCACTGATTACGAAGGATGCCATGGCCTGTAGTTCCACTGCCTTAGAGAGTTTGATGTTTTGGTGGCGCCTCAGCCGATCCATGTCGCCGGCGATTCCTGCACCAACAAAAACGTGCTGCTCGCCCACAAGGAACGTCTTGAGGTCATCGGGGATGGTACCAGCAATGGCCACCTGCAAGAGAAGGCACTGCTTGTCGATGCATATTTGTAAGAGGGTCATCCTATTCTCCTTCTCAAGGCATTCCTCATCTAAACCAACGATGAGCAGCTTGTCGTGGCGGACATCTTGAAGAAAGCGCTCGACCATCTGGGGCTTTGATGTGACCATAACCAAGACCTCATTATCCTCGACCATGATAGTCGTTTCTTCATTTGAGAAGCGGGAATGGAAGCCAGCGGATCAGCTATTTTTGATGGATGATTTAGAACATTTGTGTGAACGGGAACGGAAGCGGTAGCAAGATGAACTGTCAATGGAGCACGAGAAGGATGAACTTGTTCAGATGGAATGATACTAGTACAGCATGAAATGTGCGTACATGATGAAGACTGGTGACGAACACTTATTAATTCTCTATGTCGGACGGTTCTCATGACTGGGCATGGCGAGCACAGTGCTTGTCTTTTCAGTGTGGATGGCATTGGAGATTGTTACAACCTATGCTTGACACGATGCTACCCGCAGTGAGGTAAGTGAGACACACAGTTTATAATTTACAATTTATAATTAAGAACCTCCAATCGCTTCCTTCTTGTAAACTTGATATGTGTCCGACCTGGTGAAATATGCGGTGGTTGGACTTTCTTGCCTGTGTACTACTCCTCCGTGAGGTTTGTATAATGTGTGAGGTTTGTCTGCCTCCGTGAAATATACAATCGTCATACATTCTTACGCGTGTGGTATGTACAACTGCCCTCTAGCAAATGATCCCTTCAGTCCACCCAGCACCGCATAAATGAAACAGTCCACCCACCAGCACGGCAAAACGATCCCTTCAGTCCACCCTTCTGGCAAAGTTCTGCTACATCGGGTTGAGAGCCTGGGAGTGAGAATACAAGGAACAGGCCACCCTTTTTGACTTTTGGACATCATGTTCAACCGTTTTTCTTATTCACAAAATTAATGTTATTTATTTATAAAATAACCAAATCATCAACAACGGTCTTTGTGATTGTGAGACGGAGGGAGCATATATAAACTCCAGCAACCGACGGCTCAATCTATCTCCAGGCCAACTGTTCCTTGTTCATCACTTCCTGCGATGGACTATCTGCAACCCTCGGAAGGCCCTACTGAACCCTTGGCAGCACTGCCATTGGTGGTGGCTTTGTCGCCTCGCCAGTGCAGTTGGTCGTGCTGCATGTTCCACCAGAATCTGAAGTGCTCGCGGCGATCACCGGGTTTGCGCAACGTGAGCACATGTGCATCTCGGTTCTCGCCAGGAGCGGCTGGGTGAAGAGTGCTACTATACCGCCACGGTGAGGGGCGGTGTCCACCCCACACGCGCTAGCACAGGCGGCATCGTGGGCGTGGAGGCTCAATCGCCACAAGCTGATATCGCTGTCCAGGACGGTTCTCATTCCTCCCATGGTGGCCACATTGCCGTTCTTCACGGCGTGGCTAGTGGAATCAGAGACTGGTTCAAACCATGTGGGCGAAGTGGTGGGATTGACAGCAGCAGAAAGGCTATGGTTGTAGCCTTCGCCATTCCTATTGACTGCAGTCGCATGCACCTGTTTCCTACGGCGGGAGTGCACTTCAACGAGAATTGGATGTGGTCTAGATTTGGACCGTTTGCTTCATCCCCAACTGGTGGCTCCAGTGGTGCAGGCACCAGCGGACAACGGTGAGTGCACTACGACGAGAACTAGACGCAGGGTATTCGCGGGCCACTCCAACACTAGTTCTGCTGCCGTTCGCGAATTGTACTTAGTGATGCATTGTTCTTGTTTCTCCATCTTATGTTCCTCCATCATACTATGTTCTTGTTCATCCATCTCGCGTGGCTGTTATCATGAATGTATGAGTTATATCTTTTTTTCGCTCATGCACCATATATATCTAGTGTTGTTTCCCCTCAAATTAGAGCCCACCATGAATAAATTTTTAAAAGCATGACACTAAAATTGAGTGATAAGCCCTGACTATTAGAAATCCTACCCACCCGCATTGTAGCTTCAATGAGGGCTTCTTCATCTCCGCATCTTCGGCTATAGATTGATTGCTATGACATTCAAAACAAACAACCCTTCATTTCATCCTACGAGATCAAATATGCAGCGGTCGGACTTTATTGCATCCCCCTCTTGAGATGAACTCCTCTCTGCCAACGGTTTACAACAAAAATATAAAAAGACATGTCCTAACAACAAACATAACTATTATTACATCGATTTGTTTACCAAGCCAGATTAAAAGGGCAGCCATATTGACAACTTCAAGAAGACATACACAAAGCTGATCCTGATCTCCGGTCATAGATAATGCATAACCTCCAGGCATAAGAATAGTCCTCTCGTCTGATATATTCAAAAATTTGTTCAAAATAGCATTTCTTTTATTGTGACTTGCTCTATTAACAAAAGATCTTCGAGAATGACCTAAATAATACGAGTGGTCAAACTTCATGTCAAAAAGTTAGATGAACTATTCATTTGGTCATTTTTGGCTGGCTGATTCTGCCTGATGCTGATTTATCATGAGAGGAAAACATTGCTGAATCTATATGCGCTGTAAGACCAAATGAACAGGTACAACGGGCGGATTTTACTGAGTTCGTAGTAGTAAATTTCAACAGATGTCTACTAGTCCGCTCGAACACGCCTATCGCCCCACAATAATGCCCGTTTTGTTTCCCGAGGACTCAAACTTTTAAAGTTTGATCAAATAATGCTATTTTTTATAATATGACTAGACATACTTAAGGTAATAAAACATGTTACTAAGCTAAATTTGCATTCTTTTCGACGGAGGAAGTAATAAGTACAAACTGCATTTGACTAAGAACTCCAGAACGTCCGGCCGCTGTGTCTCTGATCTTGTCTGGACGGTCCTATGTGTTGTCATCTTTCAGTGTCGTGGCAATCAGTACGTCTGCCCGTCGACTGTTGTTGTTGCTTAGATTGGGGTGAAATATACTGTAGACCTCACAACCATATCAGTCAATCAAGTCTGAAGCGTGACATGTTGATCAAAAGCTCATGATTCCTCTTCTGCCTTGTTTTCCTACCGCATGCACTTCAATCTCACCAAACGCACAAGGTCTAATATGAAAGGGGCTGCCATGGCTTGCCGCATACTACAGTTCAATCTAGTCCAACATTTGTAATGGTAAATTTGACCGACCAGATGCGTAACTATTGTGCTGAGCTAGTCCGATCATAGTAAATCCAACTGAGCTGGACTCACCTTTAGTCTTCCCCTTGACTGGCATGACTTCTTGGATTCGTGTGAATTAACTCATGAAAAGACCTATCATTGCCACACCAGGCATTCATGTCTCACGTGCCAAATCTCCTTTTCTCGAATCACCTCATGTGTCTAGATTTCTTGATGCATATAGACTGGGCTCATAAGAAAGTCCGACTTTGGGCACATTTGTTTTGTCAGACAATTAGCAGTATAGAACTCTTCTTATTTTTGAGTCGGTCACAACATTTTTATCAGTAGTAGTGATGAGTGGCTTTGATCTGTCTGTAACCCAACTATTATTATTTTTATGTACTCGCAAGAACTCGAATCAAGGATTACTTTATTCAGAAATTTAAACTTTACAGGATCACAGAAGGTCCGGCAGTCTCAAATTTTAGCTACCCAGAAGACGTTCTCCTGCAGTTTCTTGTGCTGGTTTATTTCACTCTAGTTATGTCATATTTTTCAAATCAGCATGTGAGGTGTTTTATGAAAAAGTACAAAAACACAAACAATCAGTTAGATTACGGACAGAGGAGACACAAGAAGACATGGCCCATGCAAACGTCTCGGTCATAGGGTGGTCAACTACTCGATAGCCTCTCTTGTAAAAAAAGAAAAAGAAAAAAACCTAATCGATGGCCTCCAAGCTATAAGAGCATAGACAAGGGGTGCGAGGAAGGTTATACTTGCTTCCTTCTCTCTCCAGAGCTCCACATTCCATCCCAAAGCTTTTGCCTTCCACCCTACTGCTCCTTCGACCAAGACAATGGCTGACCCAACGAGCTTGACTATCGTTGGGGAGGCCTCGGAGGCTGTCCACACCGACAATCCTGCACCTATGGTGGGAAGTCTGGTCGGCGTGGTCTCTGACCCGCTAGATCTCCCTTTGAAGGTGTATCATCAACGCTTGTACATGTTTCTTCATTTCACCAGAGTATATGCTAGAAACGCTCACACTAGTATTTGGATCTTGCCTACTCTCAATAGGTGACATGGGCATGGACGTGATTGCGTCCCAAGGAACATTGCCAGTGGAGCCGAATTCTGCATCCGTGGTTGCGCCCAAAAAGCGGTCCCGTGAGGCATTCCCCAATGGAGGCAGCCACCCGCGACTCCGTGCCATGCTGTGCTGATCAGTTCGGTAAAAGTCATTTCCCTTCTCAATCAGATGGCTCTCCTGCTCTATGGGCTTGAACTTGGCTTGCATTGTGCAGCACTTCCTCCATGATAGCACCGTCCCCAGATGAGCGCCTCCCTGCCCTACTTGCCCGCCGTCTTCGAGCCTTGGTGTCCGAAGCCGTTCGTCAGGGTCAAGCTACAGCGCTGGCTGCCGCCTAGCTTCAGATTGGCACAGCGACGAACCTTGGAGTGGTGGAGCAAGGTTTTTTGCCGAGTTCCAAGGATGATGACATCACATATCTAATGGTCAAATTCGAGCCATTCGCCAACACCATCTTATCGAAGGTTGAAGTGGACGAGATCCTGCGTGCCCATCTCGACCCTTGATTTGTGGGACATATCAGTATTATTAGTTTTCATGACTAGGTTTGATTTGCGAGGCACCCTTGATATGTGAACTCTTATTTGCATGCGTGTCTTTGTGAACTTGTGCTGCACTTTGTAATAGGTGCATTAAACTCTGTTGAGCGTGGTGGCTCCGTCATTTTGTACCTGGTTTGTATCCCCTATGGTTTGCTTCTCACTGCAGATCTTTTTCAAGTTGTCTTTGTTCTAATCAATAATATGCTAGACATTCGTGAGTGCCTTTGATCTCTGTTGATGACTCATGTCTTCACTAAAATCTGTATCTATTAGTGATTCAATGAAAGTAATGGCGATTTGTGTTCGGCCCTGTCCGAATCATGATCCTCGGACTTTCTTGCGTGCACAGTAATTTTGAATAGCTATGTGGATCCTCCATTACTATTTTAGCTAAATCAATTCTAACCATCACACTTGCAATAAAATTACAAATGACAATAGGATCTGAGGTTTGATTGTACTGCTTACTCCATGTATTAGTAGCCATCTTTAGCTATCCTGCCTCTCGGCTGCTACAAGCATGGGACTGCTGGCGTTGGGGTGCACTGTTTACTCTATAGAAGGTTCGACCGTCTAATAGTTTCACTACTCGGACAATGATGAACGTCGTGCAGTCATGTCAGTAGACTGTTCCAGCCTTGCCGTCATAGTGATGTGCAAAAGCCTGGCCTCACCTTGTATAGCCAACTCCAGCTAGCTGACTGGCTCTGCTCCTAACAATTACTACTACTACCACTGCTGCTACTACAACTACCACTGATAATACAAATGCATTGCTACCCCCTTGTTCATTCGGTAGATATCTAACACCGGGTTCACTTCGAAGCGTCCTCTACCTCTAATCGCTCCAACTCCAAAATCATAGCTACAGACTATTCCACCAGCTCCATAGAGTTGCCATCACCATGAGCTCCACCGCTAATCCTCCACCCCAGTTTTTCACTTTCTGTCACTTCGTCCAGTCAAAAATGATGCGGACAGAATCCTTGACTACATATGGTGCTAGTGAAGCAGCTTTGTCTGTGACCCTGGAATGCGAGGTCTCCATCATCCTCAAAGCCGGCGGTCGCTGGAAGTTGGTGAAGATGCCATACACAGGACACGACGCCAATAGGACCTTCACCGTGAATCAAGCCGTGGCCGTCCCTATCGACGAGGATGGTGTCCGTGAGGTCCTTCATGCATTGTTGAGGTCAGTCCCACCATTGCAGGTTCTGACCCTTTGTGATCGGCAGTGGGCTAGAATCCTTCCCGAGTCGGTGGTTCCTCTGCTCACCGCCATGTCGCGCCAGGCCTGCAAGGATGGCTGCTTCGCCCAAGTGAATATTGGGCTTGCGGTCGACCAAGTAATGGAGTTCATCACGTCTTCGGTGCTCTTGATGCTCTGCACAGAAGCAGCACCACCTGGGCATTGGGAATGCAGCAGCTGCCTGGGGGATTTTAGATCTAGTGATGCGGCTGGTCTTGATGTGCTTACACCATGCTGTAGTCGAGCATTCCACCATGATTGCATAATAGATTGGTTCGATGGGAACACTACCTGCCCGTGGTGCAGGAAAGATTTGTCTACAGGTCTTGACCCATTCTTGCAGGTGACCCATCTCGCTCATTGGAGGACGACGACAAGGATGGCACGACGAGGTGGATGGTGACGACACAGACGACTTCGAGGGTTGAGTATCGATTGATAGGTGTACTTAGAACCATAGTAGAAGATCTAGTAGTACTAGTACAATGGCGGGTGCATGTATTTCAGTTTTGTTCTATTTTTGAATGGCCTTATGTACCCTAAAAATTATTGGAAACCAATATAATTTTGGTTTAACTATTTTTGAGTGGTTTTCATGATTTTGGGAATGTCCTTTTGATGGAGGTGAATAATAGATGGCAGGAGGGAATGCAGTCAGTCACAACATTGGAAACCATGTATTAATAGTACTAGTGGCTTTCATCTATGTTGGACCGCACAGTAAGTTAGTCGCGTAAACTAGTATAAACAACACAGTAACAAGCATCACAGGAGAACAAGGACAAACCATAGAGGAAGCTGTCTGACATGGTCAAAAAAAGAGGGGCTAGACTTTCATACATTCAAAATATTATTTCAACTCCAATGGCTCCTTGGTTCTGCATTAGTATGCAGCGAGAAAGGCTCCTCGCTGCCAGATGGGATCCACCAGGCACCAGGTTAGCGATTGATGCAGAGCTATTTGTTTGCCAGCAGATTAATTGCTAAGACATTCAAAACAGACAACCCTTGGCACTTCGTCCTCGCGATCAAATATGTAGAGGTCGGATTTTCTTGTTTTCACAGTAAAACTGAATAGCTATGTCTCATCCGTGCTGCACTGGATCGAGGCGAGACTTGTTGAGATGAACTCCTCGCTGCCAACGGTTTACAACAAACAAGGTAAAAAGAACCACCAGGGGCCACAAAACTAGCTAAAAAATGACCAAGCGACCGATGCTACACCACCCTCAACGAAGCTTAACACTGCTAATTATTACATCAAGGTACAATTGTCTCTATTGAACAATCAAAACACTAATTGAAACATTGGTTATGAGGTACTTGAACATCACACCTATTTCAGAAACATATAACAAGGGCATGTATGTATTTCCATAAACACTAAACGATAACATCATCTTACCTCGTGGTTAATGCTCAGTTCAAAAGGAACAGCACCAACAAGATTTTAGAGGAAAATTGATTAAAAGCGCTCAATTCCAAAACCTATAGAAATTAGCCCTCCATGTCTTACCCTCCGCATCAACAGCAACCACGTGGTCAAATGCACAACGAGTAACAAGGATCATAGGAAAATAGGAAAAGGAGGTAAATGCACAATGAGTATCAAGCATCATAGGAAAAATAGTGTAAACTTTGCAGGGTACTCTCCGACGTAGTCAAATACGTGGGGTCCGAACTTTCTTACCTTCGTGAAAATTTTGACAGTTGTCTATATTCTTCTACACCTTCGCATCCTTCTTTCCTATACTCTTTCCAAATTGGAAAAAATCCCCTTCCTACCGGCTTCTTCCCGCGCGCGATGGGTTTTCCGTGCTACATCTCGTTGTTGAACCATATATTCTCGACGCGCGCCTCGCAATTATTAAAAACACAACATATCCTCTGAATGCCAACCACTTCTCCATTGCCCATTGGGCTTGCGGCGGCAGAGGAAGGTGTACTCTGGTGGTCTCTTTTTGGTGTGTTGTGGTGGCTCTGGCGTCCATTTGGAGGCAGGCGGCGGGGCTTTCCCGATGGAGCGTGGTGGCAGTGGTGCCAGTGGAGGAACCAACAGATCCGATCCCCAGGTCTCCTTCCTCCTCTTTTACTGTTTGTTTCATTTGATCCACTAATTTTGAAGCTGCAGTGCACTTGTTGCTATGAATGCCAATTAATGACGATTAGACTTGATTTAGCTGATGTTGTGATGGTCTAACTGCTAGTCTAGATTGCATATACATACCTACTACTCTAAATGTGGATGATCTCCTACTCTATGTTCAGGTATTTCCTATAGCACAAGGCTGTTGTGGATTTCACTGATGAATCTTTGTTGTATTATTTTCCTCTTTAGTTATGTCATTATTTAGGAAACCAAGGCTTAATACACACTGACGAAATGGAGGAGGCCCGCAAAAGGAGGACGGGCGTGTTTGCCAGCCTCCCAGATGATATCGTTGTTGATATCCTCCGCTTCCTCCCCTACCTCTCCTTGTTCTGCTGCAAAATGGTCTGTAAATCCTGGAAAAGACTCATCTCGAACCCCATGTTCATTCAGCTGCTGCCCCAAACTGTGGTCGACTTCTTCTATGACACTTATAGTGGCTATCAACACTTCACCAGCGTCACGGGGGAACCACCCTCCTTGAAATTCTTGCCCTTTGACATTGAAATGGTAGCCATCTCAGATTGCTACAATGGCCTCCTCCTATGCTAGTGCCACGTGTCTGATGGAGACTGCTATGTTGTCTGCAATCCAGTGACCAAGAAGTTCAAGGTACTGCCGCCTAGCACCAGGGATGTTGGGCATGCTGTTGGTGAGGCTCGCTTGTGTTTTGATCCCACGGCCTCGTCGCACTTCCATGTGATAGAATATGTTGATAGTGAAGACACTGTGTGTGTAGGTGTGGAGATCTACTCATCTAAAACCGCAGCATGGATCTACAAGGAATCTCAATGGGGCGAGGAAACTGATGTGACATTTTTGAGTGCACAGAGTGTGTTTCTTAATGGTTTTCTGCACATTATGGGGTACTCTAACTACTCCAGGATACTTGCTGTGGATATGGAGGGAAACAAATGGAGTAAAATTGATAGGCCTGACGGTGCTATACACTCCATGCATCAAGCTCAGGGTCTCTTATGTGTGAGTCTTGTTGATGACACTCCGTATAGAACCTAGCTTTCAATCTGGATCCTTGAAGACTATGATACTAACAATTGGACACTAAAGCATACAGTCAGCACCCAGGAGCTGTTTGGAATGACTAATATGCGATTTAGCGCCTGTGAGCTTATGCCGGAATGGAATTTGATTTTCTTTGCTGGTAAGGATGGAACAATCATCGCATACAACATGGACCGCAGAGAAGTGCATGACATCCATCATAGTGTCCATTGGTATGGTAGACGTCTCATTAAAAAGTTCATCTGCAGACCAGTCTATCTTCCTTATGTTCCCTTGATGTCGGATTCATTTGGATCCATTTGATGTATCTGTCTCTCATGATATTTTCAATGGACCAATGTTGTTTTCTTGTCTATAGACTCAATGATGGACGTTGTTATTATGTGTCAGCTACATTAGTGTGTCATTATGTCATGATGTTTGACATGATAGGTATCCGGCTACTGAGATATACAACACGCGGTCTTTCTTGTGTTTAACATTAGGATAACGTGAGGTATGTCCGACGCAGTTAGGTTTGCAATGGTCAAACTTTCTTACTCATGCAGTACAGTATGTACAACTGGTGCGGGCGGACAATCCCTTCTGCCACGCAGCACGGCGTTTTTCTGTTGTGATAGCTAGAGAGTCGGCACCGTCGCCGGCCATCAACGACTGTCTCTCACGTAAAATACACATAGCTGTGGAGCACTAGCGAGGAGGACGAGGTGGAGGCTTCCCCCCTCTTTCGCTACAAACTCAAATCTCGCGGAATCGATGACATTAATAGCTGAAACAAAGGGTGGAGTAGTTTAAAAGCTCCCAATAATTGTCCAAATCAGCAGGGAGTAATCAGTACTAACTTCTTCTTATTGATAAGCCAGGTAACCGTATCTTAAAAAAATGGTGGAGCTTTTGTTTTGCGACATTGTGCTATTTTATTTACTTGTACTGTATTAGTTCTTTATTAAGGAGGGTTTTCAATCCTAGGTGTGCTTGCCCCTTCCTTCCAAATTAGGCCTTAGGAACCATTCAGCCGTGAACATTTCCTATTAACAAGCACGTAGTAAAGTAATATGTTTTTTATTTTTTGAGAAAACATAGAGTAATATGTGGCAGCCTCAGCTGAGAGCAGACTGGGGTGGTCTCCCCGGCCGATTCTAATTCCTCTTATATTAAAAAACATGGTATATGTGGCGGTCTCTGCTTTTCTTTTTTTTACAACTTGGCGGTCTCTGCTTTAGAGCAGACGGGGCGGTCTCCCCGCCCGTAGGTTTGAATTTTTGCCGAACTTTTTGCTCCGCGCCCGCCAACACGTAGATGTCTCTCTTGCCCTTTCATGCGAAAAATATGTTCACCTAAGACAAGGGCATTTGTGGTATTCTGGTGACAACATAAAAGCACAAGGATAGGCCTTCTCCGCCCCATCTCCCATTCTCGTAGGCCCCAGCCGCACCCGTCTCTTCCTGCTCTCTCCACTTTCAAATTTTCAAGTAGTGCCACCACGCTGCTAGCCCATCCCGCTCCGAGCACTAGGCGCCATCGCCGGAGCAGCTTGACTCCAGATCTGAATCCCCTAGCTTGGCACCCATCGAGATCCATCGAATCTGAACCCTAGCCGGATCTCGATCCGGTACGCCATCGTCAACGCCTACCACACCAGCTCTGCGACGACGATGAGACCTCAAGGCCGACAACGAACACTAGCCAGTCAAGGCAGAGTAACAAGTACCAAGATCCCTTTTTATGATGTGTGTTGTATTGTAGTGCCTTTTTTATGATATCTTTACGACCTTAGTGGTTGAACCTGGGATGATTGTTGCTGACATGTATTTGCACACTCCTGCTCTGTTGTTTACATTTGGTTTAAACTTTAGTTTAATAAATGCCTATGTAATGTAGATGTAGAGGAACCAAATCATTTTAAAGAAGCACGGATTGCATATATTGCAAGCATGCTACTGCAAGCATATATCGCAAGCATGCTACTGCAATGCGACTGATGGCAAGGTCCATTTTGAAAATTTTTTGCATAAGCTATCTATATGCATCGCTACCCCTTGTTTACATTCAACTGTGCCTTGAGCAACTAAGAAACTGATTTAATTTGCATGCATGCTACTGCAAACAAAGCTGGCCTTTAACCAACATCACCAACCAACGAGAGATGCTTGTTGGAATGTGTTTAGGTGTGCTGTGAAGCAGGAACACTACAGGTTGAAGAAACTCTACTACAATAAAGTCCCTGCCGAGATGTGCTCTCATGTCCAGTCCATGAATGATAAGCAACGGAATGACCTTATCAAATTTTGGTCTAGTGCAAAGAACAAGGTGCATGTGAAGTCATTGAATTTCGTGTCTATTCCTGCTATGTTCTACTTGTGTTGTAGTGTAACACCAATGACTTTACAAGATGTATCTACGAAGAATAAGCAAAACCGTGCAAAAGTTAAGTACCATCAGGCTACAGGGTCTTAATCCTATGTTGTAAAGCTCCACAAATTTGTAAGTGATGGTTTAATTGTATTGTTACTGGGACTTTGTTTATATACATGAACTAAAACTCATGTGCAATGTGAACAGATGGAGGACAAGAGGAAGGCCGCACAACAAAATCAAGGACTTGATGGACAATAGGAGGGATCTGATGCAGATGTTAATGCTGTGGAAGTCTTCAAGGAATTTCATACCAGTAAGAAGAAAGGCCTTAGTGACGCTACAAAAGAAGCTGTTGTAAGTACCTTCGCTTGATTTACTTGAAATTTGCAATTATACACCAATCTATAGTTCTATACGGTACCTGAACATTATTCTTATGTAATCTCTGTTGGCTCCCTATCATCAATATGCTGCGCAATACCTATGCATTAGTTGTTATGGATTAATCTCCTGGGTTTTCAATTTAAGTCCTCTACCACTATCTGCTACCTTTATACCTCTATCTGGTACCTAAAATTGAACGCTTTAACATACGTAGGTAGCTATGGAAAGTCTGCAAGCCGCCTGTGTTGCTGAAGGGGGGAACTAATGACTAGTGTTGATGTTGTTTGCAAGGTCATCTGGGACTCCCACAGCAAGAATGAGTCCTCGGCATCCATGAGCAACATCCCTTTTCTGAAGAATGCTGGTATCCAGACAAGCTCAACAGATACATTGTCGGAGAGGATGCTTCGACAAAAGCTTTATGAGGAATGGGTTAGTTCTGCTACCCTCATTGAGGAACTAGCTAAACAGAAGATGAAGGCTCAGAAGATTGTGATGGATTATGGGGATTACAAGAGACAGCAACAAGAGCAGCAAAGGAAGTTCCGTGAGGAATTGTTGGCCGCCATTTCTTCTGGTAATTGACTATAGGTCTGCTGCTGTTGTGGCCTTGATGTAGTTAACTTTTGTGGTTTGATGTGTAGACCTCTGTGCTAGTATGTGCCGATTTGATGTGTGGACTCGTGCTGGTTAGTACGGTATTAAATGTAAATAAGTTTCTGTGATGTTTTCGAATAGGTGTTTGGACGATTCCATCTTATTTCTATGACGAAATGAATGTCGGTTGTGGACAATCCAGGGCAGCCCACGTGGTCGATTAATAACGGATCGTTGCTCTACACGTGCAATTGCCATGGCATGACACGTGTGTTTCTAAGTACCCAACACGCTGTTGAATAGCGTGAAGCCACGTGGCGGATTAACAAATGAAAACGTGGACGCAAGCCATAATGGCATGTGGTAGAATGAGAGATGGCCACATGTACAGATAAAAACCCAACAGATGGTCCAATAAAGCATGGACAAGTGGGCTAACAGGGATGCGAAACGGTGCCAATAAAAAATTAACATGTGAACAAATAAATAAACGACAGATGGTCTAATAAAAGAGAGACAAATGGGCTAATGGTAACATGCAACTTGTGCCAATAAGAAATTGACACGTGGTTCACCATTGTCTGGACACGTGGTCCTCTAGGAGCCTGAAACGTGGAAGACCCTGAGCACATCATGTCAGCCAAACGGTTGCCATGGGCGCCAAACGGCCGTCTGGGCTCCTAACGGCCGTCTGTGCCATCAATATACGCATACGTAGCTCTCATGTACGCATACGAAAAACTTCTGTGACGTCCACATGTTGGTCACCGAAGGTAGGTTTCCGCGATGATTCCTTAAGGATCATCACAACTACATATGTGTGACGCGACTTCTGCGACGGTGGCGTTTTGGTCACAGATTCGTCACGGAACTGAAATAGTGACGAATATCGCACCTACCGTGACAAAAATATTTCATCATGGTAGGTCATATCTCTACTAGTGCAAGCAGGGAATATAAATTTTGTAATACTAGATATAAATTTTATTTTAGAAGAAATACTTAGCGTCCAGGTCCTCTCTTTACTGCAGGTGTTGCCTTGATTAGTCCAGAAGGCCGCGTTGCCAGTGCCACTTTATGTGAGGTAATCTGCTGTCACTTAGCTCATCGTAGCCATTAGTTACTGCAGGGCTCTTAGTTGAGCCAGTTATAGTAGGACTCTTACTGATCCAGTTTGCTGTGATCCTATAGGTTCTTCTAAGCAAGTTGCCATTAGTTACTGCAAGTGCTCCCTGGGACACGGTTATCTTTCCTTACAGTTATACCTCTCGAAAATGCCATGTGGGATTGCACTGGCATTGGTTTGTCCTTCAAATTTTTGGAACAATTATAGGACACTGTCTACAAGCAGGTACTCTTCTACATCGCTCAGAGTAAAATGCACCTAAGAGTGAATCTTTGAACTTTGCAATACGAGCACCTAAGAGTGACTGTATGTGTGATCGATGTCCAAAGTACAATGTTTTGCTTGCATATAGTTCAATTTTCTCTATGAGCAGCATCAGCTCTAGAGGTGTGGCCAGATGCTCATTGCCAGGAGCTGCAATTTGTGGTACTTCAACTAGGAGACTTGGAGGTAATTATTGGATTCATGTCCCCCTATGGTTTTCTATTTTTTTCTTCATTGTTAATCTTGGTTTTATCTGTTTACCTTGATACATTAGTTCATGGTCTGTTAGTTGTTTGCTTATATGTGCCTAAATGCCAATGGTGCTGCTTGAGCGCCCGTGCTTTGTTTTATGGATACAGCATGTCTATGATTTAGATTTCTTCCCCTCTTGAGAGGCTTTTATGGACAAGGCTCAACACTTTACGATGTCAGTTGTGGGGTCTGAACATGCTCTTTTTGAGAAAGAACCAACAATGTGGTTTCCTGACAGTGATGCCCCTTCATTCTTTGTACAGCCCATTTTCATCTAAAACTTTGCGGCCATAATCATTGCTTCATCTAAAAAATTGAAGTCATAAGCATTTGCATATATCTTGTTGGTGTCTTTACAATTTTGTTGGTTTCATTTATAAGCTGGTATATGCTTTTCAAAACCTCAGGACCTCAATAAACTTACTCTTTCAATTCCTCCCTCTTCATTTTGTTTAGCCACATGCTACTTGTTCAGTCAATCGCTTGCACTTAATAAGGATGTAATCACAAAAAAATATATATATGTTTATAATATTCATGTTAGAGAGCTGAAACCTGAGAAGTCGATCTCTAATTCAATTTGCTTACGCCAAGGTAAAAGGGTGAGCAATCGAGTGATGCTTACATATAATCGGGTCAGATTGCAACAGAAGAAATTAGGATTTTTTTTATCATATGAAGTGGGTTATAAAATTAAAATTGTGATCTGGTAATCCAAATCCAACTGTTGAACCATACCCTTCCCACTAGGAAGGCTGTGCTTATTCTCTTCTCTACTCCTAAAATGGCTCAAAGGAAATAATTGTCTCTTGTTAGAGAAAGACCTCTGTGCAAGTGTTTTGATTAACTTGCCTCAAATCAATAAACATCAATGTTTTATTTTGCTTGCAATGTGATTATTCAGTCAAAAATATGGGTTTCGGGGTAGCAAACCTCAAGAGGAAATTGGTGAAAATTCAGGCAGCAGTACTTTCACGGTCGACATATGCAGCATCTGTTTAGTGTTTGTTTGCTAGACAGCGTTGTTGAAACTGAAACCTTAATGCTATATATGCAGTGACCCATGATCGTCATAGCCTCATACACGCCTTCGATTTGTTTTCCTGATTTTACTTTTGAGACCAAATTACATGTTAAAAAATTGAGAAGAAGTCAACCAGTAACCATGTTGAGATCACCATGCATGATATGGAACATTTCTTGTTTGCTAAGCTCAACTGTATATTTATGTTTCTTGCAGTTCAATTTATCACTGCATTTCAACATTAATCATGGTTTTGGTTGTTCAGTAATGTACTGTTAGCTGAGCTTTTTTTCATTAAGAAATGCTAGCTATGTGTTACTTTAGTTTACACATTTGTCAGAGGTTTAGTGTTATTGTTAAGAACTAGATGATGTGACTGTTCACAACTTTAGAGTGAATTAGGATATTCCATCTGAGATTACAATTCTGGTGTTTACAGTATGATAGGGATAGCTGCTGAGGCATGTCTCCTTCCTAAGGATGGGCTGCCAGTTAGGACTTCCTAAGGACGTAATGAGGTATTTCTACTACAATATCCTTGTCTCCTTGCCCGGCAACATGTAAACTTCCCTGGTTTTCCTTGTGCAGATCACTCAAACATGTTTTTTGTTGTTTCAGGAGACTTCCTTTTTTGACGGCAACTTGGATCAGCATCCCATCTCTACTGTGTTGCTGTGGCATTGTCGTTATCCTTAATTGGTTCATCCTCTGGCTTTAGAACATCCTGGTAACTAAGGTTCAAGCCTTGAACTTCTTGTAGCTTCCTAAGGTTAGCCTGAATCATCCGAATCATCCTAAATCAAGCAAACATATTGAGTATTTGTCGGTGTTCAGCGAGACATAATACACCACTATGACTCTGAGTATGTCCTTTAAGTTGTTGCTTTGAGATGCTGTGTCCAGGAGTATTATTTATTTTTTACTTGACATTAGGAAATATACAACAATGAAGATGAATGCTACATTAGGGTGACAGTTTATTTATTCAAGTGACCTAAATATGGTTCTGGCTTCAGGGATCAGAAGTGGTGAGATGCCATGGGATTTCACTGTGGCACTACGATCATGCTGCAAATGACTAGAGCTAGGCTAAGCTATGAAATGACACTGAAATGAGACAGCTTATACTCGGATCTACTTGTATGTACAGATTTGTTGTATACTATTGTACAGTCTAACTACTACGTAGAATTAATGGAACGATTTTCAATGTGTATAGCATTTCAATTCGGTGAGCATTGTGTATAGCACTAAATTTCAGTGAGCATCTGGAGTAAGACCTCTGTTTCTACTTTTTTTTTTGTGTCGTCAACGGCAAAACTAAAATTCAGTGAGCATTTGGAGGATGACCTCTGCATTGTTTGGTGTCGTCAACGGCAAAATATGACGAGCTTGCAACCTTGTTGCTTTCCTTTTGATTTGATTTAGGAATGCAAATGATTGTTGGACTACATGGCATGCAAATTGAACGCCATGACTGTGTGACTGCTAATTTCAGGAAGTTTCCTTTTTGATTAAATGTCACTTCAAAGTCAGTATTTAATTTTATAGTAATTATCTTACCATGCAATCAATGAGTTTTTAGTACAAAAGTTTAATTAGACTTTCACAATGAAATTATGCATGCATGAGATATACATTGAATTTAAGAGCTGCTATTTTGAATCATTCCAGGAAGAACGTTTTAATTCTTCTCTTTTACCAACATTTGTTTCAGGTGCAGTAGAGTTTATGAGCCCAGACACTACGGTCTATGTGATCCATGTGTTATTTATAAACTTTGCTTGTTTAGATTAAATATCACTTTAATACGTTATTTAATTTCAAAATATTATTTTCTTATCATGCAATCCATATGTTTTTATACAAAAGTTTGTTAACCCATAGCAACGCACGGGCATGATACTAGTATCATAAAAGATAGAAAGAAGCAGGACAGGGGCAGCGAGGTCATTTTCAGTGCCCTGACAGTGCGTTGGCATCCCACGTCGTCAAATGTGGTAAATATGTATAGTTTTGCACGCGATGCTGGTAAAAGAATATGGAAATCAGATAAGATGATATTTGGAGAGTGGCTCTCTGTTACAATGGTAAATATGTAAATGTCCAGGGAAAACCTTGCCTTGATTGATGACCTAAGTTTTCCATAGAAGAATGGAATCTGGGAGGCGTCCGGCTGCTCTTCGTACGTGATTAACTCTTCAGAGACGCAAATGGAGAAGGATGGTGCCTTTGTTCTGTGACCCTCGGAGCCTAGGAGGAGTACGACTGTATCTCAAATTTGAAGTTTTCTCAGCGTGATAATCTCTTGTGTGGTTAGCAGATACGTTTTTCCTCCTAGTACCAACTTGGTCATTCCTACCAGGATCTTTAGGAAGACGGCTCCTATCTGATGTCAATGCTCTGTCATTCCAAGGGCTTTCATGCCACTCAGTTTCTGTGTCTGAAGGTTCATAGCCACTTTTGTGCTTTGTGGAAGCATCATTGCGAGAATGCCTATTATGCCCTGAGTTGCTACGTGCAGATAGCATACTTGATTACTTGAAATCCCTGTGAATCACAAAATATGCAATATTGTAATGTCATGAAAATAGAAGGTACAACCAAAATCAAGTTCAAACTGTTGGCACAGTTAAATCAGTAAGGCAAACAAGATTCATCATGGGCTACGCTTCTAGAAGTATAAGCAAATCCAAATTCACCTTTTGGTTCATTTCAGTTGAATGACATAACTATTGAATAATTTCTTTTCTTTTAATTGCAAAATGACTAAAATCTGACATAACATACTTGTTGTAAACCTTAGCTTGATGGTATTCATGATTAATACATAAACTGCAACTGGTGGCCCTTTTATGTGATCAATCAAACAAACTAGATGTTCAAGAGAAAATCAGGATGGAAAGAATGGAAATCATCATGACAATTTATGTGAACTAGCTGAAGATTCTGATACTTCGTGTGTAGAACAAGAAACAATCTACATGTGAAAACACAGATGGTGGGATTTAACTGTGCTATTCACCAAGGAAGGTATCTCACTAAAAGCAGAAATTATGCTTATAGTTTGTGTCTGGATTTGAAGTAAATGACCAACTACTTTCTAAGTTCGGCTAGCAAGTTAATGTATATGTATATGCATATGATACAGTCTTTAAGGATAATGGATTAGCACATGTTTTAGTTATTGTGACCAAAATGTACAGAACATAAAGTATATAGAATCAAAATTAAAGCATCATTCCTTTCTATCATAAAGATCAAATGGCAGGTTAAGGAAGCATGTGGTGCAAATCTTCATCAATTCTATGAATCAAAGATGAACCAGGAAAGTAGTTACCTCAAGGAAAAAGAATATGGCATTCTTCAAACACCCACAGTTGCAGAGCCAAATGAAGAACGAAAGCAAGAGTTATAAGGAGACAGCTAAGAAAGAAGACAAGAAAAAACACATCCTTTCTATTTTGCCTGTTGGCATTCTTGTCCTCTTCTTCTAAACCAAGGATAGAATAAACCAAAGAAGGAAGACCCATTCTTCCCCATTACCTATGTCACACTTATTCCAAGAATCGTCATATATTCCTAGGATTAGGAACATAAATAAAACATATATTTAAAGGAGACAGCTTATGTAGGATCTAGCAGCTGTAAAGCATTTTGCTATGACTTCCTAACATTGATCTATTCTTTCTTACCATCTTATCATTCTGTAACCTTACAAAACTTTGGTAAGAACGGTTCAAGATTCCTTGTCAGAGAGTTTTTATTTGATTATGATTTGAGTGTTGCTTGGATACGGGCCCATTACTGATTTGCGCGTGAGCTAAGGTCACATCGTGTTTGCAGGATAAAAAATTGCCAGATCATTACCACATTCACTTGTCAGATCAAACAAAGATGGACAGGTATCCATCATACCCCTTCTTTTAATATTCCATTTGACACAAAAAAAAAAGCATTGTCACGCCCTGTTTAATTTCAAAATTTTCCGAAGATTCCCCGTCATATCGAATTTTTGGACACGTGCATGGAGTATTAAATATAGTTAAAAAATAATCAATTGCATAGTTTACCTATAAATGATGAGATGAATCTTTCATGCCTAATTAGTCCATGATTGGACACTAATTGCCAAATACAAATGAAAGTGCTAAAGTAGCCGAACCCCAACTTTAATTGTCAAATACAAATGAAAGTGCTAAAGTAGCCGAACCCCAACTTTTCGCGAAATAAACACGGCCTTACAAGAGATATAAATCAACCAAATGTTCTAAACTGGAGTATCCAAGTACTCGTTCACTCTTATATAATTTACATGGGGATACAGTTGAGTTCCTTCAATTGACAAATCAATTTCAAAATAAGTGTGGTCACCCTTAACAAATGCTGAATATATGAAATTAGATCCATCTTGAAGGGAAATGAAGCATCTGCAATGAGGAGAAAGAAAGAATGAGTACATGATTTATGCATGAATCAAACGTCTTTCAGACAAATTGCAACTAGGAAAAGAGAGGTTTCACCGTTTCTTCATATTTTCATCAACTATTGTCATTACCCAGGAAATGGGTACCTGATGAGGACATCGCTTCTTCTTGTGCACCTGCTGATCCTCTCCAAG
>CM041635.1:48330426-48432986 GCA_023333625.1 Bothriochloa decipiens | reverse complement strand
AGAACCCGAGGATAAATTGTGTCGTTTTTATGGTGGTTTGAGAAAAGAAATTCAGGATCTTGTTGATTATAGGGAATATAATACTACCAACCAGTTGTTTCAGCTTGCCATGCTTGCAGAAAAAGAATTGCAGGGACGACAACCACAACAGCAAAGGAGCCGAAGTAACTACGGCAGTTCTTTTTCGTCGAAGAATGTGCCATCGGGCGCTAAGGCTGCGAGTGCGTCTCCTTCAGCAGCGGTGCCAGCAGCCACGCATTCGCCACCCGCTGCATCTTTTCCTTCAACCGCTGGTAAGACTCGTATGCAGGAACCGTCATCTTCTGTGGCTTCTACCGGTCGCTCTACAGGTATTCAGTGCCGTCGCTGCCAAGGGTACGGTCACATAGCAAGAGAATGTCCAAGCACACGGGCATACATTGCAACTGAAGATGGTTACATTAGTGCCTCAGATGAAGAACCTGACGAAGCAGATGCTACAAATGAGGACGGAGTAATTGTGAGCTCTGAAGATGCTAGCAACCAACGAATTTTTATTGTGCAGCGAGTTCTTAGTACGCAGGTTCACGATGCAGAGAAGCAACAGCGCCATAACTTGTTCCAGATTTTATTTGTGATTAAAGAAACACGTGTACGCGTGATCATTGATGGAGGCAGCTGCAACAATTTGGTAAGTGAAGATTTGGTCAAGCATCTTGAATTAACGACCCGACCTCATAAAAATCCATACCATATTCAGTGGCTCAACGATTCAGGTAAGGCCAAGGTAACTAAAACGGCACGAGTTTATTTTTCCCTTGGTCCATATTCTGATTATGTAGATTGTGATGTTGTTCCAATGCAAGCTTGTTCTCTTTTGTTGGGTAGACCTTGGGAATATGATAATGATGTTGTCCACCATGGTAGAAGTAATACATATACTCTTATGCATAAAGGGCAAAAACTTACTTTGCAACCCATGACGCCTGCTCAAATTGTACAAGCTGAGAAGGATAGACTAGCTGTTGATGCTAAAATTGAGAATAAGTCAGAAATTAAATTAAAAAAATCTGTGATGCTTGCCACCAAATCTGATCTTGCAAAGATTAATGATACGTGCTATGCTTTAATATGCAAAGATGCTTTATTTTCTGTAGAAGATATATCTAGCACAGTGCCATCTTCTGTCGCTGACCTTTTGCAGGAGTACAGTGATATTTTTCCCTCTGAGATTCCCCCGGGGCTTCCACCCATTAGAGGGATTGAACATCAGATCGACTTAATTCCTGGAGCAAGTTTGCCAAATCGGGCTGCTTATAGGGCCAATCCTGAGGAGACTAAGGAGATTCAGCGCCAAGTCCAAGACCTTCTGGACCGTGGGTACGTCCGTGAGAGCCTTAGTCCTTGTGCTGTTCCAGTTATTTTAGTTCCAAAAAAAGATGGCAGTTGGCGCATGTGTGTAGATTGTAGAGCCATTAATAATATCACCATAAGGTACCGTCATCCTATTCCTAGGTTAGACGACATGCTTGATGAGTTAAGTGGTTCTGTAATTTTTTCGAAAGTAGATTTGAGAAGTGGCTACCACCAAATACGAATGAAATTAGGCGATGAATGGAAAACTGCTTTTAAAACCAAATTCGGCCTGTATGAGTGGTTAGCAATGCCTTTTGGGTTAACAAATGCACCTAGTACTTTCATGCGATTAATGAACGAGGTGTTACGTCCTTTCATTGGTAAATTTGTGGTGGTTTATTTTGATGATATCTTGATTTACAGCAAGTCTTTACATGAACATGTTGATCACCTGTGTGCTATTTTTCAAGCATTGTGAGCTGCAAGTTTGTTTGGTAACCTCGCGAAGTGCAACTTTTGCACCGAACGAGTATCGTTTCTTGGCTATGTTGTTACCTCGCAGGGGATTGAAGTTGATGAGGCGAAGGTGGAGGCTATAAGGAGCTGGCCAACTCCCACTACAGTGACACAAGTCAGGAGCTTTCATGGACTTGCAGGATTTTATAGGCGCTTCATCAAGGATTTTAGCACTATTGCAGCCCCGCTTAATGAGTTGACGAAAAAGGGTGTGGTTTTCCATTGGGGAGAAGAACAAGAGGCGTCCTTTGCTCTTTTGAAGGACAAGCTTACTCATGCACCGTTGCTGCAACTTCCTGATTTTGGTAAGACTTTTGAACTTGAGTGTGACGCTAGTGGTATTGGCATTGGTGGCGTCTTGATGCAAGAAGGTAAACCCGTTGCTTACTTTAGTGAAAAATTAAGTGGGCCTGTTCTTAATTACTCCACGTATGATAAGGAATTATATGCTCTTATTCGTACTTTACAAACGTGGCAGCATTATCTATGGCCTAAAGAATTTGTTATTCATTCTGATCATGAATCATTGAAGCATATTAGAACACAAAATAAATTGAATCGTAGACACGCTAAGTGGGCTGAATTTATTGAATCTTTTCCTTATATTATCAAACACAAGAAAGGAAAAGACAATGTTATTGCTGATGCTTTGTCTAGACGATATGCCATGTTGTCTCAACTTGATTGTCGGATTTTTGGGCTTGAAACAATTAAGGATCAATATGTTAATGATGTTGAATTTAGAGACGTCTTGGAGAATTGTAAAGAGGGACGCACATGGAATAAATATGTGATGAACGATGGATTTTTGTTTAGAGCTAACCGCCTATGCATTCCAGTTGGTTCCATTCGTCTTTTGTTGTTGCAGGAGGCCTATGGTGGCGGATTGATGGGTCATTTTGGTGCCAAGAAGACGATCGAGGTGCTATCCACACACTTCTTTTGGCCACAAATGAGGCGTGACGTTGAGCGGTTTGTGTCTCGGTGCACCACATGTCAAAAAGCTAAGTCACGATTGAACCCACATAGTTTGTACATGCCGCTGTCTATTCCTTCGATTCCTTGGGCTGATATTTCTATGGATTTTGTTTTGGGATTGCCAAGGACTAAGAGGGGGAGGGATAGTATTTTTGTGGTTGTGGATCATTTTTCGAAGATGGCACATTTTATTCCTTGCCATAAGAGTGATAATGCCATTCATATTGCTGACCTATTCTTTCAAGAAATCGTTCGCTTGCATGGTATGCCTTCTACTATTGTTTCAGATCGCGATGCGAAGTTTTTGAGTCATTTTTGGCGCACTTTGTGGAATAAATTGGGAACAAAGTTACTGTTTTCTACAACTTGTCATCCACAAACTGACGGCCAAACTGAGGTGGTGAATCGCACATTGTCCACCATGTTGAGAGCAATTTTAAAGCGTAATTTGAAGATGTGGGAGGAGTGTTTGCCTCATGTGGAGTTTGCATACAATAGGGCTGTACATTCTACAACAAAGGTAAGTCCCTTCCAAGTAGTGTATGGCTTTAACCCCCGTGCTCCAATTGATCTTTTGCCTTTACCATCTGTTGAGAGAACGCATAGTGATGCTATGGAGCGTGCTGAATTTATTAGAAAACTGCATGAAACAACAAAAATAAATATTGAAAAGATGAATGAGAAGTATAGAATTGCTGGAAGTGAAGGTAGAAAGGAAGTAAAACTTGAACCGGGTGATTTGGTATGGTTACATTTAAGAAAAGAAAGATTTCCAGATTTGCGTAAGTCTAAATTAATGCCAAGAGGTGCTGGTCCTTATAAAATAATTGAGAAAATAAATGATAATGCATATAAACTTGAGTTGCCGCCCGAGTTCGCGGTTAGTCCCATATTTAACATTGCAGATTTAAAACCATACTTGGGAGAGGAAGATGAGCTTGAGTCGAGGACGACTCCAGTTCAAGAGGGGGAGGATGATGAGGACATCGCTTCTTCTTGTGCACCTGCTGATCCTCTCCAAGGCCCAATGACCCGAGCTCGAATGCGTCAACTACATTTACAGGTGAGCTCGTTTTTAAGCGATACTTTTCATACTTTTGAGAATAGATTACTACCTAATGATTTAATATTGCTTAGGAACAATGGAGAGGCTTCTGAAGAACTTGGACGAGGAGTTGGAGACGAGCTGGGCCAGCAAGGGCGTGCAACACAAGCTGATTTCGCGTCTGTCTCAGACTGCCAGACCAGCCTGGACTAGAACTGGTCATACGGACTCATACGGACTCCGTTTTCGACGTTCTACATATGGTTGGAAAGCTAACTTCATAAGGAAGCCAATAGAAGTGGTCTCACGTCAAAACCTCTTCGGAGTCCACGGGAATTGTCGAAGCAAGTCAACATTCTGAATCTGTCTTGGTGCTGCGTCACCTTATTTTGGTCCAATGGGCCGTGTATCGTTTATGAGCCTGTTAGTGGGCGCGTCCAGGGCAGGCGACGACCCTAAGTCCTTTATAAACATACGCCGCCGCCGTCGTTAGGTTTTAGGTTTTGCTTAGATTATTCTGTCCATCGACAGCCGCCGTTCATCGGTTTGTGGAACCCCAACTCGAGTGCTTAATCATTCATTTGCAGATTGTCCCATTAATTGAGCTGCGTTCTTTCGAGTTCTTGCTTGTGTTCTTCGTTTCGCAGGCAGGGATTAGCCTTCGTGGCGAGGTCAACCGGTTGGAGACACAGTTGATAACCAGAGGAGTCGTGGTGCTAAGATTGCAGGGTTCGGGTCTTTGGATCTGAAGCCGGATCGGTGTGTCGTGCTCCACCAAAACGATAGTTATCCCTATCTGACGGAAGATCAGGGAATCACGTCCCCATCAGTACCCCAAACCCCTGGTTTACCGAACTAAACCCCACAAAATCAGCATCACGAACCCTCCAGTGACCTCCCGCGCTAACTTACGAAGGCCCGCAGGCTAAGACATATCGGGCTGACCCACGAATGGACAACGACGGCCCAAAGCCAAAGCCTGCTCGAGAGGCTACCGAACGGACTGGTACTGTACACTCGAGAGGCTACCGAACAGACTGGTACTATACACGGGAGGATACAATTCGGGCGACCCCTCGAAGACAGAACTTCGCCCTGTGAACGAGGCTGCCCTCGATTATGGAACTTCGTCCGCCGAACGAGCCTGCCCTCGAGGACATAACTTCGCCCGCCAAACGAGCCTGGCCTCGAGGACGGAACTTCGTTCGGGCGAATGG
This sequence comes from Bothriochloa decipiens, assembly GCA_023333625.1. NCBI lineage: Eukaryota > Viridiplantae > Streptophyta > Magnoliopsida > Poales > Poaceae > Bothriochloa > Bothriochloa decipiens. The sequence goes on along the minus strand of CM041635.1, from coordinate 48,427,895 downwards.
GCGGTCCTCGAGGACAGTGCACCCCTCGGCTACCGACTCTCCCGTACGGGCCCGGGCGCATTTAATGCAATCTACCTACCCCCGCCTAACCGTATGGCCACAGTTACGGTAACAGTTGCAGGTGTGGCAGTCAAATCTGGCTTTTACCGCCCATGCCCCGAAATCCTGCGGATCGTGCTTCGCTGTTGCACCATGCCGAGCACTGTGCCATGTCCAGCACCCCCTCGAGACGTATGAGTCAGTACGTTTCCCGTATTTCTCGAGATTCGGCCTTATCCGGTGAGGCTCGACCCCTTCCACTCGACCACCTCGACCGCCGCCCCTCGACGTCATCAAACGAACCCTCGAGCGGGACTCAACAACTCCCGACGCGACGGCTGCAGGACCTCTCATACCGACATACATCACTACTGCAGCATCGATGTGAATGGCCTCAACGTCATGCGAACTCGAAATACATGTACCCCTGTGCCCCTCCTTCACCTATAAAAGGAGGCGCCAGGGCGTTAGAAAAGGGACCGAACTAAAAAACGAGAGGATCTAGAGCATAGAAACGCTAAGGCTTTAGACCACAGAACTACACCGTGAGCTTGTGTAAGGTCGAGAGCTAGGCGGTCGACCACCAAAGCCCCACCTCGCGCTCCTCACACCTGTATTTTCCCCTGTACTAGCACTTCGGTGCAAGATAACATGAACTATCCTCCCCCCGCTGGACGTAGGGCCTTCTTTGCCCGAACCAGGATAAATCGCCGTGTCCTTCTTGCATCACCCACCGGATTAAGGGAGCACGCAATTACAAATATTACTCGTTGGTGTTAACCCCTCGAGGGTCAGAACACCGACAACTATGTTCTTTGTAGACTTAGCAGCAAACTTCTACTCCACGATCAAATACACTTGTAGCAGGTGAGGGTATTAAAAACTAAAAAATATTGACTAAATTATAAAGTATCAGTACATCATAGAACAAAAGACAGCATCAGTAACTTCATCAAACTTGAATACACCAAAGTAATGACAGTATCTTAAAGCTTAAATTGAAAAGGAATTGATAAAAAATTTCAAGACAACACATTGGACGCCCCCACCCAGGCGCCGGCACCAACTGCCGGCCTCCACCGCCCAGCTAGCGATGCCCCTGTCGTCGCACCTCACCGCCCGCGGCCCGCCACCTCCACCGGGCCGGCCTGCCACCGCCGACCCTTCCTCTAAGGCCGGCGGTGAGCAACAGCCCTCCCCCTCCCCGGCAATCCGAACCCAAACCGCAGAACCCTAACCCGAACCCTGAACTCACCGGAGTTGGAGAAGAAGGTGAGGATGGAGAAGAAAAAAATTCATGTGAGCAGAACCTCTAAATCACATGGGTGAATAGCTTTCCCCAATTGTTATGTTCCTAGACAGCCAAATCTCAATCACCAATGTATTATGGGTAATTGGGGTACATGTTTGTGTACAAACCAGAAGGAATTAGGAGTACAGACTTGGGATAGCAAGGAATCCAAAGCAGATATATCACATGCCCTTGCAACCACCAGGGTATTGGGAATATGCCCTAGAGCTAATCATGTAGATGATGATATTCGATTGTATCCATGATAAATAAAGTGTTCATTGAATATCCATTATAGACAACTTATATTGATTGGCGATTGTGTGAATTGTTTGTGGAACTCAATTACTTGAATGGTTATTCTAAAGTTGTCCCTGGTCGACGTTCTTGTGAGAACACACTTGAATATTAGACCAGCACATGTATTAGTTGATGGCTATATTTCACAAGTCATGGACATGGAGATGTCAAACTAATAATGTGGGCACATGTGAAACATGTAGGCTGGACTGACCCGACATGAGAAAGTCTCTATTCACGTCATGTATGTTATGTCCTTAGACCTAAGATTGTGGTATGTACTCAAGATATGAAACGTCCTACTTAGGGACTATCAAATGCTACTCCGTAACTGGGTAGTTATAAAGGTGGTCTTCAGGTGGTCGAAAAGCATGCTATGAGACATAGACAATCAAGATGGAATTTGCCCCTCTCTACGCGAGAGAGATATCACTGGATCACTCAAGTGATTGGATCAACAAATGCATGGCCATGCTTGGGTTAAGTGTTAACCCATGAGTTGAACCATATATCAAGTGGCAAAGGGAATAACTTGTATGTGGTCGTAGTGGTTCGTCTGATATGATCTTTGCGTGCACATAGGAGTTGTCATGCCTTGCTAGAGGCCGCTGTCAACTATTGGGCGAGTAGGAGTACTCGGCCCATGTCAATGTGTGCGTGAACCCATAGGGTCACACGCTTAAGGGGCTGGAAGCCTAATTCGGGTTGGACCCGAATTAGATAAGTCTTAGGGTTACTAATGGGCCTCCAACTCGTGAGTTCAATAGGGACGCCTATATAAGCAAGGGGTAGAGGCACGGTCAAGGTCACACACGCCTTTGGCAGCCACCGTCACCTTCCCCACGCCCGCGCCTTCTGCTTCTCGCGGACCTAGCAGTCCGGAGGTACATTGCTTCTTCCCTGCACGTGTGGGATTCCTCGGAGGTGCTGCATCTGGAGCACTGGGATGAACTGTGTGAGGGGATTGAGGTGATGAACGACCATGCAACTGCACTGCCTGCAGCGACGTGTACGACTACATCGAGTCATCTTCCGCTGCACCTGCGCGTCTAGTGGTAATCCCGTAACCTATAACTAGTTGTAGATCCTAGTTTATGAGGTCAAAAAGTTTTGTTTTCTGGCTAGCATAGCACCCTCATAACCCTTCAGTGGTATCAGAGTCGTTACTGCATTGTTATGGTGATTTGCGTGGTTATAGATGAGTCTCTAACCTTGGTTCGCCATCTGGCCGTGTTGGTCTTGAAATGATCTACTCGTATCGATCGGAATTTCGCCATCCGAGTTAAGTGATTCATGTAAATCTAGTCATGGCGAGTTAGAGATCAATCGGAGTGATCGAATTGAACCCTAGGTCAAGTGCCAAGTGCATATGATGCGCGGCGGTGGTAGATGGAATTTACTGTCGGGCGCCGGTTTACCGAGAAAAGTGTTGTTCGGTAAAACAGCCGTAACTTTTGAACCGTAACTCGGATTGAGATGAACTCTAAACGAAAATCATAGAGAACAAAATTTTACATTCGGTTCTCTATGGTTTTGTTGCATTCGGCAAAATTAGAATTATGAAATAAGGCTTGGAAAATAAAGTTTTCTACGTTGCAAGTTTAGACGTCGGATTCGGATAACTCTGTTTTGCAGGTATTGATGATTGGTATAGCCTTTATGTGTATGTGATGCATGTATGTATTTAATTCATGGCTTGCATGTCATGAGGACAATATGGGTAGGAGCCACATACATATTGTCAAAATTAATGTAATGGCCTTTTTGCCAATCTATGATGATCTATCTGTGACTATGTAATTTCATTTTACTTGCGCTAGTAGTAGCTAGTCTTGGCGGAATCATCACTGAAGGATGGCATACTCGAATCATGGAGATGGAGATTGCCCTGATGCACAGATTGAAGGAGATGGAGATCCCCATAGGAATAATGGGCTATACCAAGTCATGTCTGTGTTATGTTGTTCTTAAATCTGTTGACGTCAAAAAATTTTGGTCACCGGCCGATTAGGGCTTGGCCAATGGAAATCCTTCGTCATCAACAACGGCCTGGGAGATCTGCTTAGCTCCAGTGCAGGCTCCAATAGGCGCGCGTGGTGTGCGCAGTGTGCCAGTCAGCTTGACCATTCAGCTGACGAGGTATGCGATGGCGTCGTATCGGCCAGTTAATAGAATCAGGATGCTGAGCCGATACGACGTGACACTGTTGAGTTTCTTATCTCACCGTGGTGAGAGCCATCAGCCAATAGAGCTTAAACTAATACTACTATCAATCTTTCTGGGTGAAACGACAGCGATGCGCCCGAAAGTTGCAATCTAGAAACACTGGTAGCAAAATATTAATCTAAGCTTCACAAGCCGATAGTCCTATCCACAATGAAACTTGATCCCAACAGCACGGGAACCAAAATCAAGATGCAACAGGCTATTAAATAATCTATCATCTATTTCAATAAGACAAAAGCTAATCGAAGCTAATTTAATATTAAGATGATAGATTCAGCCGATGCAATCTTAATCAAGGCGGGATAACTAGTGGATACCGTAAACTGGGACAGAAGCGATGCACCGTAAGTCAAAGATTCACGATATCCGATAAGCCATTGGAACTCTAGACTTACCCCTTCGTTGGAGATCGAAGCGATGCAGCCTGACGTCAGGTGCCAAAGTCCGTCGGTGGTTAAAGTAAAAACATAACAGAAAGGTAAAGGGTGGCGATGCGCCGAGTTGTATTGATCTTGTGATGATTTGATACAATAGCCAGGGCTTATATTTATACCCTGGGCTGACCCACAATCCTAACCAAACTTGCCTAAACAATACTTGTATAAAAAGAAATATCTAAACAGACCTGCCTAATTATAAAGATACATGGACTCTAATTTCCCTTGTATAGAATCCTTGCTAATGAAGCTTCCTTCTCTGACTTGTCTGTGCAAATATAACCCACACATGCATGATTAACATGTACTCTTTTGGTTACTTGCCATCCGTGACATGCAGCTGCACGTGAAGCCGATCACCTTCCATGCATGTGGATTTATCTCTAAGTACAAAGCATTGACGTGTCCTTCCAAAGTTAGATTATTTTAATCTCCAATAAACTAATTATGCACACGCATGCATATTCGTCGCAAGTGAGCCCTGCTAATGCTGCTAATAGCCGATGCTCCGAATTATCTGGATTTGCTAAAATCTGTTGTCAACACTATGTTCTACTTTCACATGCTATTATGTTTTTGTCTACATGAGTGTGGTAGTGAAGTAGAATGATCCCTTAGCAATGTTTAAGTTAAATGCTTCCCCAACCCTTGCACTATCATAAGTCTTGTACAATCGGTGATGGCTCTATGAAATTAGGGTGCCACTGGTTTTCCTCAACTAGGCAGGTTCGTATCGGATACTTACTGCAAGAAGGTTTGGTTACTTAAACAAGGTCATCCTAACGGTTAGGGACCTTGGAGCATGGGTAGGTTGAGCGTAGCATAGAGATGTTGTCCAACAACAAGAGTCATATGTGATATGATTAGCAAAGTGTTGCTTACCGATCTACCATGTCTTCTAGCAGTGATACTAAAGCTCACTAGTTGACTTGTTAGTTGTGGGTCTTGAATCACTAAGTATCAATTGAGGGATATTGATTTTAGTGGGAGTAGATTTTATTTTGATATAATTTACTCTTTTGTGGATACATTGTCTTAGTATTTTGCATTACTTTTGTTGTAGATGGCCGCTCGTAATCAACCATTTTCTTTGCGTACAATTCTTGAGAAAGATAAGTTGAATGGAACAAATTACGCAGATTGGATCCGCAACCTGAGAATTGTTCTTAGGGCTGAGAAAAAGGAAGAAATTCTAGACACCCCATTACCAAATGATCCTGATGAAAATGCAACTGCTGCTGAGAAAAAAACTTACAAGAAAGCATGTGATGCGGATCTTGAAGTGAGTTGCCTCATGCTTGCTTGTATGGAACCTGATCTGCAGATGCAGTTCAACAACAATCATTCAGTGAACGATATGATCATGGCGCTTGAAGATATGTTCCAAACTCAAGCGCGGACTGACAGGTTCAATGTCTCTAAGGCGCTTGCAGAAACCAAGCTAGCAGAGGGCACAGCTGTTGGTCCACATGTAATCAAGACGGTTGGTTACACTCAGAGGTTGGAGAAGCTAGGCTTCCCAATTGGCCAAGAGTTGGCTACTGATTTCATTCTTGCATCGCTTCCGGCCAACTATGGAAACTTCATCTCGAACTACCATATGCATGGAGCGGAGAGGGGCTTGAATGAGCTATGTGGCATGCTGAAAATAGTAGAGGCCGACATCAAGAAAGGTGCCGGCAGTAGCCAAGTGTTGGCGATCCAGAACCGACCTCGTTTTAAGAGGAAGGGAAATTCTTTGAGGAAGAAGAAGGGCAAGGCTAAAAATGAGATCTCTAAGCCAAACCTATCTACTGCCAAGGCTGGACCATCTGTAAATTCAGATTGCTTTTATTGTAAGGGAAAAGGTCACTGGAAAAGGAACTGCAAAAAGTACTTGGCATCCTTAGAGCAGGATGGCGGTGGTAAAAGTACTGCTACTGCTTGTACTCTTGTTGTTCATGTTACAGACATTTTCCTGGCTAACTCTTATATCAATTCTTGGGTATTTGATACCGGATTGGTTGCTCATATTTGCAATACGATACAGGGAATGATAAGAAGTAGAAGCGTGGAGAAAGGAGAAGTTGATTTCCACGTGGGCAATAATGCAAGAGTTGCTGCATTGAACGTCCGGACGATGCAACTTCCCTTGCCGTCAGGATTTATTTTGGAATTGAATAATTGTTTTTTTGTTCCTAATTTAAGTCAAAACATTGTGTCACCTTCATGCTTGATGAAGGATGGTTATTCATTTGTGAGTAAAGACAATGGTTGTGTGATTTCAAAGAATGATGTGTTTGTGGCTTTTGCATCCATTGTGAATAGGTTATTTATTTTAAATCTTGATGATGCACCTATCTGTAATGTTAGTGCTAAACGTCCTTGGCTTAATGATTTAAGTCCTACCTATATGTGGCATTGTCGTTTGGGTCATATAAGTGAGAATCGCATGAAGAGGCTCCATGATGATGGTCTTCTAACTTTGCTTGATTTTGAATCATACGAGACATGTGAGGCTTGCTTGCTAGGCAAGATGACCAAGGTGCCATTCAAAGGATCTCCTGAGAGGGCATCTGACTTGTTGGAACTTGTACATACTGATGTATGTGGACCAATGAGCACGATAGCTAGAGGCGGATTTCAATACTTCATAACTTTTACTGATGACTTTAGTAGATATGGATATGTCTACCTAATGAAGCATAAGTCTGAAACATTTAAAAAGTTCAAAGAATTTTAGAATGAAGTAGAGAATCAATGTGGCAAGAAGATAAAGGCCTTGCGATATGATCATGGAGGCGAATATCTAAGTCACGAGTTTAGCAATCATCTTAAGAGTTGTGGAATTGTTCCACAGCTTACGCCACCTGGAACTCCTTAGAGAAATGGCGTGTCTAAGCGACATAATCGGACCTTGTTGGACATGGTTTGGTCTATGATGAGTCAGTCGGACCTACCTTTATCGTTGTGGGGATATGCTCTAGAAATAGTCACTTTCACATTGAATAGGGTACAATCTAAGTTCGTAGTTAAGACACCATATGAGATGTGGACTGGTAAGAGTCTCAATTTGTCTTTTCTGAAAATTTGGGGTTGTGAAGTTTATGTTAAATGACTTATATCAGATAAACTAACACCCAAATCGGACAAGTGCTTTTTCGTGGGATATCCGAAGGAAACTTTAGGGTATTATGTCTATAACCAATCAGAGGGCAAAGTGTTTGTTACTCAAAATGGTATTTTCATAGAGAAAGAGTTTCTCAAAAGAGAAAAGAATGGACAAAAGGTGTATCTTGAAGAAGTTCAAGATGAGCCAGTAGGGACTAACTCTGCGAGTGATGCTAATGTAGTAAAGCAAGTTGAGACACCCGTGGCAGTGGAGACACCGCCACAACCATGAAGATCAGCGAGACTTTGCGCATTATGTGGGGATTTGCTATTGTTAGACTATGACAAACCTGCGGATTATGCGAAAGCTATGATGGATCCAGATTTCAAGAAATGGTAAAGTGCCATGAGATCTGAGATAGATTCCATGGGAGACAATCAAGTTTGGAACATGGTTGACCCACCTGATGGGGTTAGACCCATACAATGCAAATGGATCTTTAAGAAGAAGAAGGATATGGACGGAAATGTTCACGTCTATAAAGCTCGACTTGTCGCAAAAGGTTTTTGGCAAGTTCAAGGAGTTGACTATGACAAGACATTCTCGCCGGTAGCGATGCTTAAATCTATTCGGATCATTCTAGCAATTGCTGCATATTTCAATTATGAGATATGGCAGATGGATGTTAAAACAACCTTTCTAAATGGGTATTTAGAAGAGGACGTGTATATGATACAGCCTGAAGGTTTTATTGATCCTAATAATGCTGGAAAGATATGCAAGCTTAAGAAATCTATTTATGGGTTAAAGCAAGCATCTCGGAGTTGGAATATTCATTTTGATGAGGTAGTCAAAGGGTTTGGCTTCCGTCAGAATGAAGAAGAACCTTGTGTTTAACAGAAGGTAAGTGGGAGCACTATTGTGTTTCTGATCTTGTATGTTGATGACATACTATTGATTGGGAATGATATTCCTATGTTGCAATCTGTAAAGACTTCACTGAATAATAGTTTTTCTATGAAGGATTTAGGAGAAGCAGCATACATCTTGGGAATTAAGATCTATAGAGATAGGTCGAGAAGGCTAATAGGATTAAGCCAAGACACGTACATTGATAAGGTGTTGAAACGATTCAACATGGAATAGTCCAAGAAAGGGTTCTTGCCTATGTCACATGGTATGCACTTTAGTGACAAGCAGTGTCCTTCATCAGATGAAGAGCTCAACCGCATGAGTAAGGTTCTATATGCTTCGGTCGTTCGTTCCATCATGTATGCCATGATATGTACTCACCCAGATGTCTCATATGCTCTAAGTGTTGCGAGCAGGTGCCAAGCTAATCCGGGTGAACCTCACTGGACACTTGTTAAGAACATCCTAAAGTACTTATGAAGGACTAAGGATGTGTTCCTAATCTATGGAGGTGAGGAGGAGCTCGTTGTAAACGGTTACACCAATGCTAGCTTCCAAACCGACGGGGATGATTCACTATCTCAATCAGGTTTTGTGTTCACAATAAATGGTGGTGCAGTTAGCTGAAAAAGTTCTAAGCAGGAGACAGTGTATGATTCTACAGCAAAAGCTGAGTACATTGCAGCTTCTGGCGCTGTAAAGGAAGGTGTTTGGTTGAGGAGGTTCCTCATTGAGCTTGGTGTGTTTTCGAATGCATTGGGCCCATTGAATTTACATTGTGATAACAATAGGGCGATTGCATAGGCTAAGCAGCCTAGGGATCACTAGAAGAACAAACATGTACTCTGGAAGTTTCATCTCATTCGAGAGTTTGTGAAACGAGAAGAGATCAAATTGTGCAAAATACATACGGATTTGAATGTAGCAGATCCTTTGACAAAGGCTCTTCCACAGCCTAAGCATGAGGTGCACATGAGGTCTATGGGGATTAGACATCTAAGAGATTAACTCTAGTGCAAGTGGGAGACTGTTGGGAATATGCCCTAGAGCTAATCATGTTGATGATGATATTCGATTGTATCCATGATTAATAAAGTGTTCATTGAATATCCATTATAGACAACTTATATTGATTGGCGATTGTGTGAATTGTTTGTGTAACTCAATTACTTGAATGGTTATTCTAAAGTTATCCCTGGTCGGCATTCTTGTGAGAACACACTTGAATATTAGACCAGCACATGTATTAGTTGATGGCTATGTTTCACAAGTCATGGACATGGAGATGTCAAACTAATAATGTGGGCACATGTGAAACATGTAGGCTGGACTGACCCGACATGAGAAAGTCTCTATTCACGTCATGTACGTTATGTCCTTAGACCTAAGATTGTGGTATGTACTCAAGATGTGAAACGGCCTACTTAGGGACTATCAAACGCTGCTCCGTAACTGGGTAGTTATAAAGGTGGTCTTCGGGTGGTCGGAAAGCATGCTATGAGACATAGACAATCAAGATGGAATTTGCCCCTCTACGCGAGAGAGATATCACTGGATCACTCAAGTGATTGGATCAACAAATGCATGGCCGTGCTTGGGTTAAGTGTTAACCCACGAGTTGAACCATATATCGAGTGGCAAAGGGAATAACTTGTATGTAGTCGTAGTGGTTCGTCTGATATGATCTTTGCGTGCACATAGGAGTTATCATGCCTTGCTAGAGGACGCTGTCAACTATTGGGCGAGTAGGAGTACTCGGCCCATGTCAATGTGTGCGTGAACCTATAGGGTCGTACGCTTAAGGGGCTGAAAGCCTAATTCGGGTTGGATCCGAATTAGATAAGGCTTAGGGTTACTAATGGGCCTCCAACTCGTGAGTTCATTGGGGACGCCTATATAAACAAGGGGTAGGGCGTGGTCAGGGTCACACACGCCTTTGGCAGCCGCTGTCGCCTTCCCCACGCTCGCGCCATCTGCTCCTCATGGACCTAGCAGTCCGGAGGTGCATCGCTTCTTCCCTGCACGTGTGGGATTCCTCGGAGGTGCTGCATCTGGAGCACTGGGACGAACCACGCGAGGGGATTGAGGTGACGGACGACCACGCAACTGCATGGCCTGCTGCGACACGCACGACTACATCGAGTCGTCTTCTGCTGCACCTGTGCGTCTAGTGGTAATCCCGTAACCTGTAACTAGCAGTAGATCCTGGTTTATGATGTCGAAAAGTTTTGTTTTCTGGCTAGCGTAGCACCCTCATAACCCTTCATAGGGTTATCTGGGCCATCCAAACCTTTATACTGCTTTGAGATCTGTATCCGTCGACAACATACATGCAACTGCTTCTCTCTCCCAAACAATTCTAGCACATAAGGGCAATTTGGTCATCACAGAGTTCCTCTCCATCTCTCTGTTCCGCTTTTCCCGATCTACTCTTCTGAACAGTCCTACTCCTCTCCCCTCGCCGCTCCTCTCTCATCTCTCTCTGTGGCACTCTCTCCCTCTCTCTCCGCACCACCGCTGCACTCTCTCCCTCTCTCTCTGCGCCGCCGCTCTCTCTCTCTCCCCCTGTCTAATCTCCCTCCCCATGCCGCCGCTCTCGCTCTCAGGCTTCCTTTAGGTTTATCCATTTATCTTTACTATCCAAAGATGTCAGTGGACATCACATCCCATTCGAGCATCAAGGCCTGCAGAACCGCCAAGATGCTCTCCTCCTCATAAAGCTAGTGAGTTTGGCCCCCCTGAGCACGATGACCGATTCCTACAATCTCCTCCGTCAGGTTGTATATCCGATGAATTGGACATGTCAGAAGTTGGGCGTGCTGGAGGGACTATGTGGATTGTCCACTGTTCTATCCTACATCCGTAATGTGCTTCTACCTGTAACTGCTCAAGGTGCCGTTCTTGAAGCTTTCGTGACAATGAAGAAGTTGGCCATGGTGCTCCGGAATACGAAGGTTCAGATTAAACTCACATAGTATATATATTTGGATATATCTCATGGAATTCACATTTTGTTACTAAACTCATTCAATTGCTTCATGTGGCCTACATCTTTTGTCCTTGCAGAAATTGATCTGGAAGCTTCATGTCGTAAAGAACCATTGGACTTGTAGCTAAATTGCTTCCTGTGGCTTCATGTCGTGAAGAACCATTGGACTTGTAGCAATTTCTTCCTGTGGCCTACATGTTTTGTCCTTACAGAAATTGACCTGGAAGCTTCATGTCATGAAGAAATTGCTCCATGTGGCCTACATGTTTTGTACTTGTAGCTAGATTGCTTCCTGCGGCAATCTAGCTATTTACTTAGGCTTTGCTTCATTTGTCTTTTGTTATCACAGCATAAATGTCATGTATCTTTGTGCTGCCTCTATCTACAGAACCATTGGACCATCTCTAGGTGTCTTGGCTAGTTAATTTATCAGTATGTGTCGGCTAGTTAATTAAGACAAGCATTTGAACTGCAGTGTCATCATGGCTAGTTAATTTGCTAGTGTATGTTGGCTGTGTATTATTAAGACAAACATTTAATTGTAGTGTCCTCATTCTCTTATTAAACTAGTTGAATTCCCCGCGCGTTGCTTCGGGAATTTTCAGTTAAATAATTTATAATTGATGAAGCTGAATATTAACGATGTAGCTTAGCATTTTTTCTGGAGACCATGCTTAAAGTGTTGTGAGTAAGATGACAATCGAAAACATACTTTAGTCAATTGGTATTGTTAGTATTAATGAGTGGCATAGTTTTATGCCATTTAGTTTAACATTGTATTAGTAGTGTAAGAAAGCAATGTAAAATAGTAGTTGTTGAACTTTTTTTCATAAAATAGTAGTTGTTGCACTTGATCAGCATTCCTTCCGGGATAAATGTTATGTCTTTGTTTGCATCAAACACCGAATTTGACATATATGAATGCTAAAATGTATGCTTCCATCAAATCACGACATTGTTCCTATGTGATTGGTCAGGCGCCCAATTTGACAGGTATACGAAGACATGCTGATAAGTGTTGCCGTGCTGCTCATCATCATGGGATGTGTTGCCGGGCATGTCTTGAACGACTGCTCAGCTGCCTTCTCAGTTACTCAAAGGCCATGGGACGTGTTGGTGAATGCTAGGGGGAGACTAGGAGTTGGCAGCCATAGGAGTTGGACGGTTAGATCATAGATGAAGGTATTCATGCTGATCTAATGGCTGCAACTTCAGATGATGTGGCTTAACATAGAGCAATATTTGAAGGGAGTAAATGTTAGAGTGGGTATTAACTAATGGTTGTAACTCTAGATGATGTGGCTTAACGTGGAGCAAGATTTGAAGAGAGTAAATGCTAAGTGGGTATGAACTATATATAAGTGTATATAGATCTATAGTCCTGAGTCCTGTTTGTTTTGTCAACATATTCGTGGGTCATTTACTTCATCCATGCGTCTTGAATTCTGCAAATTCCCTATGTGTAATTTATTTTTTGGCTTAAAATCTGCCAAGAGTTTCTACTCTAAGATTAGGATTAATATTTTGCGAACTAGTACGCGAGATAGTTTTATCCTCAACCTTTTTTTGGTACATACCAAAAATAGTTGAACTAAAATTAGTATTTTTTTTAATTATCACTCAAGTAATGTTAGTATGAAAAAATTTACGACATGCAAAGCTTCTCAAGATCAACAGATCAATGGATACGACAATTGATGTTCTAGCTAGACAGGCGTTGGTAGCTTCGCTCCATCTGATTCAATTTCTTCACATGTATGCTCCTATGCACAACATATAGATCAGCGCCCGCTCTTCAGAGTTGCAGTCTGTGAGTGCTTGCAACTTCTTGCTGCTATCACATGTGGGGTCTTATTTTATAGAGTTTATTATAAGAAATAGGATGGTGTAATTAGATTTTAATTATAATACTTGGTTTAGCAGATATCACATTGTTTAACTTAAAAAAGTAATGGAATATTGATGAGAAAGAAATGGGGACCATCCAGACGCGTCCGGACGCACGCATTTCAGCCGGATGTCCTCTCCCAATCCTTAACGAATTCAAAAACACAATTCTTAGCTAAACTTACCACTTATATCTAATAAATCGCCCAAAAAAAAGGAAAATTGCACCCGCTCTATCTGGTACCTGTACCAGTTAAACTAGAAAGCTAGGCGCGGCGTTGCCGCGCCCTTGTTGGAGGAAACCAGCCTATGAATCGAAGTCGTTCAATGTGTTGATGTTTAGCTGTCTTCCCTTTGCTAGTCAATTTGGATGGCTGGTTCATTTCAAAATGATCCTAATGACTTATTCTAAGCTTACCTTCTTGTTGATAAGGTTTAAAAACTTCTGATGCTCCTTGGCGATGGCTTCAAAGACGGAGTAGAAATAGAGGGCCATTATGAGTAGCAAGTTCTCACCGAGGGTGCTCGCGTTGTGCAGCATGGATGCAACCGAGTGATCAGATTCAGATCCGTGTGCCTCCTGCATGTGTAGCACAAATGAACGAAACGGTGGCAAAGGCCATAAGATTCTGTTCACTTAAGATACTGCTAGTTTTGTTCTTTTTAGTCCCTAGGAAGTGGACTGTATTATGTTGTTGGTGCAGGAGCAGATACTGTAACGGACTCATGGTCAAATAATGAATTCAGAATCATATATGAAGATTGTAGTAACTCACAGAGACACAGCTGGTGTGGGATCAGAGCTTGTGCCATTTGTGGTTCTCATCTTGCCCTCCTCCAGCCCAATTGATGAAAGTGTCAAAACCAGAAAATGAATCATACAAGTCAAGCATCCTAAGCATCGACTGAATACAGAGAGAATATGAGTCTGAATACAGAGAAAATTTGAGAATGAACGTACAATATTTTAGAGATTGACAGAGGGAAGGTTCCCCTGATGACTGACTACTCAGATGAGCATTGATGACTGACTATTCAGACGAGCATAGATTGGGTCCACTACTCTAACTAACTATTCATCTCTAAATGTCGATTGTATGAGGGAATAAAACTCTCAAGAACAGGATTGATGCAAACTGCATAAACCTGAACTCACAGTCTGCCTTTTAAGTGATGTTGCAACGTGCAACGGGACCAAAAACATTGGCAATTGGTTTAGCTTAGGCAGTGGTGTACTACTACACAGTACTACGAGTAGTAGTAATGAATGAAAAGAACAAACTTATCCAAAGAGGTAAGAACCCACACCTCCAGAATGCAGACAACAATACAGTTTCATATAGGCATTCTGGCAAGCACTTGCATGCAGACAACAATATAGTTTTGTGTCATAAGTAATGGACTGATTGAATTTCATCTCGCTAGAATTCAGTTTAAAATTACGAAATAGAATCCGGCTCCATGATGCATCCTCTAGAGTGTGTGGAGAACACGGATGACAGGAACATGGAAGGGAAGGGGTGGCAGGGAAGATGGAACGGAAGGGAAGGGGTTGCAGGGAAGATGGAACGAAGGGGGCCTATTTTGATGTGTCATTGGTCAGATCGTGTGTGGTCTCGGCCGGAGTCAGGGTGGACAGATTGGCCGATGGCAAGTGGAATGACGACTGCTGCGCCCTCGTCCTTTGGCCTCCATGTCCTAGCGACTCCCGCTCTGCTGCTCACCGCGGCTGGTCAGGTTTTCCATCATCATGCTAGGAGGCGGCCTCGTCGCGTCGCCTACACGACCGTGGCTTGGGGGGGCGCGGAGGGCTCCACCGCTGCAAGAATGGGGGCAGCAATGTGGTGTCCATTCCTGTTACCTCTTAGTCGAGCTGGAGGTGCTTCTGGCTGCTGCCTGGTGCCAATGCCTTGCGGGAGAGGAGTGCAGGCAATTACGGCGACAGGATACGAAGGGAGGACTCCAAAATGGCGATTCAGCAGGCGATGGTGCGCCTCGAGCATGGGAGGAAGACTCCAGACGCTGTATCATCCGCTTGATTCTTGCAGCATCCAGAGGCTCGAGAAAAGGTGGTGGTGACACGTGGCTAAATCATGTGCAGGAGGGAGTGGCGCTGATTTCGTTCTTTTAAAGATTTGGCAGTGTCCGACATAGTCTAGGTATTGGGCCCACTCTATCTGGTATTTTGTACCAGCTAATCTAGATACTTTCACATCAAATTTGACATATAATATTTCATTTGTCCCTAATACGTGTCATTTGCGCTTCTTGACAAACAAATTTGACCAAATATATATAAAAAATTAATATTTATGGTACATAATTAGTATAATTAGAAAGATCTTAAATCTACTTCTTAAGAAATTTATTTAAAGATACAAATGTTATAAGTATTTTATATAAATGAGTCAAACTTGTAGCACATATACCAACATTGACAATTATTTAGGGACAAACCGAGTACCTATTTAGTACATCTAGTAACTGTCCATCTACTTGTACATATTATTTGAAAATAATAAACTAGTTACAGAAATGGATTTTGTTCAAGCTATACCTAACGCTATAAAACCGTCAATACTCATATCACTTGTTGGCTAAATGGAAGGAACTTAAATATATAATTTTGTTTATTAATAAGTTGTCGAGAGCTCAAGGTGATTCATATTACCGTGCAAAATATATTTCCCTATAATATATTTGTTATTTGTTTTATTATTTTAGGCCGGACTGTTATCATCTCAAATTTTTTTTGGGACCTATATATATAGATAAATATAAAATAGTTATACAAATGGATTTTGTTCAAACTGTACCTTATGTTGATTCATAAGTTGTCGATAGCTCAAGGCAAGGCATATTACTGTGCACACTAGTAACATTCTGTGATTTAGGTGAAATTTCTTGAACCAGCAACCCGTGATTCTCAAACTAAAAAAGTTATGGCAGTCAATTATACCTTTTTATTAAGGACTTGTAGACAAGAAGAATTAGAGCAAATACTAAATCAAGCACCATGCATTAAACTGAGACCCCCGTTCACACGGATTAGCAGGGTCAAAAAAAAAGGAAAAATAATAAGTGGAAACAAATCAATGAACAAAATATATGCTATGTATAACATAATCCACACCGCATAATCCATAGTGGAAACATAATGATCGACTCAGACACCATTCACACCGCACTTTTCAACGTGTCCTCGAAAAAGAGGGTCAAACACGCCCTCAACTTGGAGAACAACATACACAGATGCCGTCGTCGCTAGGCTTTCGCCCAAAGTACCCATAACACCGACCATAGTCAAGATGTCGGGTCCCCGCCAGACACCTGAGCCGTCATTGCCAGACCTGTAGAAGCTCACCGGAGAGGTGGACGCGTCGGCCATGCACGTAGCCGCAAGGCTGCGCCACTACCTCGCCAATCAGACGACATGCGAAGAACGACCTCCCGCCGTTGTGCACTCCACCAGCCGCACCACCCACTGCCGCACACGACCACCGAAGCCGTCACCGATCTTCCCTGGGGTACCGGGTTGGGAGCAAAGACCCAAACCAGTGCCCCACAGATGCCGCAGCCTCCGTCCTCACAACAACCGCCCCGTGACAGTAGACAATGCCAAGGCGGGAGGACGACATAGACGAAGACCGCCCCCGCAACGCCAGCAAGAGCCCCAGCCATCGCCATGAGAGGCCACCACCGAGAAGAAGAAGGAGGCAAGCAGAGAGGGGGGAACCCCGCCGCTACCCCCTGCGTCCGTCGGCGAGCCCCGACGGAGTAGAACGACCTCCACCAGGCCCGACGCCGCCGCGGCACCACCACGGCACCGCAAACAAGACACAGGCATGGCCGGCCACGCCACCACGGCGCCACCGAAGGAGAGCCGCACCACTGCCGTCAGGCGAAGCCGACCGGACCGGCGCCCGAGCCAAGCGCCGTGCAGCCACACAAGGACACTGCACCAACCCACACCCATCAAAGCGTTGCTCCGCCACCAATCCTCAGCAACCTGCACGGGCGGCGATGTAAGGCCTCCACCGCCAACAGCACCAGCCACCACCGGCCCCGCGACAACCGGTCGTCAGGAAGCCCCGAGGCCAAACGCCTCCAGGAGCCCACGTAGGCTGGCAACGCCGCAGCCTCCGTAGTTTCGGTACATGAGGTGTCGAACCCGCGCCCCGGGCCACCGCTGCCACTGTCATAGTCGCCCCGCGACCATGCCCCACCACCGTCGTCCGACACGAGCCGCTGGAAAGCCCGCCATGCCATGGACACCACTAGCCCCGAGCGGCCGAATCCACCCTCCCCCTCGCCGGATCTGGCCGAGGGGGGCCAACCGCCGGCATCCAGTGGACCTAGTGCGTGGAGGGCAGTAGAGGCCAAACTGGAGAGAAGCACCGCCGCTGCCTTCCTGGGGAGCCGCATGGGCCTCCCGACGGCGCCCTCTAGCGACGGCGAGGGGAGAGGAGAAGGGGGGGCGGCGTCGAGGGTGCCGCCCGAGTCGCCCGTGCAAGGAGGCGATGCGGGGTGGGGGGAGCTACTGGTTTTCTCCAAGTAGTCTCAATAATTGTTTGGTTCATTTGCGTCATTTCAATATTCGAATTACACTAAGCATGTCATCATGCCAAAATTAAAAGTTCATGTAGAGCAGCATTACATGAATGTAACCTCTACATCCAAAATAAAATTGACATATATCTGCATTCAAATGAAAGTAAACATTGATACTAGATATGTCATGCATTAGTTGAGATAGATCTCATGGTCATACTAAGCATTCGTCCTCGTTATGGCCCATCAGACCACACTGACTGCAAGTTGCCATGCACTCTCCATCATTATGTCCAGTAAGACCACACAGGCTACAACATATAATTACCTGCCTTTTCTTTCCTTTACCAACAGTGCCGCTGCTTGTATCTTTTGTGTTTCCTTCAAATGGACATTTCCTCTTGTCATGGCCAGCAGATCTACACTTTGAGCAATGAGGAGTTATTTTCGTAGATCCACCATGTGCGGTGCCTTTCTTGGTCGTACTCAGGCCTTTTGTAGCTCCACATGTATATTTCTCGCCATTGTTTATCCTCTTCACTTCGAACTCAGGCCTTTTGTAACGCTGAACATATTCAGCATTAGTGTGCTTCACTGTGAAAACTGTAAGGTTGCTATCCGCGGCGACTTAGCTGTGACATTTATCAATTTCATCCCTAAAAATCTCACTGACCTTGGCTGAGTTCCATTGTTTAACAACCTCAGAGCAGCGTCTTACTTTTTATTTGAAGGGCTAATTTAGAGTTCAGAGCACTATTGTTGCCATGTCTATCAGGGCTTCACCAAGCAGGGACTAAATGGCTTCCTATCAATGTGAACAGAAGCAGTGTAAAAATACTAATAGAAACATGGAAAATAAGGCCGATCATCTTACTGTATATAAGACTATCCATACTGCAGGTTCTCACAAATAATTTGAGGATTTTGTGGCACTAAATAGGTTTGAAGACAACTATTGAAAAGAACATATAGGAGGCAGTAAACTGAACTCTTAACGGATCAAAGAATGACCTATAAGCGGACGTCTTAGGTAGGCTTAGCGATATTTTAGAAACTTCTGCTACACAGAACAAAGCTTTAGCGTTGTCTACTTAGGATTATTATTTATTGGTTTCATCATTTGCATAATATAACAGTACAATATTGTGTTTATTATATCCCTACAGCACTAAAATGAGCACCATCGGTTTGCTCGAGACAAATTAAAAATAAAATAGATGAGGCAGTAAATTGAACTCTGAATGAATTAAAGTTGATTTCTACACCAAATAAATCTTGCACTACTGAACAAAAGGTTAGCCGATGGGGAAGTGGCCAGCTTATAAGGCGGGGGCAACTTGCGATGCATTGGTTATGGGCCCACCACGCCAGTCTATCTCGGGAAAACACAAGAACCACCCTAAAAGACCACTCCGTTGAGGCTAAGGGCCAAGATTAAAAATGGCAACGAGCACGAAATATCCGCGGGACACAGGCATACGGGCAAAAAAATACCATGCCCGCAACTGCAACCCGCGAAACCCGCACTGACAAGTGGGGCCACTTGAGAAGAGGTATATATTCTTTAGTTTCTAGGGTTTCTATCAATCCATCCGATCCCCCACCAGAAGCCGCCGTTGGCCCGTCGCCCAACCCCTCCTCGAACTCGACGCCTCCTATGGTCCAACTCCGGTCCCCGACACCGCCTCATCCGGTCTCAAGCCGCCTCTTTTCACCCTCACCCACACGAGCGCAACCCCGCCTCCGGCCTCCCCACCGTTGTCGCCACTCCTCCAGCTCCATTCGTGGCGAGAGCAGCGCGGCTCCTCCACTCGCGGCATCGCGGCGTGCGGCTCCCCGTAACCGGCCGACGCCTCCCCAACCCCAGCACCCGGTGACCCCGGCGAGGAGCGAGACCGCGACCCCGACGACCCCAGCACCCTGCGAGGAGTGAGCGAGCCCGCGACCCTGGCACCCCCAGCGACGTCCCCGCTCGCTCCTCCATTCGCGGCGTCGCCCCGCGGTTCCTCCACTCGCGGGTATGCGGGCGTGCCCGCGGGGGCAGGGGTACAAACTGCTCCCCGTGGCATGTGGCGGGCGTAGGCGCGGGCACAGAAATTTGCTCGCGGGTGTGGGTTTGTGCGACTTGTATCCACGCAGATTTTACCCGTTGCCATTTTTAGCCAAGATCAGCGACGTGTGACCTGGGGGGTGAGTGTTGGGATAGTCCCATATCGGTTAGCCGATGGGGGAGTGGCCAGCTTATAAGGCGAGGTGCATCTCCTCCAACAGCTCGGGCTTTTGGCAAGCCCTTGTGGGCTGGGCCAACACCTCTGTTTCGCCCGAGACAGGATCAGCCGTTCGTGACTCCGTCTCGCCTGAGGCAGAGTCGCCCGAGACCAGTCAATTCTCCGTCTCGTCGAGACGGGCTCGATCGCACGTACGCGCGCCGTGGACTCGGCTGAGGCTGAGTCGGCTCGGGCTTGTACCTCCATCTTGCCTGAGGCAGACGCGACTGCTCGGGGACACGTACGCGGCTCCATCTAGCTTGAGGCCACTCGCCCCTCCGTCAGGCCTGAGGCAAGCTCGGCCGTCCGTTGCACGCCCGAGGCGGAATTGCCCGAGGCTAGTTTTCGTGTCTCCATCCTGCCCGAGGCAGGCTCTGCCGCTCGATTCCCCGTCTCGGCTCGGGCGCTCGCTTCTCCGACTCTCCCGAGACAGACTCGCCCTGGACCGCTCTGTAACACTCTGGTGTTAAGCATGCATAATCATTCGCATTCTTAAGCATAAGCATCATTATGCATAGCATTGATGAAAAGATCGATCGTCATTTCATGTATCATGCTTGATTATTCGAATTTTGCTTGCCTTTCACATGAATTGAATATGTGGTATGAGTGTCTGGTGTTTGATGACCCCTAAGGTAACCTAGACATGTTTAGGACACCAAATGAACCTAGGTTTATGTTCATGGTTTTGGTTAATTAAGCTTTGTTGTCATGGTTGACCAAGGTGGACCATGAAAGTAGTTTTGTTTGACTGAATTGGAAATGATAGCTAGAGTGCTTGCATGTGTGTGCACCCTAAATGAAGTTTGTATAGAATTTTATAAGGAACAAAAGTTGTTTTACCACTTTTCATGAAAATGCTTGGAAGGTGTTCAAAAATGTTGAAAAAGGGCAGAATTGGGGGCTGATTTTCTATTTTGGGAATTTTTAAAAGGTATTTTAATTGGATTTTTGTATTTCAAAATCTATGCAGAATCTGGTAAAACTTCTTTAAGATGAAATTTTCTACTCTTCAAAAGCTACATTTCATCTATTTTGAGTTTTTGCTAATTCGGCTTAGTTTATGAGTTATTAAGCAGCAAAGTTTGTTTTATATTCATGAAAACAGCTTTTCGGTGACGGTTGGTTCCTGGCCGTCAGGGAAATCCCCGACCAGGAAAACGCCGTGGCCGCCCGTGGCAGCATGCGTCGGCCACGTGGCGCTCGGGGTCTGCTGAGGCCGGGCTGTTTTGGCCACGTGGGGCGTCGTCCGAACGCGCTCACTCCTTCACTCGCCCGAGCCCTCACTCTCTCTCCCTCACCCCCGCACATTTTCTTCTCTGCTCGCCGCCGCGTCGCCCGAGCTCGTCTCGCCGCCGTTCCAAAATTCGCCACCGTCCACCGTGCATTCTCTCGATTGACCCCGCAATCGAGTGCGAGCCCGCTCCACCTTCCTCCACCCTCGCCTCGGCCGGTTGCTCCAAGGTATACTCGAATCGAAGCGTTTTCTCCCCGGCCGCCATTGCCGCACCTCGGCTTCACCGTGGTCCTGCCGCTCTGGCCATCCTCCCTCGCCATTAGGGTGCAAATCAGACGCGTCATGGTAGATAGCTGCTAGGACGATGGTCAATGGCCTCGATTAGGGTTTCATGGGGTCGGATTTCCGTCGGGCCGCCGCTCGGAGTGCCGCCGCTCCACCGCGCTCGAGCTCCGACCACCTCCAGCCGCTCCCTCCCATCTTTAGTACCCTCGATGGATGCGTGCTACTCTCCTCTCTCTTCTTCGCCGGTTGGTGACGCCGGAGCGCCGCCGGGACGGCCGGCCGAGCCTCACCTCCAACGAGGACCATCGGGTTAGAATTTAGGAAACCCTAAGGTTCTCGGTGTAAAGTTGCCAGACACAGGGATTTACGTAATAGGGCTTGGTTAGTTTCGGGAATCTTCAGGGTCCCCGGTGTAAAGTGACTTTTTCTTTTTCTTTTCGAGAATAGATTTCAGATTTTGTTTAAAGCTTTGAAAATTCATAACTTGTTCATTTTTTATCCAAATGAGTTGGTTCAACTTGCAGTATTTTTATTATGAGATGATCTATGCATGAAAAATATGAAATGTGAAATTTGTGAAACTTTTCTGTATAGATTTATTTATCTCTATTAATTGTATTTATCTTAGGAAATGCATAACTAATTCTCTGTTGCTCAGAAAAATGTGAGACCAAGTTTGTTAGTCTTCTTATGTCATGCTCTATCTGTAAAAAATATTATTAGGCTAGGTCATATGTAAATTTTGCTATGTCTAGTTATGGTGCCTATTTGCATGTGATGATAAATAATTCATAATAAATAATATATAAGGAATTTGTTCATGAAACTTTTTGGAGAGTGTTTTTATGTCAATCTAGAGCTAATTATGTTCTGAGATCTGTTGTTTGATAAACTTTTATGTACAAAGTATTTTATGCCCCTGGAATTGTGCTGCCTTGTTATTTTTGTGCAGGATAAAGCACTTACTGTTTTGACTTAAAATTTTTATGGTAGTCTTTATTTGGTATGATTAAGCTTCTGTAATTTTTACAGAATTTTCCGAGTAGTCTAAAGCCATGTTGTAGTTATACCTTGATTTCTTTTATTTATAAATAATGCTTTAGAGTTATCATTTGATGTGTGTAAAAATGCTTTTTGTGCTATTCATGATATGTAGGATCTTCTATTGGTTGTGGTTCAGTAGAGTGTAGTGTGCAAAACAATGGTTGTTTATAATTCTTTATAGTGTGCGAGTAAAGTTTTAATGCGAGGCCTATTTGGAGATTTATCGGTAGGAGAGAATGCAGATGACATGTGCTTATCATACATGTTTTCAAATATCATATCATTCATCTTAGCTGAGCATTCTTTTACCATCACCATCAGCATTGTATTTATATGTATGCACGGTATTCATACGCACTATGCATCATACAGGATCGTCAGAGCTCGCGACGGTAGTTCTCGGAGCACCAGGAGAGGAAGGCCAACAGGAAGCTTTGGTTCGGGAAGCAGCAGCCGAAGAGGATCCCGAAGCTGATCTTCCGAAGTGTCCCGACCACTAGCCAAGCGCTTTCCTGAAAGGCAAGCCCCGGAGCATTCTCCCTGTGGTTTGCAAAATATCTAACTTGAGTCCTTTACTTGTTTGCTGCATTAAGTTATAGGCGTTGTTTTATACCGTTGCTGCATTACTTATATTCCTTGCCACTGTTTATACTTCAACCCTGTTAGGTTCAGGTACGATTATTTGCTTAGCCCTGCTTAACTAGATCGGTAGAAGTCGGGTGATTTCCTGTCATCCGCGAGTTATAGGTGGTAACTCGGATGGTTGAATACATTATTATCTTGGATAACCATGTGGAGATAATAAATCGAGACCGGGCGGGATTGGAGTTGAGAATGAACTGGAGGTTCAATGTGGTTTATCCTGTCTGTGTCGAACTAGGACCCCGTCCGTTGTACGTCCTCAAGTCATATTGAATTTATGCCTCACATTTAGCTGGAAGGATAAGTCGTTCCGACCGCGAAGCCTAATTTTGATTTGGGCCGGGAGTCGACCTGCTGTACGCATCGCATTGGTGAAGATGGGGGACCACGGGTTACGCGATTGTAAGGCCTGAATATAGCATGGTGCGCCCTGCTGGCAGCCGGACGGTGCCCGGATGTGATGGTACCTGTTGATCTCGCGTCTTTCCTGAATTGGATGTCGGTGACCTGTAGCTCACGTGGCTGGTGAGTGTGGTTTGTGTGAGGAATACCCGCCAGCTGGTTAGTAATCGATTATAATCGCCATCGTTCCTGGACAGTGAACACTTGACTTGAGCAGCGGCATCGTAGTAAGAATTTGAACAAGAGATGAGATGGGTGAGCTGTTGAGACTGAAAGATACTCAACCGAAAATGGTTACTTGCTGTTGAATAATTATTACCATGCTTGTTTAGTACAGGTGCTAATGTAGCATGACAAGGTTAATCAGATTAAAATACATTGCTAGAAGGTTCTTATTAATTGTTTCTTAATGCAAGCTTTTCCGCAATTTAAATGAGTCAGCTATCCTACTTATACAGCCTTGCATACTCCTTGGAGTCTTTATTTTAGTTTATGACGGGTAAGTCTAGCTGAGTACATCCTCGTACTCAGGGTTTTATTTCTCATGTTTTTGCAGATGGTGAGATGCTTTATGGTTATTGTCAGAACTGTTTCTATCCCGCCTTGGGAGATGACTAGACCTTGGGCATGGTCACTCTTCTCGACTTGATGCTTTTGCTGGATGTGGACCAAGGAACTGGCACTGTATTTCAAATGTGTGTGTGTGGTATTTGAACTTAAATCGCTTCCGCTTTTATTTGAATTTGAACTTGGTTTTGTAATAACTCTATTTCGTACTCCGATGATGTTTTAAACTATGTGCGAACTGTGTACTTGTGAATGGAATCGCTAAACTATTACGATCTTGGTCGTGCCGCAAAAATTTGAAATCCTTCGAGATTTCACGGACTACCGGGTTTATTAGGTCTCAATCATATGATTTGCTGAATTAATGGCGGATTATGTGCTTGTGCTCTAATAAATTGATCGGTTCTGTCACACGCTCGGTCCTCTGTCTCGCCCGAGGCAGGCTCAGGAGCACACCCCTATGTTTCGCCACAACAGAGGACCCCTGTAGCGGCGGAAATAGAGCACGCCACACCGCCATCAGACATCTCCGAGTTCGTGGACGCTTACCATGACTGAGAGGAGGTGAGATTTCGCCGAATTGACCATATGGTTGGCAATGCAGAGACGCCGGGGATGGCAGAGCGGCTACTCCGCGACGACCCAGAGCTCATGCTCATGAGCGCAGATGAGCCGGCCACGTTCAACATTGTGGAACGGGACGCAGAGTGTCGGAAGGCGATGCTAGAGGAGACGCGATCGATTGAGGCCAACAAGAACTGGAATTTGGTCGATCCTTCGGTGGGATGCCGGCCAATTGGACTCAAATGGGTCTTCAAGGTGAAGAAAGACGAGCGCGGCACTGTGGTAAAGCACAAGGCTCGGCTGGTGGCTCGGGGCTTTGTCCAGCGCGAGGGGAATGACTTCGAGGAGTCGGTGCAGCTCCTGCTCGCGCTCGCAGCGACCAAGAACTGGCCGGTCCATCATCTTGATGTCAAGTCGGCGTTCCTCAATGGCGACTTGGCGGAGGAGGTCTATGTCCATCAGGCGCCAGGATTTGCGGTGAAGGGAGCAGAGCACAAGGTGCTCCGGCTCCGCAAGGCGCTCTACGGGCTGCCAGGCTCCACGGGTGTGGAACACCAAGCTCGATGCCACCATGGCAGAGCTCTGGTTCACACAGTGCACCACGGAGCATGCCCTGTACACCCGACGACGGGGGAAGGAGCAGCTCATCATCGGGGTGTACATCGATGACCTAATCGTCACCGGGACGTGGGCGAAAGACATCGACGCCTTCAAGGAGGAGATGGCAGCCCATTTCAAAATGAGCGACCTAGGCGCACTGTCGTACTACCTCGACATCAAGGTGAAGCAAGGGAAGGAGGCGGTCACGCTGGGGCAGCGCGCTTATGCACTGAAGCTGCTGGAGCGGGCCGGGATGGCGGGCTGCAAGCCCATGGCGACTCCAATGGAGGAGCGGGTCAAGCTCTCGAAGCATAGCACTGCGGCGAAGGTGGACGCGACGTGCTACCAAAGTATTGTTGGCGGGCTGCGATGGCTTACTCACACTCGGCCCGACATCTCGTTCGCGGTCGGGTATGTGAGTCGTTTCCTAGAGGATTTGCGGGAGGACCATTGGACGGCGGTCAAGCGGCTACTGCGCTATGTCCAGGGTTCATCGGACATGGGCATTGTCTTCCCCAAGCGAGGCGGGCTTCAGCTAACGACCTTCAATGAAGCGACGCCCAAGTCCAAGGATGGAGAGGGGGAGCTCACGGTGTTTAGTGATGCGCACATAGCCGGCGACGTTGATGGGCGGCAAAGCACATCAGGCATGCTTGTCTTCCTCGGCTCGGCGCCGATCGCCTGGCAGTCATCAAGAAGAAGATGGTGGCGCTATCAACCTACGAAGCAGAGTACGTCGCAGTGGCCATCACGGCGTGCCAGGTTGTATGGTTGCGCTTGCGCCGGCTATTGGGAGAGCTCACCGGCGTTGAGGCTCGCCCACCGGCACTGAAGCTGGACAACCAGCCGCCATTGCGCTAGCAAAGAATCCAGTCCTCCACGAACGCAGCAAGCACATCGATTTGAAGTTTCACTTCCTTTGGGATTGTGTCGATGGAGGACATATCATCATCGAGTTCGTCGAAACCAGCCGACAGCTCGCTGATATTCTCACCAAGTCGCTCGGGCGCCATAGGTTCATGGAGTTGCGAGGCATGATCGGCATGGTGGAGATCAAGGGCTAGCAGCAGGATTAGGGAAAGAATTGTTAAATATAATCTGCTGCCACCCTCGCCTTGCTCTCCCGCACTTCCAGGGGCAGGTGGAAGGATAGCTCTGGCTGCCCAATGCCCATGCCCTGTGGGCTGTAGCAGCATGGCAGAAGGCCATGCTTGTACACTGTAGAAAGTTGGACTTTAGGTCCATCTAGGAATAGTTGGGCTAGACAGCCATACCGAGAGTACCATAGTTGGTACTAGTAGCTTGTATAAATAGGAACCCATGGCAATGGAAGAAAGTAGCTCAAGGAGTTCATCTGTCACATTTCTTGAGTTCAGTTTCAGCCAACGTTGAGACATGAAGTGTAAGTGTGTGCATAAACAGAGCTTCAGCTCTTCAGCCGAGGCAGGCTCGGCAGGAGTGGTCCGCAGACACACTCCTTCTACCTTGGGTCAAGGGAGAAGGGAGAGCAGTGGTGAGCTTGTCGCTCAACTGGTACTTGGTACAGGTGCCATCAGAGTTCAGATTGCAAACTGAAGATAAATTCCCTGTGAGGGATCTAAAGCTCACACAGACAGGGTCTAACATTGTCGACTGTTGTTGACAAATATTTGCAGGAACTCACTCAAAGTGAGTCAAATTTCAATACAGTGAGATGATGTACTATTGAAATTATTCGAAGGCAGGTAGCAGATGAAGAACTGAAAACGAGCATTTCCTTTGAATTATCCTCTGAAAAAGTGGTGTACTCATCATGATTGAGATGACTGAATGGACAAAGTTTACACGACAAAAACCGGAGCTTAAGTCAGATCGATGCATGAATTTCTATCCTCAAATTATCCATACATTTCTTTCTAGAAAGACTATCAGTCGACACAACCATTGTTAATAATTACTATCCTTATCTTTTCTTTAAAAAATCTATTAATTATTCTATGTGTTTACAGTGTAGATCAATCACGCTAGTCACTTAGTCATCTCTCAAAGATAAAGACCCCATTTGGCACAGACCCCGTTTCTCTCAAACATAGGATGCAGTAAATTGAACTCTAAATGAATTAAAGTTGATTTCTTGACCAAATAAATCTTGCACTGCTGAACAGAACCCATTTCTTCACCTAAATATATTCACTGATGCTGAAATATGTAGAAAATTTATGCCAATTTCCTCTATTTTTATTGTCAATATGCAGGGCCAACAAAGCAGTAGATTCTCTAATATGTTTGGTACACAAGAGAAGTGTGTAGTTTGCAACAAGACTGTAAACGCTGGACAAGACTTAGTGTTAAAATTTCGATCTCTACACCACAAGCCAAAGTGGTGGTGTGCTAAGCCAAAAGTATGTGGTACGTACCTGCATCTGAACTTTCTGGGCATTCAGAACTCTATTGACTGAACTGGCAGTATAGTTAATCTGTGACAGAGCAAACAGGTTGATAGATATCAGGGTGATGTTATACAAATATATGGAAATGGAAGGGTTTTCCATTGCTCTCTTTATGATTAGGATAACCTGCATGTGTAGTAGTAGAGTTGATATTATAGTCACTGAAGGAAAAATACAAGGATGATATCATATATAGGCATTATTGACTGGCATGATTATTTTACAGGCAGAACTGAGTATCCGACATAAAAAAAGTGCATCATATTCAATTCAACTGGTCAGTTCAGATAAACTCATGGATGTGCACACCTTCATATCTACCATATGAATACCCACCAAATATAAATTGCTAAAACATGAACTGTTGAATACGAACAGCCTATTTTGCAGAGTTAAGAACTCAAAGAAAATGTTCCCCTATTTAGGAGATCAATGTATCACATTTTGGAAGAAATCAATTGGGCGCTTGAGTTACAGTGTGGCACATGTCGTCCAGTACACATTTTTTTTGAGGAAAGTCGTCCAGTACACATTAGCAGTTTGAAAAGATTAACAATCCACCACAATAATAATAATTCATCTAAGGTAAATGAAGGTTCAGATAAACTTGCAGAAGTCGAAATTTAGAATGTCAGAGCTTTCACTACAAATCACTAAAAATGACAAGCTCGGTCTTCGATTCTTACCTTCTCATGATGAAATGCCATCCCCTTAGGGATTAAATCTCCAGTGGAACTGAGTAGTGGAACCCTAGCTGATGGAGTATGCTCCGAGTACATCTGAGCGCCCAGCATCGATGCCATAGGTGAGGGCTCCACTTGTAGCCATGGTGCCAGTGGAGCCGTGGACTGCGGAGCCATGGCCAGGGGAGTCGCAGCCGGCGGCGCCGTGGCTGGCGGAGCCATGGGCGGCTGAGCTGCTGCCGGCACTGGTGGAAATGGAGCTACCGCCCGCACTGGTGGAGACGGAGCCATGGGAGGCGGAGCTGCTACCGGCACTGGAGGAGGCGTCGCCATGGCCAGTGGAAATGTTTCTCTCTGTCACTTGATTTGGAGCTGAATGGCGGGTGCAGAGGAAGGAAGCTGGAAAGAATCAGCAGACCAAAAAACCCTCACCACATGCGACAGATCCGACGGTACAGACAATCTTACCCCGTCCATAGGCCTATATAAAAAAGCGGCTGGCTAGAACCATATCGCCGCCGCAACAACCACCACCCCTCCTCGTCTTCTTCGCCGCCGCCGCCCACCACAACCTTCTCCGTCTCGCCGCCGCAACAACCACCACCCCTCCTCGTCTTCGCCGCCGCCGCCGCCCACCACCACCATCTCCGTCTCGCCACCGCACCATCTCCTTTTCGCTGCCAAAAGGAAAAGATGGTCAACCTAAGCATCTCCTCCCATGCCGACCTCCAAGCCCTGCAGAACCGCTCCGATCGGCGCATGTTTCTAAAGCTCGTCTCTGGAGTCCGTGGGCATAGCGCGTGACTCGTATGCACTCCTCCATGACCTGATTGAGCGAAAGAACTGGCGATGCCCCCAGATCGATTTCCTCTTGCTCGTGGCAAGCGTGGCGCTGGAGCTCCACAAGATCAAGCATGATCTGTTTCCCCTCGTTGTTCAGGAGGTCACGCTGGAAGGGGGCTTCCTAGAAGCCCTCCTACTCCTGAAGGACTCAGCAGTTACGTTCGTATGTCTGGCGGAGGACGCTAAGAAAATAGTCTAAGATTGTGTCGGATCGCTTGTTGAGATGGATGTGCTCTTAGACAAAGTTGAAGTTTTGGGCAAACTGTCTGAGGGTTTGGCTCACCAGGTAATGGATGGTACTTACAACTTTGCCTGGTTTCAGGGACGTGTCCCGGTCTTGCTTGATTTGGTAAACTTTCTGTTGTCGACCCCGGTTGATTTCCCTAATCCTAAGTAGACTATCAGTTGTTTCTTGCGTGCTCGTGACTGTTGTGATGAGTATTTTTTAGGGACGTGGCAAACAGCTTAGAACTGTAGGGGTAATTTGTACAGCTCTCAAATATTGGGATGTTTACTTCTTGAGTGGCAACACCCTTTATGTTTGGATGGTGTTAATGGATTTTAAATGATTTTTATTATGGTGCTGTTTTCTCATTCTGTGCTATGGTACAACTTGCAGAGGGTTTCGCTGGCCAGGTAATGAATGGTACTCGCAACTTTGCCTGACTTCATGGACGTGTCCCGGTCTTGCTCGATTTGGTCGACGTTCCGTTGTCGACCCTGGTTCATTTCCCTGATCCTGAGTAGTGTTCTTCAGGGTGGGAGTTTGCTGTACAGTAAAAGATTCGAATAAAAAGTAAACTTCTGTGCTAGTTTCGTTTGCAAAATCATATCAGTTTTAAGGGCGCGTTTGACTGAGACCTGGATCAGTTTTGCCGGGCTCCATTCTTGTCTGTACCGCTGCACCCTACCTTTGCTTTTGCTGCATCCGAGCCAAGTTTCCTTGAAAAAAATTCGCAAAAAAAGAAATTTCTCCTGCGTCCTGCCATCCTCAGGCGGGCCACCAAGGTTCAGTTGCCTGCGAGTTGCGACCCTGCCGGCTGCCACCATTGGCCTTGGCAGCTGCTACTTCACAGAAACACGCAGAACTCAACCAAACGGCATATTTCTGTGATGGCTCTGGTTAGTAGGCACAATCCATGACTGAACTGAAGCAGTTTCTTGCCAACTAATGACTACACTACTGCATGCCCGTACGTTGTAACGGGAGTAATAAACTTGCATTTAAAAATATTTTACATGAACCACTTAAAAACTAAAAAATATATGCAAATATTAGACTTGTCAATTGTCATACCAGTTCCTGTTATCATGACAAGTAAAGCATCTAAACGATGCAGACATGCCTCAACAATATTTTTGAAAACAAAGATTATTGTGATATACATTAAAATCTATTAAAATAGTATTATATAAGCCTACATGAACTTGATGTCAAAGTACTAATTGTCAGCTAAAAACAATAAAATATTTCAGATTAAATTCAATCTATCAGAGCTAACTAAACACAAAGCATCATTGACAATCTTGTGACACGATTTGCTAAATGGAATCATTTTGCATACTATAATGACCAATCCATTAGTCTTCTACACATGGGTAGCCAATGTTTTCCTTGGTTGTTAAAATCCACTTCCAATCCATACGTAGGTGAGCTTTCTTGCAGTTTATCATGGCGCATATGCCCGCCCTCTGAACATGAGTTGGTAAACACATGAAAGAAAAAAGAAGAAAAAATCAGGAAAGTAGAAAGGAAAATGACGGAACTAAAATAGAGAAGGTAAACTGCAGCAGGTTATGGAGGCTTTGATCTCCTTTCAGTTGGATTTGGGAGCCAACTTGCTATCCTTGCAGCCTGGACAAAGGCAAGAGAAGATTCAATAAAAACACAATAAATGAAAAACATCTTGGTGCCACTCAGCGCTTACAATGGAAAACATGTCAGAGTGGTGCTGCTGGCCAACATCTGTCACATATGTGATCCATTTTGCCTCCTCAACGCTGAGCAGATACCTCCATAAAATAGCATACATATATTCTGAATCATTAATCGAACAAAGTATCATTAAATACCTAACTTTTTATTACTCAAAAAAATTCTACATATATTCTGAATCAGCACTTCAATAAACGTCGAAGAATTGTATAAAAACATAGCCTCAAGATGTATCTGAAAGCACTTATAACATTGCACCCTCTTTTTATTCAATACATGGTGTTTGAACTAAACAACATGCCCACATGCTATCAAATGAGAAAAGATTATGGATTCCCAGCCTGTAAGTAGAATATACTAATACTGCTTTTCTTGCACTCAATTGTGTCCACTCAATGATGCAAATATAGCACTGCAATATAAGCTTTGAAGCTGTGAATTATTATTAGATTCATGTCCCTGGTCCAACAACAGCTACAACTGTCTGGTAAGGTGGAGATTTCTAGAACTCTGCAAAGAAAAATAAGATCTTGAAGAACACTTTTAATCTTCAAAGTATAGTCCAGACTCGCCCATTGCATCTATTTAATTATCGGAAATTGGGAGAATTTCCTCTAATAAACAAGATGTGCATTGCAAAATTCAGGATCATTTTTCTCTACAACCTAAGGGGATCAATTTACTGGAGATCGAAAACGGAAGGGGGGATCGGAAACTGAAGGGCATCCAGAGAATATATACCAGTGGCAGCCTGTTGGTGTCGAGAAACATCGGCGGTCGCTTGGTCAGTGGGTGACAGTAGGCTGCACACAGCTGCCGCCCCTGGCTGCTACAAATCGGCGACAGATTTGACCGCCCGCGCGACGACGAGGACAGCAGGCGAGGGTGGCAAAGACGTGTGTGGCACTACTGCAGGTGCTCATCGAGGACATGCATGGCCTATGAGGCCGGGTGCTCCATGGTCAGCGTTGCGGCCGCGCCAAGCTTGTCCATCCCACCAATGGCCTTGTGGCGGCATGTGCGGAAGAGATGGTGGGGTGCGTGCGGCGGACCGCGGACGTGAGGTCAGACAGGGGTGGGACGGCGGCGGCCGGCAAGTGAGGTTGTGGAGACGGCAGAGAGCAGGGTGAATTCGCCATTTCGGCCACGACGGTGATGGCGATGCACGACGGCGGAGGTCAGGTTGTGCGTGCCGGCCGGCGGCCTGGGCGGGCGCTGGGGCAAGGACTGTGGGATTTGGAGCAGAGAGGATTCATCTTTCCTTTTGCTCGAGCGACGCGTAGGGGATCGTGGCCCGTCGTGCTCGGCAGCGGTTCTACAGCGACAGGGGAGCCGTGCGGTGCGGGGGCGATTAGCGCGGGGGAGAGGCGAAAACTGGAGCGCAGGGCTGACGATGACATTTCGTTCTTTTAGGTGTACTAGATAAATGTCATTGCGTTGCAACAAAAAAAAATAATATCACTATAATATATAGATGAACTACTGTTACCTAAAAAGATATTGCAAACGTGTGTTTCAAACATCAATATTGCTTGAGCTTGACAATATATATGAACTATAATTTTGTGTGAACAATACATCAGCTATATTAGCAACAAATAAAACAAGTTGATCGCACGTGTATATAGATCGCGGCAATTAGGACTAATTTTATTCTAAGTGTATCCTTTGACATACGTAAATGTCACACCTTAACAACATCACAAGGGCAAGCGTCAACTATCAAGTAGTCACTTGCAGTTCTCCTATGTGTTGGAAGCATCTGTACTGGTGGCCCTAGATGATCCGCTGCCTGTTCACAATGCAATCGCGAGGAGGAAGAAGTAGAGGTGCATCGCCTCAATCGTACAGGGGCTGGGCAGGCGAGGACGATCGATTATTACCTTAGGCCCATGTTGGCTAAACTGAAAATATTATAGAATTTATCTGAATCATCGAAGTATCAATGAAAAGATTTCTAGTAATACTCAACGAAACTCTAGTAGTAATCCTTAAACAAGGAAAATCTTTGCGTTACAACACACAAAGCAACACATAATGCAACCTATTTTTAGTTAGTGAATAGGCTAACCCACAATAATAATTGCTCGCTGCGGTTACCAGAAGCAAGCAAACAGCTAGCAGCAAGGAATATTTAGCTCATCACGAGCTAACCAAATACAAGGCAAATATTTCAGTACAAGAAAGCAGGTTAGCACAGATGGCCCGGAGAAACGCATTTGTGTGAATGTTAAATGTAAACTTATCTGAATTTTTTGAATGTTAACTCTGACTTTAAGAATTTTTTGAACGTTATGCTGAACCTGATTGAAAGGTCTTAATTGATCTAAAGCAAGTCGGCGTCCTGCTTTCCCTGAACTGGTTGATGTACCATGCAAATGAAAAGAAGCAAAAGTGTTCCTGAACCAGCTAACAATGGTACTAAGAACTAGAGGCACCAGTCTGATGATTATGATAATGGTACATTGAACAGCCATGGTTACAAAGAACAGTCATGGTTACACAAACTAAAAATGATCGATCGAGAACCAGTGTAAGACAACAAAATCGAGATAACTTCAGAAGTTGGACAGACCAATGAACAACCGACTCAGATCGATAGAGACCTGCTATTAGGCAGGAGGATCAATATCCTCAACTGAATAAATTTCAAATGTGATGACCACCGAATAAATTAGTATTAATAGATTCTAGTCTGCTTAATGAATAAAGAATAACTGAACATGATGTGGAGGCCAATATGGTCTGTTGAGTAGTAGCAAAACAAAAAATATAGGAGTTCTTTTTCAGCTCTGATCCCACTATCATATACCACGGGAAGTTAGAAAAACTGAAGCTCAAAAGCAATCAGAACTTGAGCATTCCAGATATTTTTTAAGAGCAGAAAAGTTTCAGACTCAGAGCTAAAACTGAAAGACCTTTTGCCATATTAGATTATCCAGTGTCGTAATCCAGCAGCATGCATGTGCAGTGTGTTATTGGATTTGGGGAGCAACCACAGAAATGCAAGATGAGCAGATCCAGCGAAGAAGACACCACACACATGTGCTTGTCAGAATTTGATGGATCGTTTCACAAGAGGGGCTGCCACACTTTGGCCACGCCACCATCGCACACAGCAAGAATAAAAGAATGATCATTCGAGCAAGCCAATTCCACAGCCCATCATGCGTGATGGCCGCACTCCCCTGTGCATATAGTTGTTGATGAAGTGGCTGATTGTTCCTAATAATTCTCAAATGCGCAAGATCAGTAACGCAAACGTTTCGTACAACGTACCTGAGGTTCTTGAAATGGGACCAGGCCTGTAGGCGCCGGGCAGGGGTCACTACTGCAGACTTCCAAAAGGCGCCTGCATGCCGCACCTCATACGAGGCGGTGGCGGCGACTTCCACGGCATCGAGTGATGCTGGCCACGGCGCCCCTATGGCTCCACGGATGACGCTCCTCTTCACGCTCTAAGAATGTCGCGCCATCGTTATCGCTTGCCAGCTCGGGACTCGTCGACGATTTGAGCGGGGGAGAAGGAATCATGATGGCCGCTTCGCCGATGTATGCGGGTCTTGCCAGATTATATATAAATCATAGGGAGAGACTCCGTATTGATCGATCGTACAGGGGGCGTGGAGCGCGCGACGATCGGCAGACCTGCAGGCTGCAGCGGTTGCAGGGTCAGCGGATTGCAAAATGATTCGACAATGACGGGGCGAATCTCCGTCGACAATTGATTTAGGGGACGCTGGACGCGCTGATCGTGGAAGGCAACGTTGATTGATTCATGTGTTTCCTTATTCGCGAGCCATTGTCTTTCTGGGCAACGTCGTGGCCCTGGCCATCGGTTTTTTTCTAAGGAAATAACCGTGATTTCTCTGGAGGGTCACGCGGTGATTTGTCGGGAGGGTCTTGGGTCGCAGGGCACGCGGTGATTAGCCGGGTGGATGAAAACTTTTGCTGCTTTTCAGTTGTAGAGACTAGGTAAGTGCCCGTGCGCTGCTATGGGTTTTAAAATTCACACAAATCTAGACATTTTCTCCCTAAAACATATGAAAAAATATCTTGATCACTTTAGGTAAGGCCTCCTTGGAAGCTGTTAAGATTACCTAAAGTGTTTAGATCGCATTGTGAATTGCAATAGCTTTCCAGTCCGCATTCAAAGTAATAAAATATGAGGCAATCTAAGATGCACTGCCGTAAACATACACGACACTGATCTGCAGAACGAAGTTGATGAACCGGTGCTCCTATTTTCCCAAATCATAAGGTGGTTCAGAAGCCTGACGAGAAAACTAAATAAATAACAATTAGGTTCAACATTGACCCTGTCATAATCAAATGAATTGTTTTTTAGGGGAAATCAAATGAATTGTTATAAATCTACAGAGCTGCACAAAGAGATTGGAGACAGTACAACCATGCTATAATACATCGGAGACAGCACAAACCATACTACTGTGCCAGAACTAAAAAAAATTATCAATCATACATTTAGGCGTTATATTCAGTGATATGCAATAGGCATATGTGAGACCTCCAACTGCAAGGGAACAGCAATCACGGGCTAAAAAGGTGCAATTATCCTAGAGGTATTGTTGTCTAACCAGCTCCTCTCATTAAAGGTTCAGGTCACAGAAAACTTTTCATGATTTAATTCACAATGTTTAATTAGCTAGGAACAGATCAATAATTATGTCTAACAATACTCGCATTAATAGATTGGTATGATAGGCGTTGCAGTTCCAAGTGCTCCAACCTTTGCTCGATGTAGTCGATAGCAGTTGGTAGTCTGTCATGAAGTGCACGGATGGCGCACGCAACGAGCAATGGCTCATTGCCATCACACTCCCGTAACTATTTGTGTCCTCTCCTCCAGCGTAAAATATGATCCACTTCAGTATGTCTTCAGATATTAACACTGGCAAGTGATAACAACCAGAGATATCAAAGAAACCACTTAACAGATTGTCTGGATGAGAAAAGAGCTATATATATTCATGCATAAATCTAGAAGTGCAAAATGTTGCCCGAGGCACACAACATAACTTGACCCAGTGGAAGAACATGCCATACATGTACTCTTGGAAAAAGGCATGCAGCAGTTTCCATTCAAGTATTCAACAATCATCAGCTTTACATGATGAGTTTCGGCCTTTCAGGACCTGCTATTTACAAGAAGACAGCTACACTTAAGTGTTCTACAAGCAATCATGTGGGCTTGCCTTTTCAAATAAAATCATCAACTTTTAAAATGACCTTGGCTTTTCCCCTATTGCCTTATGTGTCTACGAGTTGTGTTTGTAAAGAAAGGAAGTATTCATATGATCGAAAGGTTTCACTGTAATACTCCCTCTGTGTTTTTATGTCACATTATCTTTGTCCTAAGTACAACAACAAATTCACATCTTGATGCAAGTGAAGAAAAGATCTCTTAGGATACAGCAGGCTACCAAGAAGGCAACAACTGGAATACAATTCATCAAAGAGGCAGCAGGCGCAACAGACAAAAGTCAATTACGTTAGAGCACCTGACTTACCAAGCAAGCATGAGGTAAGCAGCTTGCTTTATGCCTGTATCCCTCATGCCCTCTAACACCATGTATGCTGTATCACCAGGATCATGAAACTAAATTGAACGGACGCTAGTCTAAGGGTTAGTCTAAGCACAACGACCCAACTTGGTCTAAGTATTTATATTTATGGGTGAGATGGGATCTGGATGCTACCTTCGGAATATCTTCTTCCTGAGATTGGGCCTCCCCTTCTTGACGAAGTCCATATCTAAACTTATCTAGTTGTAGTTCTTTTACGGTGAAAAGCTTATAATAACTAAACTCAAGCAGGACTGCACAAGTGCATGAACTACGCGCCAACGACAGGTGCGGCGTGCCCGTGCGAGCGTGCGGCTCGGCCGGCCGAGGTTTTCCGTTTTTTTGGGCCTGGGCTGATGAATCCGCGTTCCCCGCTGCCGCGAAATATCTGCCGGCGCCTTCGGTGTGAGAAAATGAGAACGGAAACTGGGCTTGCTCGCCGGCTGCGGCTGGGCCACGCGTGGTTTGAGGCCTGCACAGCAGATGAACGGAGCGGGCCCACTCAAATCTTGCGCCGCGCGCAAATAAAAACACGGGAAGTGTGAATAGGCCGCGATTTCGTGGAGCACGGACACGAAGAATACGAGAGGCGAAGGAATGGCAGAAATTAAGCTACTAGAGTGGGTGATGATACAGTAATTTTTGTTAGCAAGTTTCTGAGACCAGCGACGCTCTGCTCTGTCCTCTCCACAGAATTTACAAGTCGTTCGAGACCTTGAATATTTTCTTTACTCCTAATACGTGATAAGAGAAATCTGGCAAGTGGTAAAACTGGCAGCGTGTGCTACTCGACACTCGGTACTGCGCCACTACTGCACACATGTGGGTTCGCTGCAATCCTGCAAACACGCACGATTCAGGACTGAGGGAACAGCCATCAGCATAGGACTGAGGGAACAGTGTAACAGCAGTACTGCTGCGGCGCTGCTACATCTCCTCCTCATGGCCGTTGGGAATCTCTAGACGCCGGCCGAGCTCGTGAATGGCGTCGGCACCAGCGGGGGGCTTCGTGCTCGCTTGAAAAAGAGGGGACTCGGCACGAACCGCGAAGCACTAGTTTATGCATCGAAACGCATGGACCAGAAGGGGGCCAAGAGAAGCTACCAACTTCGCAGCAAGGAGGATC
Organism: Bothriochloa decipiens; assembly: GCA_023333625.1. NCBI lineage: Eukaryota > Viridiplantae > Streptophyta > Magnoliopsida > Poales > Poaceae > Bothriochloa > Bothriochloa decipiens. Next base: position 48,389,962 of record CM041635.1, on the reverse strand, counting down.
AGCACCGAGACGATCATACGGCGGTGTTTTTGGCCGGTCCGAGCACTGACAAATGGGTCCAGATGCATACTGGCCCCACTTATCAGAGTCAGTGAAGGTGGAAAATAAACACAGTTCAAAAAAATAACTTTCCTTCAAGTAAAAAATTGTCGAGGCATATTATAGATAAACTATACGAGAGAACTCTGAGACCATTTTGTAACTTTGCGAGAAATAAGAGACCTTTTTGCGTGGTGCCCATTTGAAACTACTAGTGCTAGTAGAGCGTGACTGAGATTAAATTATAGCTGTCAGCGTCGGCCTAAAAAGGGACCAAAGGTTGGTCACCGTGGCGAGGGAACTCGAAACAGGCCTTTGATTAGTTCACTAAATTCATCCCTAAATTTCACTGTATAAAATTTCTATTCTCCATCATATTAAAATATTGATAAATACATGAAGTACTAAATATAGATGAAATCAAAAACTAATTATACAGTTTTATTATACTTTACGAGACGAATATTTTAAACCTAATTAATCAATGTTTAGATAATTATTAGTAAATAAAACAAAAAAACTACGGTGCTTGCCGAATCGGCCGCCGATTCCGGCAACCAAACAAGGCCATACTCTGAATCAAACGCCAGGGGACCAACGGTCCTCACTTGACGAGGTCCACTCCGCCCAGATACTAGACTAGATTTAACCCCTTAATGCGGTGTTTCATCACACATTTACCAAGATGTTCATGCACGGTTTTATAGGATGTGAAACAAGTATCCTCTCAATGCATAATTTCATTGTATGATTTCATAAGATGTTTTTAGACTTTGTGGGCCCCACCGATGTCTCTATCTTTTATTCGAGTTAAATGCATCAGCGGCCCTGGACTTGCAAGTGTGTGTTATATAGGTCCACGAACTTGTAAAATGCATTTTTAGGTCCTTAAACTTGCGAAGCGGTGCACCGCAGGCCCATAAAGAACGTGGCATGCTAGCATGGTATGTATTTTTTATTTAACCCCTCACATTTATATTTCTTTTTTAAAAACAGACCATTATGTCTCACCGTGCATTTGCTGGAGCAGCGCGTCGTCGAGACCGTGGCCACCTGCCCGAGGCCTTCGCCGTACTGTACGGCGTGCTCGCCTCGCACGCCGACAAGTACATCCACTATGCCATGCTTTGCATCTCCGACTGACGCAGGGCGGACGACGGCCCACGGACGGCCAGGCGTGAGGTTACTGGCTGCTGTCCATGGCTCACTGTGTCCGTCGTGCTCGTACGTGATCCAAGCCAGGTGACTAGCGCACGAGCCTTGACGTCCACACCGTGCTGGGGCCTGGGGGTGCCATGCGGGAAGAAGAGTAGAAGAAGACCACGGTGTTTTGTGCAAAGCAATAGCAGGACTCGTACTAGCTAGAGCTCGTCATGGTTCGTGCCTCCTGCCGCTTATTGCTCACCTCGCCATGGTATACAGCGTCTCAGGTCGCGAAAAGGTGGGATCACGCGGTTTGTCGTCGTACGACGACAAACGCAAGCAAGAAGCTAGCTAGCTAGCGAGACTCCAGTCTCCGAGACCCAATAACCAGAGGATTGCACCAGCAGTGTCCGTGCGCCAAGCCTACCATGTGCCCCACTCACTGGCCGCCTGCGGTCGCGCTCGCGCTCATGGCGGGCAGCCCGCGTAACCTCCTAGCTGTGGCCTGCACGTCCTCTCCACGCCCGAGCGCCGCGGCGACCTCCTGCGTCGACGCATGTCACTATCCCCCGGAGGTGCTTGCCTGTCTGCACGCCAAGGTGTCTGCAGCTTGGCTGCCGGACTCCGGTGAGCGATGACGGTGGAGAAGATCCTCGGGACGCGGTACATCCAGCCATCCAGGCTATGCGACGGGGACATGAGACAGTAGAGGTTTGGTCTTTCTTGTTATAAGAAAAATAAATATGGGGACTTAAATAAAAAATACATGCCACGCTAGCATTGTCAAATCAGCAAAAATTATCCTTGTGGCTGGTATGGACATCCAGTACAACGCTTAGTAAGTTTAAGAACTTAAAAATACATTTCACAAGTTCATGGACCTGTCATAAAAAATACATGCCACGTTAGCATTGTCACATCAGCAAAAATTGTCCTTATGGCTGATATAGACATCTAGTACACCGCTTAGTAAGTTTAAGAACTCAAAAATGTATTTTACATGTTCACGGACCTATATGACAGATGGACCGCTGTTTCCCACCGCTAGCAATGCTTGGGCTTGGCTCACCGCAAGGTTCGCCTTGGCGCTGCTGGTCTCGCCCGCACTGAGCCGCGTAGCGACGGAGCCTGTGAGCTCGCCCAGCCGGCGGTGCCGGCCTCGCGGCGTCCGCGCCCACGACCGACGGGGCAGCGGAGCTCGCGTCCGGCGGCGCCCGCGCCCAGCGCCCGGCAGAGTCGCATCCACGCGCACACCCCTTCTTCCTTCTTCGCACAGCCACGCCGCGACGGAGCCCATCTTCACGCCGCCCCACACGGAGCCGCCGGCGGCGGCGGCCTTGCGGCGTCCACGCCAACGACCGGAGGAGCCATGGCACTCGCAGCCGGCGGCGCGCGCATCCACGCCCTCCGGAGCCGCTCTTGCGTGACGGATCAGCCGGGCGGCAAGCGGAGCCTGCGCATCCGCAAAGAGCCAGAGCCCAGCGGAGAGGCAGAGCCCGCGGCGAAGCGAGACGGAGCTCGCGCGACGGCGGTGAGGCGAGGCACCTGCTCGCGACGGTCCACGAGCCCCTCCCGGCTCCCGAGCCCGGCTGCCTTCCTCTGCAGTGGTCCAGGAGCCCCACCCGGCTCCCGCGCCCGGTGATCTTCCTCTGCGGCAGAGGAACCCCTCCCGGCTCCGAGCACGGTGCTCCCCATGCGGAGGAGCAGCGCTCATGGCCGGCGGCGCCCGCGCCAGCGCCCAGCGGAGCCACGCCCGCGCGGAGCAGCGGGGCTCGCTTCCGGCGGTGCCCGTGCCCAGCCTCGTGGAGGAGCGACGCCCACGACGGCGCGAGGCGGAGGAGGCGCTGCCCGCGACGACGCGAGTTTGCGGCGGATATGGCTCCCGCAACGGCCGATGAAATGTCTTTTGCCTTCTCAGTGGAGTTTCATCACCGTTTCATCAAACGCCGCTCGGGCAGTGTCGTGGGGGATAAAAGGATCTCGTTCTCTCTCCTGCTTATTTCATGCAAAATTAATTAAATTACTGATATGATGTCTTATTTAATGTGTATAACACCCTTATAAAATCTCCACTTAGACCTTAACGTCCCTACACTAGATTAAGTGAACCATCCCGTCTGGCCATTGGGCATCTCCTGTGACTGGGCCACTACGTCAGGAGCATGGATGAGGTGGCCGCGCCCGGTCATCGGTGCATGCCTGGTGCTTGCGTGCCCATCGACGGCCGGGTGCAAGTGTAAACTGCAAAGCTAGGCCGAGTGTACATGCGTGGTTTTGCAAATGACTCCCTTCTCCCGTCGAAAATGATGTAATTTCCATGCAGGATGAATCGTCACTCTACTGGATACAAATCCTGGGCGCAAAATATTTGAGCAGTACCACTGCCACGGTCAAAAAGAGCAGGAAGAAAAGATGGTCCAACTGCGCGCTGCAGACCATGATTAGGATTTTAGGAGTCTCATGTCGTGCAAAACCCAAGAACAATATTTCCACAGCATGGACCATCATACATGTGCTTCCGCCGAAAATTGACCATAATGATGAACCTGCCCCTCTTTTGAATAAACTTCCACACTGTCATTTGTAGCTGTCCGGCTGGTGATCAGGAGCACCGAGTCACCGATGCCGTATATGTACATAACATAATCATATAGGAGTATGACACAATACACTACACCCCTGCCTACAGGAGGTGCCTGAACATGGCGCGCGAGTTATTGGCCGCCGGCATCCGGACGAGCGGGGGCCGCGCCGCGCGCGAGAAGATGGTGGTGGCCTAGGTGTGGTCACCACGCACACAAAGCCACAAAAGCATACGAACGGAGCGGCGGCATGGCATGGAAATGGAATGGAACGAATATGCCCTCGCGCCCCTCTCCTGCGAGTGCCCATGTCAATGCCATGAATTGAATGCGGAGCAAGCAAGCGATGATGCCGATGGCAACCCAACGAGCTGTCACCCTCATGAAGGGTGCAACCAGATCATCTGCTATCATGTGCAGTAGAGGATCGGTGCTGCTGTTGCTGATCGTTTGCCGTTCGGGGAAATTCTCTGTCTGCGTTTTTCTTAACATAAATAATATATACCTAGATTGCTTGACCTTTTCTTCCTTGTGGCCTCTCCATAAATCTGAGGGAGTTTGGCGTCTTGATCACATGGGTGTGTGCGTGCAACTTGCTCGATCTATGATGATGTGATTTTTTCTGAAAAAAGAAAAGGAAAAATACGTGACGTGATGGCTCATGCTAGATACCTTGAGTAGAGAAATGGGATCAAATAAGCAGTAGTATAAATTATAATCAACTGGAAGAACGTGTTGAGAGTTTGTGATTCAAAAGGAACCTTTTATATGAGCAAAAAAAAGATTATCTATTTATGGCAGGATCAAGCTCTCTAAGGAAGTAAGGATATAGCTGCCCTTTTCAGGCACAAGTACTGAAGTTTCAGGCCGCCACCAAACGAGCAATCGTGGGCCCATGGAGAGTGAAACTACAAGGAAATTTCTCGGTCCAGGACATATCCCGTAAGATTAGGACGTAATTTACTAGAGCGCCGCCGTGCATGAAATGCACTTTAGGACCACACGTGCCTTTGCCTGTGAGGCCCAAGTTCACGAACGTCGCCTTTTTTCTCAGACGTACGCACAAAAACTTCACGACGTCAAAACTTTGACACATGACCGCCAGACACACGCATAATATGCTAGATATACATGTCGTTACCGCGCAAAGCAAATATGCAATACTGGTCTTTTTCATGACTTTGGTAGTCCCACATTTTCTTTTCTTTTTAAGCCGTCGTACCCGTACCCTTCTCACAATCTCATCTCGTACATTTTGGCCATCCGTTCTCCAAGAAGACTTTTTTTAACACCACAAAAAGTAGCTTTACCATGGAGTAACTTGTCCGGGTACTACCTCACCAGCGCTGTTCATTTGTTCAACTGCAAACCAGAACAGCAGCTTGGTAGAGTGGAGTCCGTGAACGAGTAGTTGTGGACAGAGTGAGCTACTGGAGTCACAGCATGGCATAGGATTCTTGTTGGGCAGTTGTGAGTTTTGGGAGTTTTTTTTTTTTTTTTGACAAGATGAGTTTTGGGAGTTGATGAGTTGCAAGTACCACACAGGAAAGATAATCACCTTGAAAAATGAAGAGTGCAAGCTCAGGGAAAGAAAACAAAACTGCCCCACCGTGCTTAAAAAAATCGCCCAACCTTTTTCCCGGCCCCTTTTATCCTTTGCCCCACACACAAGCGCACAGAATTCACAAGAGCTGCAGTGAGGAGAGAGAGAGAGAGAAAGAGGAGCATCACCGGCACCGGAGGAGAGATTTCATTATTTGGCGCACTGGGGAGTGGAGAGCGATAGAGCTGGGAGGTGGAAGCAGAAATCCACAGCGTATAGAGGGAGGAGGGAGATCTGGAGCCCTTGGGGAGCAGGGAGAAGGAGCTGGAATGGTAACAGTTGGCAGAGGGGATCCTTGATCTGTTCTTGAGCTGGCAGATTTCTTCCTTTGAGCCGCGGAGCCGGAGAAACTTGGATCTCGAGGCTATCGAAGAGAAAGTTTTCCCCTTCCTTGCTGCTAGCCTACTGCATTGCTGCCGCCCCCCAGATCCGAGCTGCCACAAGGAGAAAGGTGGAATCTCTGCTCGCCTCTCACTAATCCGCCCAAATTTTTGGCTTTCTTAAGCTGTTCTTGGGAGCGCCGTGCTTCAAATCTTGGGGGAAAAAAGGTCGATTAAATTTTTGTTGTTGGGGGTAGATGCGGGAGTGATGTCGACTACTTTATGAGCTGCCCCCTGCTAGTCTGCTACTTTGGGTTTAGATTCGCTATAGTTATGGCGGATCTTGCCATGGAGCATTAGGAGTTCCTTTCGTCGAGGGCGAAAGGACCTGCCCGTAAGCTGCAATGTCTCTCAAGAGCATTCTGCGGGAGCTGAAGGAGATGAGGGACGGTATCGGGAGCATGTCGAGACGCGGCGGCAGCGGCTCCGACGGCCGCGCCGGCCACGGCCGCTCGGGGTCGCGGCATTCTTGGCCAAGCCTGTGGGCGGAGCAGCAGCAGCCGCCGCCGCAGCGGCAGGGCCAGGAGGGGCCGCAGCACCAGCATCAGGGGCGGTGGGCGAACCTGCCTCCGGAGCTGCTGCTGGATGTGATACAGAGGGTGGAGTCCAGCGAGGCGACGTGGCCGGCGCGGCGCCAGGTCGTGGCGTGCGCGGCCGTTTGCCGGTCGTGGCGCGAGGTCACCAAGGAGGTGGTGAAGACGCTCGAGGAGTGCGGCAGGATCACCTTCCCCATATCCCTTAAGCAGGTATCTGCCTTGTTCTCTGATAGCATGATTCATGTGAAGTTTGCTGGTTAAGGTGTCGTGAGAATCTGGATGTCTTGATGCTAACTTTATTTTGCGCAGCCGGGGCCTCGTGATCAGCCGGTCCAGTGTTTTGTGAGGAGGGAGAGGGCGACATCCACATATCTACTCTACCTAGGGCTCAGCCCATGTAAGTTATCATGTTCGGCTGTCGAAAGATAGTGTTCTTTTTTTTCTTAGGGGAAATATAGTTTTCCATTACTCAGACAAAGCTGAATCTTCAGCAATTACAACCTGAACTTGTGCCGGTATGGGAGCCAACAAATGTTCCGTATCCGGATGACACATACTACCTAATCTAGCCAGCTCATGGGCTACCTTATTACATGATCGAGAGCAAAATTTGACATTCCAAGAGATAAAGTTCGAGGCTAACAAATTACGAAATTCCTCAACAAGATTAAAGCAATCGCTAAAATCATACTCCTCCGAGTAAACAGCCTTCACCACGAATTCCGCATCTGTCTCTATAATAATGTGGCCGATCCCACTTGTTATCGCGGCTTGCGTGCCTTGGATACAGGCAATGAGTTCCCTGTGCATGGCATTCATTAGCATCTCCACTCTTCCTCTATGAGCGCTAATCATGTCCCCTGACGAGTCCCTGATGACACAACCCCATCCATCGTTGCCTGAGTCAGCATTAAACGAAGCATCATAATTTACTTTGACATAGTCTCCCATCGGTCTTTTCCATCTCTGAAAACTGCGAGGGCCTGTGTTTTTTGTTGGACATTCTGGTTTGCTCCATTCAGCTGCAGTAACCCGAATGGCATGAGCTAGGCTAGCTAGGTCATGCCTTTGCTCACCCTCTCGTATTTTGTTTCTTCTGAACCAACACCACCAGAGAGCAATGCAGCATAGTGCTCTCCGATCATCCTTCATTGCCATGATTTCCTCAGTCACTTCTCTGGCTGATTGTTTGCTTGCCAGAGCCTCTCTTTGTTTGCTTAGTGATAATAAATCCCAGACCTTCGCCATGTCTTTGCATTTGAAAAATAGATGAGAGCCATCTTCATCTAGCCTGTTACAGACTACACATCTAGTATCCAGGTTTATGCTTCTCCTTTTCAGGTTAACTCGGAGGGCGAGGCTGTTGTGACAAAAACGCCACATAAAATGCTTCACTTTATTAGCACACTGAATATTCCAGATTTTCTTCCACACTGAGTTCAATTCTGGGTTCAGGTTCGACGAAGAAGCACCACCAGATTGACTACCAAGTACCTTGGTCATTCTGAAAACTTTATAAGCGCTTCTTACTGAAAAAATTCCTTTTTTATCGAAGTGCCAGGCTGCTTTGTTCTCCATACCGCCATGAACTGGGATAGCAAGTATCAGTCTGGCATCTTCCTCCCAGAACGTGTCCCTTACCAGTTGAGCGTTCCACCCACCGGTAGAAGAGTCGATTAATTTAGAGACCCTACTCAACAGGTTTGAACCTCGTGGTGTAATCGGCCTTCTTGACATATTTCTAGGAACCCATGGATCTGACCAGATATTCAGATTCTCTCCATCCCTGATTCTCCAAATGAGACCTTTCTTCAGAAGATCAAAACCCTTCAGGATGCTCCTCCAGGTATATGACATCCCTTGCCGGGGTATTGTATCTAGACATGATCGGCCATGGAAGTACTTAGCTCGTAATACTCTTGCACACAAAGACTCCGGGTTATGTAACAATCTCCAAGCTTGTTTGCACAGCATGGCCATATTGAAACCATGAATGTCTCTAAAACCCAAACCACCCTCCTTGGGCATAATCATTTTATCCCAATTTAGCCAGTGAATTTTATGTTTCCCTTCTTGCTGGTTCCACCAATATCGACAGATCATCGCACTTATTTGATCACATAGTGTTTTTGTGATGTCGAAACATCCCATAGCAAAGGTAGGAATTGCTTGTGCAATGGCTTTGATTAAAATCTCTTTTCCGGCCCATGATAGAAATTTTTCTTTCCATCCCTGGATCCAAGAGGTAGAGCTTTACCGCCTGTGACCAAGAGGTCCAGGGTTCAAGCCCCAGCCTCTGCACATTTGTGCATGCACATTTGTGCAGGGATGGCTGCTGGCTATTTTCCTTTCCCCAGGCCCCGTAGTGCGGGAGCCTAGGGCACTGGGTACGCCCTTTTTTTTTATCCCTGGATCCTTTTCCATACTCTATCCTTTAGATAAGAAAACACTTTAATTTTGGAGCGGCCAATATGTACCGGCAGACCAAGGTATCTTTCATTTATGGTCTCCTTTTCCACCTCTAAAGCTTCCTTCACCCCCTTCCTATCCGCATCTGTTGTGTTTGGACTGAATAAAATAGCAGACTTCGACTTGTTGACCTGCTGGTCGAAACACTGTTCATACAACTCCAGTATGCCTCGGAGCTAATGTGCATCCTCCCCTTTTGCCTGAATCAAGATAAGCGAATCATCGGCAAAAAGAAGGTGAGAGATACTTGGCGCATTCCTACAGATCTTCACACCCGAAATCAAACCATTCTCTTCAGCTCTAGACAATAGAGCAGAGAAACCTTCGGCACATAACAGGAATAAATACGATGGTAGTGGATCACCTTGTCTCAAACCTCTCTCCGGACTGAATTCTTGTGAAAGGGCCCCATTGATCTTTATCTGGTATTTTACTGTGGAAACATATTTCATCATCAGTTGGATCCATTGAGAACAAAAACCGAGTCTCTCCATCATTTGAGAAAGGAAGCTCCATTCTACTCGGTCGTAGGCCTTACTTATATCCAATTTGATAGCAGCATATCCCTTGCCCCCCTTCTTGTTATTCAACATGAAATGTGTCATTTCATATGCAATGAGGATATTATCTGAAATTAGTCCGCCCGGGACAAAGGCGCTTTGAGTTGGGGCAATGATATCCTGAAGAATGAGTTTCAGCCTGTTGGCAAGCACCTTTGAGATCAACTTGTACACCACATTACACAAGCTAATAGGTCTCAGATCAGTAACCTTCTCTGGATTTTTCACCTTTGGGATGAACGCAATGATTGTATCATTCCAATGTGCCGGCATGTCACCTCCCCTTAACACATCAATTACCTCCTATGAGACTTGATCTCCAACTGTTTCCCAGAAATTTTTATAAAAGACAGCCGGCATCCCATCAGGCCCTGGTGCCTTAAGATCGCCAATGGATTCAAGAGCTTTCTTTATTTCATCATGTGAGAACTCTCGCATGAGATCATTATTCATCTTCGCGGTAACCCTAGGCGACACAGTTTGGATGACTTGTTGCGTGTCCCCACGGCCCCTGCCTTGAAAAGCTGCGAAAAATAATTAGTGATAAAAACCTACTTCTCTATTTCATCTTCCACCCACCCCCCATCATCCTTCCTAATATTTCCTATTTTATTTCGCCTTCTCCTCTCCGAACACCAATTATGAAAGAACTTCGTATTTTTATCTCCCTTCGCTAACCAATCTGCATGCGCTCTTTGTTTTCAAAAGATATCTAATTGCTCTTCCACCTTGTCTAACCTATACTCTAGTACCGCTTCCCTTTACACCCGACATGTCGCTAATCGGTAATCTCCTACATCTCTCCAACTCCTTTTTTAATTTTTTATTCTTTTCTCAAGGTCTCCCAACACATTACTACTCCAAGATTGTAAGCCCGCCGCCACACTTCTCAGCTTATCGGTAACTCTTCCTCCACCCCACTCCGAACCAACCGACCATGCATCCTCTACTATCGAAGCACAGTTTTCTTCTTTCAACCAGCTGGCTTCAAAAGAAAAGGCTCGATCCGTCCTCCGTCGAGCACCCCCATTATATAGACCCTCAAGGGACATTACCACTGGACGATGGTCCGAGTGGAAATGATCTGCATTTTTTACGTGAACTAGCGGAAACCACTCTCTCCAAACACCATTTGCTACTACCCTATCTAGGCGCTCTCTTATATAATCGTCACCTCTGTACTGTTTATTCCTCCATGTGAACACATCTCCTATAAACCCCAGATCATGCAGTTCACATCGTTCCAAAGCCTCTTTGAATCTGTCCATATATATTTGTGCTCTAGGGGCTCCACCCTCCTTTTCATGATGATACAATATCTCATTGAAGTCCCCGGCACACAACCATGGCATAGGGTTATCTTCATGCTGACTAAATAAGTCATACATTAACGACCAAGTTTCATGTTTCAACTCAGCTCGATATTCACCGTATATGCTAGTGAACCTCCAGGATCTACCATTTATCATCGTTATCGTCATATCAATGTGATTCTTTGATTTGCTTCGAACAATCACATCAACTCCATCCCTCCAAAACATAGCAATTCCTCCCCCTTTTCCTGCCGAATCCACCGCCACCATGTCTCCAATTTGCAACATTTCTTTAAAACGCATCATCCGCTTCTCAGACATTTTTGTTTCTGAAAGGAAGAGGACAACCACTTGCTCAGTCTTCTGAAAATTCAGAAGTCCCCGAACTGCCGGGTTATTGCCGAGGCCCCGGCAGTTCCACGCTGTTAGCTTCATTGGTTCTCGCAGGACCAGCCCGCCGGTCCCGCCTTCAAATTGTCACTAAACTCCTCTCCTGTCTTCCCTATTTTCCCCATTCTTATTTCATCAATCTCCATATCATCTCCCTCTTGTCTAGCTCTCTTCTTGCCTTCTGCACTCAGCTTTCCCATCTCATTTCCATTAACTTGATCCGACCGTGGTTTACGTTTAAAGCCATGTCGCCCTAATTTATCATTGTTAGCTGTTTTATCATCTTCCTTTTTTTCCCCGTCCCCTTGCATGGTATTATTGACTTGTTCCACTGCCGTCTTCTCAGAATCTATATCTTTTACCCTTTTCACTTCCTCATCTTCGATCTTTTCATCCTTTTCCTTCTCCTCAAATGTGCCCTCCTTGAAAATCCTCTCTCCTTCAACTCTTTCCTGTTCAGTACTTTGTCGTTCTCATCATCTGGTATAGGTTTCCTCCAGCTGGTGTAATCGTTTCCCCTACCACTGCCATCATATCTATCATTAGTTCCCCCACTCTTCTTTTTTACTCTCCATGGCAATTGGGAATGTTGTCCAGAAGAACTACTCCCCAAATTATCACCAGTCCTCCTCTTCTCAGGGAAAAAACAAAGATTTCTTGAAAACTGTTGCACTTCGCCCTTCTTCAACTTGATCGCGCAGGATCGGTCAGTGTGACCAATGATCCCACATACAACAACAACAACGACAACCAAGCCTGTCAGTCCCAAGCAAGTTGGGGTAGGCTAGATTTGAGACCCAACAAACCACCCTCGGTCACGGTTCAGGCACGTCGATAGCCAATTTTCAAGCACTCCTATTCAGACACAGATCTCTAGGTATATCCCATTCTTTCAAATCTCTTTTTATTGCCTCCTCCCATGTCAACTTTGGCCTTCCTCTGCCTCTCCTCACATTATTATCTTGACTTAGAACTCCATAATGCACTGGTGCCTCTGGAGGTCTCCTTTGGACATGGCCAAACCACCTCAACCGATGCTGGACAAGCTTCTCTTCGATAGGTGCTACCCCTAGGCGATCACGAATATCATCATTCCGCACTCGGTCCATCCTCGTGTGACCACAAATCCAACGCAACATACGCATTTCTAAAACACTCAGTTGTTGAACATGTCTTCTCTTTGTGGGCCAGCATTCTGCTCCGTACAGCATAGCGGGTCTAATCGCTGTTCTATAAAACTTGCCTTTTAGCTTTTGTGGTATCCTCTTGTCACAGAGAATGCCAGAAGCTTGGCGCCACTTTATCCACCCAGCTTGGATTCTATGGCTGACGTCCGTATCAATATCCCCATCCCTCTGTAGCATCGATCCCATACCGAAAGGTATCTTTCCTAGGCACTACTTGACCTCCCAGATTCACGTCTCCCTCCTCCTGTGCAGCAATGCCAAAGTCGCATCTCATGTATTCGGTTTTAGTTCTGCTTACTCTAAAACCTTTAGACTCAAGGGTCTGCCGCCACAACTCTAGTTTCCTATTTACCCCCGCTCGGCTTTCATCAACTAACACTACATCATCGGCGAACAGCATACACCAAGGGATATCCCCTTGGATGTCCCTTGTAACCTCATCCATTACTAAGGCAAAGAGATATGGGCTCAAGGCAGACCCTTGATGAAGCCCAATCTTAATCGGGAAGTAGTCTGTGTTACCATCATTTGTTCGAACACTAGTCACAGCATTGTTATACATGTCCTTGATGAGGGTAACATACTTTGCTGGGACTTTATGCTTGTCCAAAGCCCACCACATAACATTCCTTGGTATCTTGTCGTAAGCCTTCTCCAAATCAATAAAAACCATGTGTAGGTCCTTCTTCTGTTCTCTAAACCGCTCCATAACTTGTCTTATTAAGAAGATTGCTTCTATGGTTGACCTTCCAGGCATGAAACCAAATTGGTTCATGGATATCCGCGTTGTTCCTCGCAAGCGACGCTCTATGACTCTCTCCCATAGCTTCATGGTGTGGCTCATCAACTTGATTCCCCGATAATTAGTACAACTTTGGATGTCTCCCTTGTTCTTGTAGATTGGTACCAATATGCTTCTTCTCCACTCCTCAGGCATCTTGTTCGATCGAAAAATATTGTTGAACACCTTGGTTAGCCAGACTATAGCTATATCCCCGAGACATCTCCACACCTTGATTGGAATACCATCAGGGCCCATTGCTTTACCCCCTTTCATCCTTTTTAGGGCTTCTCTGATCTCCGATTCTTGGATCCGCCGCACGAAGCGCCTATTGGTGTCATCAAACGAGTCGTCCAACTGGACGGTGGTGTTCTCACTCTCACCATTGAAAAGCTTATCGAAATACTCTCGCCATCTATGTCTAATCTCATCCTCCTTCACCAAGAGCTGCTCCCTCTCATCCTTAATGCACTTGACTTGGTTGAAGTCTCTCGTCTTCCTATCACGAGCCCTAGCCATCCTATAGATGTCCTTCTCTCCTTCCTTCGTACTCAAACGTTGGTATAGACCCTCGTATGCCTGTCCCTTTGCTTCGCTCACTGCTCGTTTTGCAGCCTTCTTTGCCACCTTGTACTTCTCTATGTTGTCGGCACACCTGTCATGGTACAAGCGCTTATAGCATTCCTTCTTTTCCTTAATAGTCTTTTTCACATCTTCATTCCACCACCAAGTGTCTTTTGAATCGCCTCTACCTCCTTTGGTCACTCCAAGCACCTCTGAAGCAACCTTCCTAACGCAAGTTGCCATCTTCTCCCACATGTCGTTTGCATCCCCTTCATCCTGCCAAGGGCCCTCTTCAATAACTCTTTCCTTGAAGACCTTTGTTGTCTCACCTTCTAATTTCCACCACTTTGTTCTTGCAATCTTAGGTTGTTTAACCCTATAGGCTTGCACTAGAAAGCGGAAATCAGCCACCAACAACTTGTGTTGAGATACTACGCACTCTCCAGGTAACACCTTACAATCGAAGCATGCCCGTTTATCCCTCCTCCTTGTAAGGACAAAGTCGATCTGGCTAGAGTGATGGCCACTACTAAAGGTCACTAAATGAGACTGCTTCTTCCTAAAGAAAGTGTTGGCTAACATGAGATCAAAGGCTATAGCAAAGTCTAAGACTTCCTCTCCTTCCTAGTTCCTACTGCCAAAACCGAAACATCCATGAACTGCCTCATAACCTACCCTTGACGTACCTACATGACCATTAAGATCCCCTCCTATAAAGAGCTTCTCGCTATTAGGTACAGCTCTAACCAAGCCATCTAAATCTTCCCAGGAAAGCCTTTTAGCGCTCTCATCCTGGCCTACTTGGGGGGCATACGCACTAATTATGTTTAAGACCATATCGCTAATGACGAGCTTAACTAAGATGATCCTATCCCCTTGTCTTCTCACCTCCACCACACCATCCTTAAGGCTCTTATCAATCAAAACTCCTACTCCATTTCTATTGGAAGATGTCCCTGTGTACCAAAGCTTGAAGCCGGTGTTGTCCACCTCCTTCGCCTTCTGCCCCTTCCATTTAGTCTCTTGGACACACAAGATATTTACTCGCCTCCTAACCGCTGTATCAACTAACTCTCTTAACTTACCCGTGAGGGACCCTACGTTCCAGCTACCTATACGAATCCTAGTGGGTTCGACTAGCTTCCTTACCCTTCGCACCCGTCGCTGATGCGAAGACCCTTGCTCATTTTTCACCACACCCGGGCGCCGATGTGGCGCGCCACTAAGGATGCGACGTCCCGATCCTTGCTCTCTTGACACCGTGCCCAGATCACGACACGGCGCGTCACGAGGGTGACGACCCAGCCCTTGCTCATTTGTCACCATACCCGGGATCCGGCATGGCGCGTCGCTAAGAGGGTTACGCCCCAATGGGAGTCTATTTGGTCTCATCTCCATAAGAAAGGCTGGTTTTGACGTCTGACTCGCCACACCTAAACACAACCCTCCTTCTTTACCCGGGCTTGGGACCGGCTATGTTGAGACGACTCAAGAAAGTCTTCCAGTCAACATAGGCGAAGTTACCAATGATCCCACATGTATAACAAAAATCCGGAAGGTATTCATAGTTGAGTGGGCACCATAATTTTCTTTCTCCGCCTTCCTCCCCCTGATCCAGAATTACACCCCTCATCAGAGGTTTGCGTATGTCCAACCGGATTTTGATTCGTAAACACTTTCCGAACGCCATACCATCCTCGTCAGCTTCCACTTTCAGCACGCCCCCAATCATCTCCCCGATTATTTCCCCGCCTTCTTATTCATTAGCCCAAGCGGCAACTTTGACACCCTCAACCAGATCGGGATTGACGTGAAATCAACTTCGTCGACTCTCTTCGTACCTTCAAACTCCGCCATAACAATGAGGTTGTTTCCAAACATCCATGGACCTTCCTCCATGGCCTTTCTCTTCCCCGATTCTTGGAGAAAGGTGAAAAGGAAACGGTTTTCACTAAGATGCTTGCATTCGATACCTCTCAGAGGGCACCAAACACGCCCCAGAGCCGATTCTAGGGCATCTGCTCGGATTGGTTTTTCTGACAGCACTTTCCCTATAGCCTGCGGATTTCCTCGTGCATTGGATTCCTCTTTTGACCGCCTGATCCTGATGGACTTCTTTTCCGATTCCGTCAGCTTCATTTTCTCCAGCAACCCGATCACTTTGTCTTCGTGCGACCCCATGATATCGGTTTCACAGAACTGGCGGTGGCTGCTCAATGAATTGAAGAAAGAAACACAGAAATCCCAACTCAATCCGTCACCTTGCCAAAACAAGAAATCTATATATATTGCTGGTCTGATACAATATGGTCTTCAAAATCAATTTTGATTTGTCCCTGGTAACAATAAGCTACACTACAGCTGTTTTTTTCTTTTTCTCTCTTTTTTTAATTTATATATATAAATATATATATATTTTATATTTTTTCCATGTTACCGACCTGAAACCTTCAGGAGACTCCCTGGAGACTCCCTCTGTTGCCGACAGAAGGAACCAGCTACACAATAGCTGGGTTTTTTTTTTCCTATCTGCAGAAGAGAGCCGAACTCCCTGGAACCTCCCCGAGATTGCTCGTGCTTAGTTCCTTCGCGTCGCTTGACGGTGAGCAGTAGCGCACCACCAACGTAGGAAGATGGCGGTGGCCGGCGTAGAGATGGGGCGCCTCACCGCCGCGGAGACGCCGGAGTGGCTCAACTGTTGGTTCGGGGCGGCACTCCGGCGAGGCCGCACGGCAGAGGAGTAGCGCGTCCAGCTCTCGGGAGGAGGAATCGGAGGCGGCGTGGGCCGCTCGGGCCGGCGAGGATGGAGAGGGTGGAGGGCGGTGAACTCTGTGACAGAACCGACCAATTTATTAGAGCACAAGCACGTAATTCGCCATTTAGATAGCAAAGTACATGATTGAGACCTAATAAACCCGGTAGTCATTTCTGAAATCTCGAAGGATTTCCAACTTTCCGCATAGCCAAGATCGTAATAAGTTTAGCCGTCACCATTCACAACATACATAGTTCGCACATAGTTTAAAACATCGGAGTTCGAAATAAGTTATTACAACCCAAGTTCAAATTCGAAATAAAGCGGAAGCGATTTAGTTCAAGTCCACACGCACACTTAGTTCAAATACAGTGCCAGGTCCTCAGTCAATATCCAACAAAAGCATAAGGTAGAGTAGAGTGACCATGCCCAAGGTCTAGTCATCACCCAACGCGGGATAGAAGCAGTGCTGGCAATAGCCATAAAACATCTCACCATCTGCAACAACATGGGAAAATAAAACCCTGAGTACGAGAATGTACTCAGCTAAACTTACCCGTCATAAACTAAAATAAATTGACTTCAAGGAGTATTCAAGGCTATATAAGTAGGATAGCTGACTCATCAGTTGCAGAAAAGCTTGCATTAAAGAAAGATTTGACCATAACTTTCTAGCATTGTATTTTAATTTGATTAACCTTATCATGCTAAATTAGCACCTGTACTAAAGAAGCATGGTAAGAATTATTCAACAAGAATCGTAACCAATTCCGGTTGAGTGCCTTTCAACATCACGGCTCAACCATCTCATCTCTTTATTCAAGTTATTACTACGATGCCGCTGCTCAAGTCAAGTGTTCACTGTCCAGGAACGATGGCGATTATAATCGATTGCTAACCAGCTGGTGGGGTATTCCTCACACAAACCACACTCACCCGCTAAAGTGAGCTACAGATCACCGAAAGTTTGACTCGGGAAAATCGCGGGATCAACAGGTACCATCGTATCCGGGAACCGCCCGGCTGCCTTATTCAGGGCGACCCTGACCTCGGACTTACTCTCCGCGTAACCCGTGGTCTCCCATCTTCTCCAATACGATGCGTACAACAGGTCGACTCTCGGTCCAAATCAAACTCAGGCTTCGCGGTCGGAACGACTTATCCTTCCAGCTAAATGTGAGGCATAAATTCAATATGACTTGAGGACGTACAACGGACGGGGTCCTAGTTCGACACAGACGGGATAACCTCACCGAACCTCCAGTTCAGTCTCAACATCAATCCCGCCCGGTCTCGATTTATTATCTCCACATGGTTATCCAAGATAACAATGTATTCAACCATTCCGAGTCACCACCTATAATTCGCGGATGACAGGAAATCACCCGACTTCTACCGATCTAGTTAAAGTAGGGCTAAGCAGATAATCGCACATGAACCTAACAGGGTTGAAGGATATACAGTGGGCAAGGAATATAAGTAATGCAGCAACGGTATAAAACAACGCCTATAACTTAATGCATCAAACAAGTAAAGGACTCAAGTTAGATATTTTGCAAACCACAGGGAGAATGCTCCGGGACTTGCCTTTCAGGAAAGAGCTTGGCTGATGGTCGGGACACTCGGGAAGATCAACCTCGGGATCCTCTTCTGCTGCTATCCCCTGCACCAAGGCTTCCTGCTGGCCTTCCTCTCCTGGTACTCCGGGAACTACCGTTTCGAGCTCTGACGATCCTGTATGATGCATGGTGCGTATGAATATCACGAATACATAGTAAATACAAAGGTACATGCTGATGTGAATGAATGCCCAGTCGAAGATAATTGACATGATTTTAAAACATGCATGATAAGCATATATCATCTGCATTCTCTTCTACAATCAAATCTTATACAAGCCTTACATTACAATTTACTTACACATTAAAAGGAATTATAAACGACTATTGTTTTGCACACTACCCTCTACTGAACCAAAATCAATAACAGATTTCACCTATCACAAATCTCAGAAAAAGTATTATTATCCACATGAAATAATAACTTAAAGCATTATTAAATTCTTAAAAGAAATCAGGGCAGAACTGCAACATGACTTTAGATTATTCATAAAATTCTGTAAAAATTACAGAAGCTTAAGCATGTCTAATGTAGACTACCATAAAAATTTCAGGTCAAAACAGTAAGTACTTTATCCTACACAAAAATGACAAGACAACACAATTCAATGGGCATAAAATAGTTTGTATATAGAAAAATGTCAAACAACAGATCTCAGAATACTCTTAGCTTTAGATTGACATAAAAACATCCTCCAAAAAGTTTCATGCACAAATCACTTATATACTATTTATTATGAATTATTTATCATCTACTTGAAAAAGGCACCATAAATAGACAGAACAATATTTACACATGACATAACCTCACAATATTTTTCACAGATAGAGCATGACATAAGAAGACTAACAAACTTGGTTTCACATTTTTCTGAGCAACAGAGAATTACTTATGCATTTTCTAAGATAAAAGCAATTAATAGGGATAAATAAATCTATACAGAAAAGTATCACAAAATTCACATTTCATATTTTTCATGCATAGATCTCCTCAAAAGAAAAATACTGCAAGTTGAACCATCTCATTTGGACTAAAAATGAGGAAGTTATGATTTTTCAAAGGTTTTATGCAAAATCTGGAAACAGTTACTTTAAACGAAAAAGAAAAACACTTTTGCACCGGAAACCCTGGAGTTTTCAGAAATCCACCAAGCCCTATAAAGAAGTTCTCTGTGTCTGGCAGTTATGCACGAAGGACCTTGACTTTGGTTGAATTCAAGGACGAGGTCCCTGCGATAGAGATGGAACAGAACGACGGCGCGGCGCGGCGTCGCCGGTCGTTGCCGGGGCTCTCCGGCGAAGCTAAGCAGAGGGGAAGCACGAGGGGGACTACGCGCGTCGATTAGAGGGTTCTATCGCCGGCGGAGCAAGGCCGAGGCGGCTCGGCCGCGTGCAGGGCGGAACGACGGCTCCTCGGCCGACGGCGTGGCCGAAATACGGCGAGGACCGACCCGCATTGACTTCATGGACTATGGCTACAGCACCTACACGTCAAGGCGTAGCTAATGCTCCAGACAGGGAGAGAAAATGGTGGCCGAATCGACCGGAACACGGCGGCGGCGGTCGCCGGTTTGCCGGCAGTGGGAAAGAAACGCCCGATTGGGCTCTTACCCTCGACGAGGACGGCTGCTGGCAGGTGCAAGAGCGAGCACGCGTCGAGGCGACTCCGTGCGCGCTCTCGGGGAAGAAAATGCGCTGCGGCGAGGCTTGGCGACGGACGAGCTGTCGGCGGCGGCGACGGCGAGCTGCGCGGGGCAGAGGGAGAGAGGGCAGGGAGAGAGGGAAGTGAGCGGGGGACAAAGAGAAGGAACGACCGCATCGCTTTAACTTGGTCGGGACGGCCACTGCCGCCTCGGACCGCCGGTGTTCGCTCGCCACGCGGAGCGCGTGGACTGGGGGCGATGGGCGGTGGCCGAACATTTCCCTGACGGCCTGGACGAACCGTCACTGAAAAGCTATTTCCATGACCTCTAATACAAACTTTTCTGCTCTATTGCTCCCAAACCAAACCGAATTAGCCAAAACTCATATTGGAGAAAATGTAGCTCTAGAAGAGTAGAACATTTCATCTATACAAAGTATGGCAAGATTCTGCATAGATTTTGAAATACAAAAATCCAAATGAAAATACCTTTAAAATTCCCTAAAATGGAAAAACAGCCCCCAAACCTGCCTTTTTCAACATTTTTGAACATCTTCCAAGCATTTTCATGAAAAGTGATAATAACAACTTTTGTTCCTTATGAAATTCTCTACAAACTTTATTTAGGATGCACACACATGCAAACACTCTAACTACCACTTTTAAATCAGTCAAACAAAGTTACTTTCATGGTCCACCTTGGTCAACCATGACATCAAAGCTTAATTAACCAAAACCATGAACATAAACCTAGGTTCATTTGGTACCCTAATCATGTCTAGGTTGCTTTATTGGTCATAAAAAATCAAACACTCATACCACTTATCCAATTCATGTGAAATGTAAGCACAATTGAACAAATCAACCATCACACATAAAATAACAATTAACCTTTACATCAATGCTATGCATAATGATGCTTATGCTAAAGAATGCAAGTGATTATGCATGCTTAACGCCTTGGGTGTTACAAACTCTGTCCCCACGGCGATGGGGAAGGACGGCGGCGGCGTCGATTTTGCGGCAGTTATGGAGATGGCGGGCACGCCGCGAAGCGGTGGAGAGGATGGAGGGAGTTGGGCTTCGGCCCCGCGGCGATGGAGAGGGCGGCGGCGGCGTTGATGGGGTGGCGGTGATGGGGATGTCGGGCACGCCGCGCAAAGGCTGCACGTGCGACGAGCCCCGGCGATGGTGGAGGAAGCAGGGTGCTAGGCTATGGAGCTCAGCTTCGCGACGTCTGCGATGGTGGCGGAAAGAGCAAAGCAAGGGCAGGGGAACATGGAGCTCCAGGCGAATTGGGAATCGCCTCCCAATCGCCAGAGACAAGGACACAAACGAAACACAGCACTGAGGCCGTAAAGTCCGAAAGATAGTGTTCTAGTTATGGCTACATTGCTCAACTCTCAATTTGCCAGAACAAAAATCCTGAATAGACATGCCCTTGCAATGATCATATAATATGGTAAGTTCATTTAGTTGATTATTTATCATAGGATTTATATAAAAAAATGTTAGGTTCAAGTCTGCTGAACAACAGAATGGTTCTGTTTTTCCCACTTCATCGAAGAGAAAATGCTAGGTTCAAGTCAGGCGAACAACAAAATGGTTCTGTTCTTTGATATGTGTCAAAATATTTTCTTCTTCATGCAAGAACATTGGTCTCACAGTTATTTCCATGCCTGAATGTTTTTTTCCTTGTCTGTTTGAGCATACTATACAAAAATTCACCTTAGAAGTTTACAATCCAGAACATGAATAAATATCTCTTTTCTCTGCACACTTCTCTGCACATTCCTATACAGCGTAACTAGTGACTAGTGAACTGTGTGAACATCTGATACAGACTGAACATACCTTTCTGACCACATTGAAGTTACTTTCCTTGCATCCATAGCAAACATAGCAGGGCCCAAAGATGAGCTCAACTGCTGCAAGAGCGGTGCATTATGTTTTACTAGAATAGGCAACTAGTCATTATTGTGGACTTTCCATGGTATGCATACTTTTCTGCACATTTCTATTTGTGCTAGATGTGCACAGATATCTACTCCCTTGGCCCCCTATTAATGTGGATGTGGTCCTGTCAACTAAAAACTCTGGCATCACATTGAGTAGGGGGGTGCATTCAGAATTGTTGAACACCCTACCTCCTGCTTAGGATATAAGTCTTGATCATAGTACTTATACAATAATTTAGACAGAACACTTATACTGAAGCTTATATGTGCTCAATGTGATGATACATCATTTGCTGATGACTTTGTATATTATGCAGCTATGAATGTGGAAAACGACAAGCTATTGCTTGCAGCTACTGATGACTTTGTATATTATGCAGCTATGAATGTGGAAAATGACAAGCTATTGCTTGCAGCTCGTAAGGTCAGGCGTGCCACGAGGACTTCTTTTGTGATCTCACTGGTGTCTGATGATTTCTCCCACTCTAGTAGCACCTATGTTGGCAAACTAAAGTAAGCTTCTTATTCTGTCAACTTATCTGGCATGAATGTTCTTCCTTGTCCTAGTGACCTTCTAACCTCACCATTGTTTCTCACAAATCAGGCCAAACTTTCTCGGCACAAAGTTCACAATCTTTGACAGCCAGCCTCCTCCTGATGCTGTAGTGCTACCAAACAATAAACCAAGCAAAAGGCAGTCTAAACAAGTTTCACCGAGACTGCCGCTAGGCAATTACAATGTTGCTACGGTCACGTATGAGCTCACCATCCTACGCAACAGGGGGCCAAGGAGAATGCAATGCACCATGCACTCAATACCAGCTGAGTGCATTCAGGAGGGTGGTAAGGCCCCTACTCCTACCGGCACCATCCAGTCGCTTGATGAGCCAGTGTCCACCTCACCTAGTACCAAAGGGAAGGAAGTCGCTGTAGAATTTTCTTCGACAAGCCTCAGCGCTGATCTGTCGGGACCGGCCTGTGCGAACGAAACACCTCTGGTGCTGAAGAACAAAGCCCCTCGTTGGCACGAGCAGCTGCAGTGTTGGTGCCTCAATTTCCGGGGGCGCGTCACAGTCGCGTCAGTGAAGAACTTCCAGCTCGTCGCCTCCGTTGATCCTTCCCTGAACATTCCCGCAGCGGAGCAGGAGAAGGTGATCCTCCAGTTCGGGAAGATAGGAAAGGATATATTCACCATGGACTACCGGTACCCACTCTCGGCGTTCCAGGCCTTCGCAATCTGCTTGACCAGCTTCGACACCAAACCAGCCTGCGAATAATTGATGATAGTTTAAGATCTGGGTGGTGGAGTCTTATGTCTGTCTATGTTCTTCCTGGGCGTTGTAAATTCTTGATCCTGCCATGCTGGGCCTCTGCCCAGGCGAAATGGCAGCTTGTGATGAGGTGAAGAGGAGCAATGGCATCTGTGGCCATTGGAAGAGATTTGGGCGACCTGGTTTATACCAACTGTATATGTATTATTGTTGGGATGTTTGGCTGTGAAATATCACTGCCGTATCGGTAATGGACATTGTGATGACCATCTTGCTCGCTCGCCGTGCTCTCATTTTTGAACTGTGTTGCTTCAGGGTTGGCACTTGGTTGGCGGGGCTCATGCATTCATGCCGCTGTCTGTTCTACGGGAGCAAATGGCACCCTACTCATGTTGTGATTGTGGCGTGAAATGGCAAATGGGAACATTCTACGGGGTGCCGTGCTGGATGCTGTGCGTCAAGAAGTTGCATACAGAACTGATCTGTCATCCCGGCGGCCCCCAATCATGAGGAGAGCACCTCCACCCCGGTAGCAGCGGGAGATTCATGAATGAAGCAGTTGCTCGCGGATCTTCAGCGATTTGATGCCTGCGTATCTGCTTTCATGTTTTCTGTATCCTGGCTATGTAACGCTTCCCTCAGCTCGATGCTGAGAGGAGTGCTGCTCGGCGCATTTGGCTCCATCACGACGGGCATGTGCCGCTCCATAGATGTTAGTGCGCGGACTGGAGCGGTGGCCTGACTGCAGCGCATGCATGCGCGAGCCCCCTCGGCTTCATCGGCAATCCTCTTCCTCGGCCAGATGGTGTCATACAGGTAGCCGCTTGCCGCTCGTCCTTGTTTGCGTGACTTGGACGACGCCCAAAAACGAGTTGGCCAGCCGTAGGTTGGTGGCAGCTACGCCGTGGTTTCTCTCACGCGATGACGTGAAGTCGTGAACCACCCACCTCTTGTTGAGCCAAATCAGGCAGTGTCGTCGGGCGCCAGTACAAGGACGAATGTAGTCCTACTCCTACTGTATTTGTCACGGTCTGTCCACCTTGACAAAACTATAAATAAATCCTATAGAAAAATATGGTTAAGATTCGAACAAATTCATCATATCATGAAATGGAATTGACTCTGAGACTCGCAATGATATTCTCAGATCTTAACGCGCCATCGTCGTCGCGTGGCAGGAGAGGATCTTGGACTTGTATACTGAACCCGGCCTTCTGGAGGGACGCCGTACTCCCGTGCACGTAATCGCTGACGCGATGAGGCGGCTATGGGCTGCTAGGTTTATAGCAGAAGCATATCTTCCGATGCTGATTTCTTTTTGACTGACGAGTCACATGCTCACATCTTCTTCTCCATTTATAGACTGATCTTATCATTGCTGCGATCAGTCCGTGATGTACTAGAAATTCCTTGATCACCGCCGCACCGTAGGAGAAACCGTAGAAATCCGCGGCCCACGAGAGGAAATTTTTACGTTGGTGGGTTTCAGAGGATTTTTCAACGAGGAACACGAGTCCACAAGTCACCGCTAACCTTGTACTGCACGGGAACCCCGCCGGGAATTAATGCGGCCACCCCGGCCACAACGGCCGCAATCCATCCCCCGTGGCAGTGCTGCCGGATATTCGTAATCCGCGAGGGGAAGCGTCCGCGCTCTAGGCTCCGTCGCCGCTCGCAGCCGCCGCCCGCCGGTAGTTGTTTGAATGAACCGAGGGAGCTTCCGGTGGATGGAGACGGTGGAGGAGGACGTGGAGGAGTACGCCTGGCGGGAGGTGGCGCTGCCGCACCTCGTCCCCGTGGCCCCCGATGGGGCGCCGCCGCCGGAGCTCGAGCGGGAGACCGGGGAGCGCCGCCGCGGCAGGGACCTCCTCGTCGCCGTCGACTTCGGCCCCAACTCCAAGCACGCCTTCGACTGGGCGCTCACGCACTTCGCGCGCATGGCCAACACGGTCCACCTCGTCCACGCCGTCTCCAGTTGAGCCCCCTTTCTGCCTTCCGTCGATCCGTCGACTCTGAAACCCTATCTGTCTCTTCCATCTAAGAAAACGGGCGTATCAGGTGCCGTAGGCTTGAAGAAGGGAAAATAGCCAGCAGTCATCCCTGCACAAATATACATAGGCTGAGGCTCGAACCCTGGACCTCTTGGTCACAGGCGGTAAAACTCTTCCATCTACCTATTGCGAAATTTAAAACCTTAAGAAACTAACCAGGGGTCAGGGATTAGGGGATTTAAATTTTGGCGCCGTAGGTTGGTGAACTAAATATTGTATACGATACCATCTATATTTGTTTAGTCCAAACGGATTGACATGTGCGGATAAGTGTAGATAATTGACTCTAATTTGGCTGTTTCTTCGTGTATCCAGCATCCTGCTTCCTGCCTTCAGCCATCTAGTTCTGCATGTTGGGTTAGATTAGTCTTACGAATGGCACACGAAGTCACCTCTATCTTACAAACTAGGGGGTTTGCTCATATTTGCCCCCCTCCCCCAATCTCTCTCCACTAAATAAAGAATTGCTCTGGCTGATTGTGAATTTCAATCTGTATAGGTGTGCAAAATGAGATTGTGTATAATAAAAGTCGGGAGCTGATGGAGGATTTAGCCATTGAGGCATTCAAGACGTTACTGGTATGCTCTCTTCCTCCTTTATATGTATCTGTACCATTATTATGCATAGAAGCATTTCATGTTGATCACCAGACTGTGAAGGGTTCAGTCCCATACCTCACTTATTGCCTTGTATTCTAGAAAATCGTATTAGTGCGTGCTTGTAAATGATTTCTGACAAAAACAGAGTTGATGCAAAGTATGTACATTTGTGAATTTCTGTTTTTGCTTCTTTCCCACATTTTCCTCAAGGAATTGATACATGTGCCTTAAATTGGGAATTCATAAGGTCCAAACCAAGGCCAGAATTGTTGAAGGAGATGCTGGAAAAGTTATTTGCCGAGAAGCAGATCGACTGAAGCCCGCTGCTGTCATTCTTGGTACACGTGGTAGAGGCCTTATTTAAAGGTACCGGACTCTTAAACCCCAAATCATTTATATATCTATGGGACATTTAGATATCCAGCCGTTTTGGGTTAGCTTTATAGCTTATGGTCTTTTGACTTAGCTTTACATCCAGCCAACTTTGCAAGTAGAAAATGTCTGATAATTTGAAGTCATAACATTGCTGTTATCCCTTCAGAAATGAAATTTCACATACTGCATGTAATCCATAAAAGTTGTCCTACAATTGCCCTTGTGACATTTTTGTTTATCGCACATCTCTTCTTTGGAACTCTTCTGTGATTATGTTCCTGCAATACACCTGTAAAGTTATGAAATACAGATATTTGATCACAAATTCACCATCTAAAAGAATTACTCCAAGAAAAAGAAACTTCGTCACAGGAATGAAAAGTACATGTTTTCAGTTCTGATATGATGGTCAACGGTGAAGAGATTTATTGATGCTAAGGGATTGTTTATTGGCTTTAGAATACCAAGGGCTCTGTGTAATTAATACCATTATTGGTTGCATGAAGCGAAATTAGGGCAAGTATGGTCCTGCTATTTGGAAAAGTAAACATCACCATTGAAGAAAAAGGATCTTGCGAGATTCAGATATGAAATATCCTTGCCTTTGTCCCTTTTGATGTAAAACAATATCCTCATAGTCTGAGCCTGGACCTCTTACTTTGGAAGCTTGCTGAAATGTGCTGAGCCCATGCTCAAATTCAATGATTCGAGAAGGTAGGTCTGATTGCTCAGCATGGAAAGAACAGTGACTAGATCACTAGAATGCCTTTTTTAGAACTTGAAAATTTGCAAAATCGTCTGAAATGACAAGAAGCATTTGGCACTAGCAAATGAATGCAATTAACGTTGTTTATTATTCGCTCTTTTTACCTTTTGGTCCCTAGTTCTTATTTTATTCCTAAACATGAGATGTAGATTGCATTTATAAGTATATCTCTAACTTTGCCTTTGTACTGTAGTGTGTTGCAGGGAAGTGTCAGTGAGTATTGCTTCCACAACTGTAAAGCAGCACCAATTATCATTGTGCCTGGCAAAGATTAGTTCAAGTTCTTTACTCACAAGCATTTCGTGAAAATAGACTGGGTATCAAGTAAAGGTCATTGCTATGGTGCTAGTGCTACCAACCACCATGCATAGCATACATTTGTAATTGCACACCCTGATATGCACAGGGATGGATGTGGATAAGCGCAAGAAGCATCTAGTCTTGTTGTGACACAAGGAAATAGTTTGTCCCTATGTCTTCGAGTCTCTCCTGTATCAAATAATTGCAATCTGTTTTTTGGATCTTTCTGACGACCAAATATGTGAAAAATAAAGAGCAGTTCATTTACTCTGCACACTGAAGTCTTGTTGACGAGATCAGCAGAAATGGATGGGTGAAGGGAGAGAACTGATCCCCAACCCCACCAACCCCCCCCCCCCCCCCCCCCCCCCCGCCCCCACAAAAAAAATGTAGAGAGAATAATGTTATGATCCCTAATAAAAACTACCTGATCAATGTTTTTTTAAGCTGGACTTTTGTTAATCTTGCCACAACGAGAGCTCAAAAGTTTCTTGTGGTCTAAAATTCTAAAAATGTTGTGTTCTGAACAAATACTTTTCTGTGGTTCACAAGACATTTGTAGTATTCATGAAAATTAATTAAAATAAGGTTCATCCGGCACCTTAATGCACTAAAATCATGTGCCATGTCAGTGTAGGTACATGCTAATATCAAAATATGATTCATGTGATATATTTGCCCTCAAATCTTTTGCGGGGTTCACCGGCTGAGATGGTTTGGCCATGTTCAACGGAGGCCTCCTGAGGCATCGGTGCGTAGTGGGGTTCTAAAGCGGGTCGATAATGTAAAGAGAGGTAGAGGTCGACTTAAACTGACTTGGGACGAGTTGGTTAAGAGAGACCTTAAGGAGTGGAATATCCCTAAGAATTTAGCAATGGATAGGAGCGTTTGGAGACTAGCAATTAACATGCCTGAACCGTAATATTTTTCTTGTACCATTTATGTGTTCTTTGTTTTCATGCCTCTTTTGGGTTTCATCTCTAATCTACCCCAACTTGTTTGGGAATAAAAGATTATGTTGTTGTTGTACTGTCAGTGTATACTGTACAAGCGAATTATCCTTTACTTCTGTTACAAGTAAGGTTGAATCGTGTCTTTGCAGAAGCTGGTGAACAGTCTGTGCTTTGAAGGAAGATGACGAGGAGAGTTATTCCTGTTTGTTGTACTATCAGTTTAGGTGATAAAGTGTTGTATATTGGTGTTGGTTTGTTGTGGGAACATGTTTTTAAGTGCTTTGCTTGTAAT
Organism: Bothriochloa decipiens; assembly: GCA_023333625.1. Taxonomy (NCBI): domain Eukaryota; kingdom Viridiplantae; phylum Streptophyta; class Magnoliopsida; order Poales; family Poaceae; genus Bothriochloa; species Bothriochloa decipiens. Next base: position 48,361,833 of record CM041635.1, on the reverse strand, counting down.
CTGAAGTTCCCTCTGTGTAGCTTGGCTCTGAAGGAATGTTTAGAAACTGGGAGAGTAGCAGTAGCAGACACACATAGAACACAAGAAATGTACTTGTATTGCCATTGCTGACAGAATACTTCATTAGTACAGTTGCCATGAATAAAGAATCTTCAGCCACAAATTTTGCGTTGTTAAAACTCCAGCAATGAGGATTAATTCTTCTTAAATTTCCATTTTGAGGTTGTCTAGCAAACAGTCACCTGCAGGGAAAGTAGTAGCTGGATTCAGTCACTTATGCTAGAATTAAATGTATAGGGACAAATGCACGGTTCATACAATAATTTGATTTGTTCATTTTTGGTAGATTTATTCGATCGGCTGCCAGCTTGAGAATTCTCTGATGGCATGTACGATTATTATGAACTCTGAACTTTAAACATGTTCAGGTAGGGGTTAATTTTACCCTGATATAACCACTTTTGTGTTCTTTCATTTCACATGGGGCAAAGTAACTGCTGGCTTGGCCTTCAGGAAGTAGCTACTCACTTTCTACTGACTGAAATTGTGCATCAAATCCGCTGAACAAATTCTGGGCGCCAATGTCCCAGGCAACAGTTCCATTCACCTGCAGCAAGCACAAGGCACTCAGTTCAGTTCAGGCTTCAGAACGGGAGGTAGCAGACTCGACGACAACTGATTTGCAGCTCCATACGTTGAGGCACGGCTCGATCGTCGACGGTCCGGCAGCCACCGATACCGACGGTGCAGCCGACACAGGGCAGGTCGCGGCGGCGGGCGCGTACAGGTTGTTGACGACCATGTCCAGTCCAAAGCCAGTGGAGCCGCCTGGTGCGGCAGATGGGTGCACCTGCTGCATGGGGCTCATCTGAAGGCAGGATGGCTCCAGCTGCCCGGCCGGCAGAGGCATCGCGGGCAGGGCTGCCGCCGGGCTGCACGCCTGCTTCAGCTGCCGGCCGAAGAGGTCTTTGACGATGTCGAAGCTCACCACCGGGTTGGAGGCGGCGATTTTCATGGACAGGAACTGCAAGCAAGGTGACCCTCCGGTGAGCGATCGCGCAACTAGCTAGCTGGAAGAAGAGAAGGTGAAGCAGGCATGCCGGTCGGCACCTCGACTTGCTTCTGCAGGGACTGGACGTAGTTGATGATCTCGTCGAGCATGCCGGCCTTGCCCGTGACCTTGCTGCACCCGGGCACCAGCTCCTGCAGGTACCGCATCCGCTCGCTGATCCTCTCCCTCCTCACCTGCACTCGTCAATTCATTCGGCCATGAATTCTGATGCACGCGGGCAGGGTCGATCGGTGTCCATGAGTAATCATGGAGCACGCAAAGATGTTTGTTCAGTAATTTAGCTGTAAATGTTTTACCCGCTCGGCGAGGCTGTGGCTGTCCGTGGCCTGGCCGCGGCGGGCCCGGACGTGGATGTAGTCGGTCTTCTGGCCGGAAGCCGCTGCCGCCGACGCAGCCTCGGCCTTCTTCTTGGTGCCTGCCTTTGGCCGCTCCTGCTTCCCTTTCCCGGGCGACGCGATCTCAGAGAGGCCAGACAGCTGCTTCCCTCTGGGTCTCTTGCTCATGCCGCTTGCACTACCCTGCCAATTTCAGTTTTTTGACACGCCTGTCAGTCAAAGACTTTGGCAAGCCAGCAAAAAGCCCGCTAGCACCTTGCTCCAGCAAGGCAGCAACCATCATCGTCCATGTCAGAATCTCTCACCTTGGCATCGAGGTACGCGTCCGGTCTCCTCTTCCTGAATCCACCGGCGACGCCGCCGCTGCCGCTGCAAGAGGAGTCGTTTCCGTCGCCGGTGCACGGCGCCGCCGCCGCCACGGCAGGCACGCCGAGATTTGCGCCGCACATGGCGCTCAGGTCCGGCCACTCCTGGAGGTAGCCGAAGGCGCTGCACATTGCGCTGAACTTGTCGTCGTCGAGGTCGAGCAGCCCCTGGCAGAGGCTCTCGACGGTCCCCTGGCATCGCGCCATCGCCAACAAGCCCGGAGAAGGTATCAACGCCGAGTCCTCCTAAGGCTAAGTGGCTTGGGACAAGCTTTGCCTCAGCTGCTTGGTGGTGCAGGTCTATGAGCCACCGGTGAGGGGTGAATTGAAGCAGCAGCGTGGTTTGCAATTATGTAGGAGTGTTGGGTGGCGTAGGGGAGGGTCTTGTGGGTGAAGCTTGCGCGTCCCTTTCGCTTGCCGGCTTGTGTGCCCTCCTGGAAAATTTCCCAATCCATATATATAGGGAGAACGACGGGTGGATAGATAGGGGAGCCCGGCGCCCTTTGCTTGGGGCGATGGTACTTGGCCATGGGAGATTGGATTTGGTCCTCCCTTTAGGTGCGATGCGATCATGTGAAGTAGGGCTGGCCACGGGAGTGTGTTTCAGCTGGCATATCGTAGGGCCCCAATTTGCCAGGGGCGGAGGACTCCCAGTTACGCATAAACTGCAAAGCATGCAGCAGGGCATCAGAAATGAACACCCAAGATCGATGCCTACGAAAAGCTAGCTCTTTTAACATCTAGTAATTCATTCATGCATAGGCATCTTCAGAATTCACGCGTTCCGAATGAAGCTTTCCATGGAGATTGGGGACGTGTGAAAAGAGTGCAAACGGCAAAGGCTGTGCTTGCGCTGACAGTGAGATGCGCCATTCTGAATTTTTTTTCGTGATGCTGCAAAAAGGATTAGAGGTGGGAGAAGACAGCTGCTCGATCGCCGGCTGCAATAACAGCACCAGCTCTATCTTCTCTGTGCTGGCCGGGCCCCAGTGACTCAATCACCACACGTTCTCTGCCACGTTGGTTTTCCACAGTAATAACAGTTAAGGTAACCAGAAAGATAGCAAGGGCGTGTTGGATCTCTCACCTTGCTCCCTCACTCAGCCAGCGGAGGTGAGCCAAATTGGCTCTCTTGATCAAGCAGGAAGAAATCTTGAAAGCATGAACAAGAAGACACAGAGCACAATGAATTTTGCTTGTCATTGATCGATGTAGAAGCTCTAATTATTCTCTTTTCTAAAAGCAAGTTGAGCACCGGCAAGAAATCCAAACACATCCTAAACTACTGGCAGTTACTGTTTTTTGTAATGACTTAGTTATATTAATTAATGAAGCAACATTGCAAAAACTTGTGATTAAGAAGAACCTAGTCGTAATTGACGACGAGGATGATTACGACACAGAGCACGAGTAGTCTCATTCTATACAAAGGGTTTGAGATACCGCAATGAAAAGGCCTTGCTTCAAAGAGCAGATGTTGGAATGGTCTTTGGTGTCCTTCATGATGGAGAATCTCTGACAAGACAAATGTTGAGGAGCGGAATGCCGAGAGTAGAGGTCAACAGAGTCCCATTGGAGATAACCGAGCTTTGCAAAACCAAAAGAGCAGTCCACTAGCCACCGGAGATGAATAAGGACTTAGTCATGGCAATCCTGGAACGTTGCTCGACAAAGATCAATGTGGGTTGAGTCAAAGCGCTAGGGATCCTGAATTTTCCACAACTCCGGTTATCAAGGAGCGACTGGACCCCCAATGTAGAGTGGAGGACGTATGACCCCCAAAAGGCAAGGTGGGGTGAACGGATCCAGTGGTATGGGGAAAAGATCTTAATGTTATTCTTCTCGAAGTAACGACCTCTACTGGTGATGTGAGTGGCCTTGCCACTATTGTCGACAATGGCACCTCCAAGTTTGAGACCGCGCAGAGCCATAAGAGGTAGCGGGATAGGGCAGTATCAAAGGGAGCCTATATCTGAATGGAACACGTCAAGAAACTAAAAAGAACCACAAGGGCGTAGAAAGGTCAAACCTCCTCCCTTACGCCACACTGAACGTCCGAACTCGGGTTCGAGATGTAAAGGAATCTAGGTCAAGAAGAATGATGGGGACGAGAGTAGTTACTATCATGGAATTAATATTATGGTTGGTTATAATACTACAACTGTGTATGCCGTCTTACTCACTCATTTTCTACATATTTTATCAAGACAAACTAAATAATTTACATTGAGCATATAAATCAGGATGTGGCACTCTAAGTGGACATCTATTCAAAGAAATTTTCCCATAACCAAAGTGGAAGAAAAGGAATCTTTCCTTGAAATAAAAATGGAGCAAATAAGGAGTACTGCGACTGGCGCAGCACACGTGCACATAGCCAGGTCCAGCAATGATCAGGCCTGACTCTAGTGACTCCTGATAACAATCCAGAAGCATGGCATTCTGAGATCTATCATCGCGTTTTGAAAGCTGAAAATCGAGTGAAGACAGGGCATGGCGGGACATCGCTCAAAGACTAGAACGCCGGCGGCTTTCACATGGCAGAGCATGGATGAAGCTGATGATTTATATTTTGGCCTGCATGGAGATGCTATTGCTATTCACGGTGCTGTGTGCCTGTGTGTCTCCATCTAAATGACGAGTCCCCTCGCAACAATCTCTCGTTGTTCTGGGACAATAGCCGAGTAGCGATACATTGCATGCATGCACATTGCCTGCTTAGTGCTTACCAATGCAATCTTCTGTTGTTTTTGCGGCCAGGCTACATGGTTTTAAATGAAGTTTGGTTCCGTCGCGACTAAAAAGAATACGTAACAGTGACTCCAATGACGACGGGTTCTTTAATTTAGGTGAAAACAAGCTACAACATTTTCGTGATCTTGGGTCAGGCACAAAGAAAATCGCATCTTTAATGTGTAAAAATTAACGGCAGACATCATTATGGTACCCTCTCTGGTTTTAAATTCTTTTTACCCTAGCTACCTGCTTTTGAGTCAAATATTTCTATCTTTAACCATCAATTTAAAACGTTATATATACATTAATAACAACATAGTATTTATGAATTTAGATTCGCGGTAAGAAATACTTTCTGAAAGGCTCAGTAACCATCAGTCCACGACTGCTCGTGGAGTCGTGGCTCTGGCTCCATGTCCACGGGCTACGGCCATCACCATCTCACCGAGCTCTGCTCGATCGCTTGGCGCCCATATATGCATGTCTCTCAATCTGTGATGATGAGTTCATCACTCATCGGCGCATGTTTGCATGGATCGATCAGTCATCACTGCAGTAGTTCCAGAAAGGGCTGCTGGTCTTTATGTATCATGCAATGCATTGTTGGTACTGTAATTGCCATGCACTCAAGCCAAGCAAAAGAACAATAATTACTACCGGAAACGGAGTAGTTGCCGAGAGGCGACGCTGTGCCGAGAGTCAAACCACGGGCTCTCGGCAACAATATCTTTGCCGAGAGTAGGTTGTTGGCAAAGAAAAGCTCTTCGAAAAGATTCTTTACCAAGGGTTCGACCGTCGGCAAACACTAACCGTCGGCAAAGATATCCCTTTGCCGAGAGCCCAACAATCGGCAAAGATAATCCTTCGGAAAACAATCTTTCCCGAGAGCGAGGCCGTCGGCACAGGATGGCTGTCGGGCAAGATTAGACGGATAGTAGACGGTGGCACCCCTGCCGTCTCCTTTGCCGAGAGCACAGCCTTGGCTCTCGGCATAGACACTTCAATGTCGAGAGCCGTGGGCCAGTTCTCGGCAAAGGACCGTTTGAAATACATATAGGCCCCCCGCGGCCCTAACCTTAAACCTTATCCATTCCCCCCACCCTCTCGCCGCATCCCGCCCTCGCCGCCCCACATCCAACGCTCGCGCCGCTCACACACTCACACACTCACATAGCTAACACACTCACACACTCGCCAACCCATCCCCGTCCCCGACCGCTAGCCGCCGCCACCCCCGGAGCACGGCACCGCCCCGGAACGCCGGCGTTGCCCCGGTCCGCCGCCGCCCCCGCCCTAGACCGTCGCCCCGGAGCGCCATGGCCGTCCCGACCCGCAAGAGCTCTGTCGCCACCCCGGATCCCCGTCTCGCGCGCCTTTGGCTCCGGCCTGATTCCCTCGTGCGACGTGACACCAGTGCTGCGACCGCCGCATCCATGCGCGGCGCGAGTCCCGCAGCCGCCGCTTCCTCCCGCGTCGCGTTCCCATGGCCGCCTCTAGTGTCCTTCATCTCCTTCGTCCGCCCGAGCCCCGCCCGTCTCCTTCGTCCGTGCTCTCCGGCTGTCAACTCCGTCTGCGGCCTTCACCTCCGCCCGTGCCCCGCCAATCGAAACCCTGCTGCTCGCGAGCGAATATCCGCGGCTCCAAGCGCTGCCAATCCTGCCCGTTGACACAAGTGGAGGAGATTTGGTGCCACAAGAAGGGGAGGAGGAGATCCTGCAAGTTGCGAGAGGAGGACATTTGCTGCCACAAGATCCTACCAGTTGCCACAAGAGGGGAGGAGATTTGCTGCCACAAGAGGGGGAGAAGGAGATCCTGCAGTGAGAGGTGATTTGATTCTTCCCTTGCAATTTTTTATGGATACTAAATCATTGGCATGAATTATGAAATATCAGCTTGCAAATGTATGCTTGCTGCCTTAGATTTATGGCCTAATTCAATCGTTGGCACATCAGAAGCCGCAAAAACGTTCCCGGCCTAGAGTTCCTAAGCGGCAAACCCTAGCGGCATATGGTGGTCGGCGGCGCCCAGACGGCTAACCGAAGATTTGCGTTGGCCAGCACCGCACTGCAATGGCGGCGCCGGGGCGAGGACACCATTGCTGCGCAGCCCCGATGTTGGCAAATCCAGGTCGCCGATGGCGGGGACCTAGATCGGGGTCGGGAACGTGAATTCTCGCATAGTTGGCGCGTTGTGTTAGACCTTTTTAGGCATGATGTGGCATTTTCTCTCAAGTTACAGAATTTTGAGCGTCCTTAAACCATAGCATAACCACCCGGGCCTCAATATATGTTTGCTGGACAAGAATCTAATTAAGACATCAATTGCGGCCGTAGCCGTGGTTTACTCTGTATATTCCTATACTGAATCAGTGTTTGCTATTATTGAAACATACTGAATATATATCCCTAAATCCTGATCGCTATTATTGAAACAAACTTGAACAAACCATGACAGCCGACATACTGAAAATTCTTTCAGGTTGAACTACTGAAACCTATATCAAACATATGAGCACCTTAAAAACTAAATCGCAGCTAAGAATCTGTGTTGAGACAGATCTAGAAATGGTTGCATCGAGCAAGAATCTGGCAAGAGAGATCCAAGGACATGGAGCGATAAAACAGGAACTAAGAACGTGACACAAGCAAAATCTTAGCTTTGGAAACTGGGGAGGGGGGCTAAACAATAATGATTTTGGGGCTAAAGCTAGAAATTAATGGTGATTTGATGCTAAGTGGTATTGGTTTACTAAAGAAATCTGCTCATTAGGGGGGGGGGGGGCTGTAGCCACGGCAGCCCCCCTTTGGATCCGCCCCTGGGGCCATGACTTTTATTACTATTTGATACTCCTCCTTCGGTTCAAAAAAGAATTTCTAGCATATTGTCATATTCTAGTATCTTAAGTTTAATTGATCAATATTTATGATATCAGCTAAATACGGTTAGATTAATTATAAATTACTGTATTTTTAAAATTACTAAATTTAGAGCCATAAATGTAAATGCGTTCATTAGAAATTTGATCAAACCGTCGGGTTGGGAATGGACAGCCAATTTGAAAGGCTGCGGCCCGTGGGTTTGATGTTGATGGAGACCTAGCTTTATTTCACCTGTAATCATGCAGATCACTGGGTATCAAAATTCAAAGCAACGTCTCCTGGAGTAGCCTCGGGTGACAAGAACTGGTTCTGGTTGTGAGCTCCGGTTCTTGTAGACGTTGGTTGCAAGCGTCACAAGTCTTGAAACGGTCATCGTAAGCTAGCTTCAGTGTCAACTGCAATCTAGAAGACAACAGGATGCATTATTTTCTGTACACGCTGCTCCTAGATGGAACGTGGGCTGCATGCGAGGATGATCGTGATCAGTTGTATGAGTGGACGCCCTGTCCATGAACCGAGATATGCATATGGATGTGTAATAATAATTGCATAGATAGATCGCCCTGTCCATGAACAGTTGTATCGCGTTGTTAAATATTATATTTGTCAATTAATTAATTAGTAGCGCTACGTATCTACAAAAACTAAAATCATAGAGTGGAACAATGTACACATGCATAAGAATAAACCATTTTTCTTGTGTTCCAGCTTCTCCAACTCACCATGCATGACCTAGTCGATGTATAGCACCCGTATCGATCAGTCTACGGACTGGATAATGTCCACTCCATATATATAGACGTGGTGGCCGGGCCATCGGCCAGCTTTATATAATAATAAGAAAATTAAAATCATGAAATTTTTTATGCGTTCTATTCTACCGCAGCCCATGAAATTTAGTGAAAGGGGACAGGCACAGAAAGATACAATTGTCTACTTATCACATGTGTGATTTGAAGCCATCCCATCACACGTGTGACAGGTGACTAACAATCACACAAATCAACAATCCTTTAAAATTCAGGTGACAGATTCACTCCTGTAACATGAAATCTCATTACCACGAGATTGAGATCCAACGAGCCAATAAATCATATTCACATATTAGAAAATTAATAAAAAATTCATAAAAATTTACAGATTTTTTCTATCATTGGCAAATCATAAAAGATCAGTTAGATATATGAAATATTAAAACAAATTTGAGGATAAAAATACAGAAAAAAGGCAGATATTATCTATAATTTCCAAATTAGAAAATTAGTTAAATTTAATAATGATTACAAAGAAAACAAATTTTAAAACAAATAAAAAAAATTACACCACTATAACCCAAAATTTACACTGCCAAACTCTGTGTAAATACAACAAAATGGAGATGTAAAAAAAGCATTGCTGGACCAAGTGATGCTATCTGAATTGAAATCAAACCTGCCACTGATATAAAATATCAACTCATATAAAACTAACAGAAATGAAGGGAATTAAGCATACATAAGTTAAGATTGAAGTTAAAAGCACAGAGTAACAACTCCACAAATAGTAATTCATATCCAATCCTAATAGTCATTCCTAGAGCTGTCCAAGAAACCCTAGATAGTAGCAAGAACACACCAAAGAATGGTGGACATGAGTGTCTCTGTCAGAAAGTCGATCCTCTACAGCCTCTCCTCCAGTCCCAGCTTGGATGATACATCTTCACTTGTTCTTGCTCCCTTGTTCAACTTCAACCTGGGGAAAAAAGAGAAACCACTATCATTTTAAGCCTCCAGTGATACTGGCACAGCCAAACACATGGAATTTGTCAACCATTGAAAATCTGAACTACCTTTGATCATCTGAGACACCTTTGGGCGTTGCCATCACTCGCGGCTGCATCATCGTCCTACGTGACACTGCAGATGAACTGGGAGAGCAGTGGATCAGGTGTAGGATCTTTGTATAGCCTGCTACTCATCCTGTAGTGCTGTGGTCCTGGCTCTTCATAGTAAGAGTTCACTTCATATGTTGTTCCCTTCCCAGATGCTGAGCTGGTGGCGGCCGCAGGGCATCAGCTTGGCCTGTAAGGCTTCCTCCTCTGTCATGAATCATGATCATCAGGAGTGAAATACTAGAGCATGGACTGCTATATATCTCTCATTGAGGAAAGAGTGTTAAGTAGCAGGAACATATTACCTTGAGAAGATGAGTGTTGCACTCTGAAATGTGCAGCCATGTCCCTTAGCAGAGGGATTCTAGGTTGCGTTCTGAGATTAGTTATTCAGTTCGGTTTATGGCCTAATTCATTTATTCAGTTAACTTTGGCCTGCCAAATAAGTCTCTTTATCATGTTCACAGCACAAGGCATTGTTGATTGGCTTTTTATCGTGTCCTTAAGCAGCACTATGCATGGTTGAAGCAACAGTGCCCAATCATTCCTGTTGTTTCTAAAAAAACATTGGCCAATCATTTATTTTTACATGAGAAAATTGTTTGTATACTTTTTTTTGACTTGCAAATGTTGTACTCAAACTGTGAGCCATATATAGAAATTTTTAGATTGACGGTCTTTTGTTCCTTATTTTGCAGGAGAGACTGATGGTGGATCAGGTGGAATGGAACCGGCGCAACATGAAAATCTTTTTCGAAAGTGAGCTGAGCATAGGTGGTTGTCCTTTGTTTGGTGTCACTTTAGTTTTTAAGACGCCACCAATGGCAGTGTATGAAGCGCTTGATCACAAGCTTATAGTGACTACAATTGCCAAGAAGTGCAAGATTATAGTTCATCCCGAGCATATTATGAATTATCATCAAGATTACTTAGTGCCCACCAAATCAGTTGAAGAAACCAATAAAATCCTGGCAGAAAAAGAATTTGACATTGCAGACATCAAGTTTATTGTCTATCCATGGTCTCCCTATGATGGTGCCTCAGTGCAAGATTGGGATGTCACAATACCCATCAACTCCCAAATAGTGGCACCAAGAATGAAGCGCACATGAGATTATGACATTCTGGAAAGTCTCAAGCTTATGGTCGAGGACTGCCACCACACCTTATCAAGTGCGATATTATCGACAAAGTCTTCACCAACATATGTGAGCTCACAGATTTTGCAATGCATCAGGAAGATCTCAGTTTTACCGTGCGTACATATGCAGACCGAGAGACTATACCTACTACATGGAATGTAGCTGTCACTAAAGGTTCATTTTTGTACATTTGGGGACTTTGGATCACTATAGAAAACTATGTACTGAACCCCCCAAGTCGACCTGGTAGGTGCAGTTACAACACTTTAATTTCTTGCTCCATTACTGTTACACTCTTTGCTCTAATAAATCTCACTCTTATTGCAGCACGGGCATACAGTCGGGTCAAGTACAACCTGTACCCCCATGGTGGTGCAGGTTTCGGTAGAGTTGGTGATCTAGAAGCTCATGGACGCACTCAACAACTTCTGCTAGGTATGGTACCACCATCCTATACATCATCCTATGCCTTGCACACTCCTATTTGTTCGGCTCTGAAATGTTTATAACAGATAGATAGTAGTAGTAGGTACTAACCCCTTCAAACCCACTTCAAATTCTTTCACAACCAGAAGAGCTTGATGTCAAAGATACCTTGTAGCCATCTTCTGCAAAGCTGGTGTTTCATATCCATACAACCGCCACCATGATGCTAAAATAAAAGAAAAACACCTCCATTAGTTTAGAAAACAACAATCAACAAAGAACAAACAGCCATGTAATAAGAATAGAGGAAGTACCTCTACCTGGATTGAATTCAAAGTTTTCAAAAGTCCTTGCAAGCTTCTTGCTAAATGGTCCTTCTCTATGCAGGTTACAATAATAATGACGGTGGATCACCGACTCGGTCTGATCGGTCTAATTCTTCATCAAATTCAGGTTCCACCCAATCAGCCACCCCAATGGAGGATGATCCATTTGCCTAGCCAACTTTGCTCAGAGCATCAACTAGCGATATTAGTACTGAAGTACCTGAGACACCATTGACAGAAGACACAGAACTTTGTAGCTCCTCCCACTAAATGTGCTTGTTATGTATTTGAACCTTGAGATGCGTTTGAACTTGGGATGTATTTGTGAACTTATGGTTGTGTACCATGGTTTGAATATTGTGAACTTGTTATGTATTTGAACAATTAGATGTATTTGTGTACCTTGGTTTGAATATTGTGAACTTGTTATGTATTTGAACAATTAGATCGATGTATTTGTGATGAATATTTATGGTAAATGTGCTTGTGCTGATACATATATATATATGCTGATATATATACATGTGGTGCTTGCAATATATAAATATGTGCTGATATATGTGGTGTATGCAATATAAATACGTGCTGATAATTAGATGTGCTGGTATATAGGCTTTGCCGAGAGCCTAGACTCTCGGCAAAGCTGGGATATATGCCAACTTGCTGCTCTCGACGGCAAGTAGAAAATATTCGATTTTTAGTCTTTGCCGACGGTTGTGCTCTCGGCAAAGGAGACGGCAGGGGTGCCACCGTCTACTATCCATCTAATCTTTGCCGATAGCCATCCTGTGCCGACAGCCTCGCTCTCGGGAAAGATTGTTTTCCGACGGATTATCTTTGCCGATGGTTGGGCTCTCGGCAAAGGGATATCTTTGCCGACGGTTAGTGTTTGCCGACGGTTGAGCCCTTGGCAAAGAATCTTTTCCAAGAGTTTTTCTTTGCGATAGCCTACTCTCGGCAAAGATATTGCTGCCGAGAGCCCGTGGTTTGACTCTCGGCACAGCCGTCGCCTCTCGGCAACTGCCCCGTTTCCGGTATCGCCCCCCGCGGCCCTAAACCCCAAACCTTATCCATTCCCCCACCCCCTCGCCGTAACCCACCCTCGCCGCCCCCATCCAACGCTCGCGCCGCTCACACACTCACACACTCATGCAGCTAACACACTCAACACTCGCCAACCCATCCCGGACCCCGACCACCAGCCACCGCCACCCCCGGAGCACGGCGCCGCCCCGGAATGCCGGCGCTGCCCCGGTCCGCCGCCGCCCCCGCCCCGGACCGCCGCCCTGGAGCGCCGTGGCCGTCCCGACCCGCAAGAGCTCTGCCGTCACCCCAGATCCCCGCCGCCGCCCCGAAGCACTGCCGCTGCCCCGGAGCGCCGCGATCGCCCCGACACCGACCCCCAGGAGCTCCGCCGCCACTGAGGGACGCCAGCCGCTGCCGCTGCACCGGAGCGCTGCCATCGTCCCTGCCGCCGCCCCGGAGCGCCGCCTGTCCCCTTGCGACGCTGCCTCCTTGAATCGCATCACTTGTTGGTCAGAATGTAGAACACCCTTCTTGTAGCATAAATGTGAGCATATTTAAGCAGGCTAAATGCTATGATAACAGTGGTGTGTTAAGTTGGTTTCCTGGGAGTCAAATGCATTGTAGGATTGTGATTGTGGTGGTATAGAATTCATATGTGTTTTCTTGGTTAAAAAGAAGAATTCCTTTGTGTTGAATAGACCAAGCAGGTGGTACAACATGTGTTGACTAAATTTTGTGCCTCTCTGCTTCAAGAACTGTGCTTCTCAGGAATTAGCAGTTAATGGTTGCAGATTGTATTGCATAGAAACATTTGATCTTTTCTATAATTGAGGATTAACTCGTTAGGCAAAGATAGTGGAGAATTCAGAACAAGGCCGGTGGTAGGTGGTACAGGCTAGTTAGATTCTGGATACATATTCACTGAACGTATTGTAATGGCTATTTTTAGGGGTTTCCATGAATAATGCCATAGATTTGTTAATCTTTTGGATATTGCTCCACTGGCTATTCACTGAACAGATAAATTTCTAATGGGTGCATTGCTCTTATGCTAGCAATTTAAGTTCCATTTTTTAATTAAACAACTACCGTACATCTCCACTCTTACATGCAATTGGTTCAGTACTATGCTGCAGCAATATCTATTCAACTGGTTCAGTACTATGCTGCATCATTATCAAGTATTTGCAACTCAGTCCATATGACCACATGTCAATGACCAGTCAACCTAGGGTCGTTTTGATTGGTTACTCTCCTTGTTTGTCCTGTTTGGTAGGTATTCTTGTTGGGGTTCCGGTGCCGCAGGTCATTAGGATCTGTTTAGGTGTAGGAGGGAGTTGGCCATCAGCATCAGCTCACACCCTTTGTGTTTCTTCTGTTCTTTTTTGATGAAAATACATGCATTTTTGCCGGCCATGAGATAACAAGAAAGAAATCTCAATGGAGAAATTAGATGAGAAAAGGTGATGTAGCTATGGGTTTTTTAACACTGCTCCTTTTTGTTTTCTGAAACATTTTCGTTTATCTGAGAGTGTTGATTAAAAGAACATGTAGATAAGTTCTAGTCTGTACCTTGTACCTTGTGTAACTTTCACCTGGCTTTTCTTTTATGGAGGCATATGCATATAAATGTTTGCGACTATGATGTAATTCAAAAAAAAGAATCCAATATTTTTCTCTGAAAAAATAAGATGGAACTCTCAAATATTAAAATTAGTGGATTCTGAACAAATTTGGTGCACCTTCTCCATGCTGTTTGATCAATAGTTTGGCTGATAATCTTTGTTTCATTGATTTGTTGCCAGATGGTGTTTGTTTTGGGGAAGGAGGGCATTTGTCAGTTCATTCTGGAGGAATTACTTTGAGTAGACTGATGGGGCTGGTATCTGGTGTTCTGGGTGGTTGATAATTCTGATTTCTAGAGTCTCTACAACCTATTGAAAGAAGAGGCAAAAAATCCAATACCAGTCAGTATAGGGGGCATTGTTTTCCAATACCAGTCTGTATTTAGTAATAATATTAAGTGGAAAAACTATTCAAGGAACAAGTCTAGCATGGACTATGATTTAGTTGCTGATAAAATTTTCAATATGGCAGTACCTGATAGTACAATCATGTCAGTTGTACTCAATCCTTTGTTAGAGGACTTGGTGAGGTCACTGAGGTCAAGTGTTGGCGCAAGGATGTCACTATTTGTAGCATCTAGGCTTGCTGCCATTTGAATCATGTTGTCCCAGATTGACAGCCCAAGTTGGCCCTCCAAGCTGAAATAGAAATTGTCGATTTCTACAATTTTGTGTTTCTTTTGGAATGCATGAATACACTTAGTCAATCAGTTGCTAAAGAATACTTGAACATGATTCACCATAGCTGGCTTGGCCATTTTGAATTTTGTTATTCTTGTTGCCAACACAGTAGCTAATCACCTAATCTAGACAGATAGCTTTTGGGACTAACTAGATTCATTGAGAAGTGGAATATTTGTTGAAATGGAAACAACAATAAACTATGTAGTTTTGTAACGTTCAATGCAAGGGTGTCTCTTTCATATTGATCTAATCACTATTATATCTGTCAGGGCAGCGTTGAGAAGGGAGGAGAAGGATAAGGGACAAGGAGAAGGGAGGAGAAGGAGAAGGGAGGAGGAGCCTCGGCCGCCGACAATGCCCCTCATCCCTACACCTCACCGGAGAAGAAGGTGACCCTGGCACCACGTCCCGACTCCACCGCCACCCAAGGTATAAAGCATCCCATAACTCCTTACCGTTGTCGTACGTAGATCAGTGTAGCCCAGTTAGGCGTCTCCCATCTAAAACAAATAGGCCCGGGGGTATGTGGATCTTTACATATCTATGGTCGTATCTGTTTTGGATTGTCCATGTTTTTTGGACAGCCCGCGGATGCATAGATGGGTTAGTTTCTATGTTCTGCTCAGATCAGAGACAGAGTTTCGACACCACCTCCCTGTTGTTCTCTGGATACACACTCTCCCTTCGAGGATGTGTATTGGGAGAACAGCGGGGAGGTGCTGCCAAAATTCTGTCTCGGATCGGAGCGGATCATGTAAACTAACCTCATCTACGCATCCGCGGGTGGGATTAGGACCTATCCTCACCTATTAGATAGTAGGCAAGCGGTGTATATGCCATTGATGTTTATATTACTCTATTATGTTTATGCAAGAGGATGGATAACCGTGAGTGGATGTACACGGGCCACCTTGGTCCGTATCGGGTCACTGGTGAATGGATACACAAGACTGAGGATTTCTTGAACAAAGCATTTGGTGAGGGTGCTCAAGCAGCGAAAGAGGTGTGGTGTCCATGTAGGAAGTGTCCAAACAAGCGAAGGAAAACAAAGAAGGTCATGGAGGAACATCTTTGCAAGTTTGGGTTTACGCCAGACTATACCCGGTGGGTGTGCCATGGTGAAGGCAATAGTATTAGAGAGGAGGTGGTGAGACCATGCTTGGACGAGTTTGATAGTGATGCTGGGGTAGCAGACTGGATGGATGACTTGCACCAAGCACTTCCTGTTGAACGACCTACGGACGCAACGGAGGAGCAGGAGCCAGAGGAAACTGCAAGGGCATTCTATCCCATGATGGAGTCAGCAAAGAGGCCCCTTCATGAGAAGACAAATATGTCTCAACTAGATGCCATTGGACGCTTAATGGGGTTGAAGTCCTTGTTTAACATGAGTCGAGACTGCTTCAATGGTATGCTTGTAGTTTTTGGGGGCATGCTTCCAGCAAATTAGGCAGTGCCGAAGAACATGTACGAGTCAGTGAAACTCCTCAAAGCGCTTAAGATGCCGTATGAGCAGATACACGCTTGTGAGAACGGGTGCGTCCTCTTTAGGAAAGAATACGCGAAAGCAAAGTACTGTCTAAAATGTGAGTCCTCTAGGTATGTGGTGGTAAAATCTAGTGATGGCACTGAGGAGCAGCTTGACATTCCCATGAAAGTTCTACGGTACCTTCCATTCATACCGAGACTCCAACGGCTATTCATGACTGAGGAGTACGTGAAACAAATGACATGGCACAAATATGGCATCCAATACAATCCTGACAAGATGGTACATCCATCAGATGGTGAAGCATGGCAAAAATTTGATGACATTTATGCTAACAAAGCTCTAGAGGCTCGTAATGTGCGTGTTGCGCTGGCAACGGATGAGTTCAATACTTTTGGAATGATGGCAGCCCCATACACTTGTTGTCCAATCTTTGTTGTCCCACTCAATCTCCCCCCTGGCATCCTTCTTCAACGTCAAAACATATTCTTGACAATGATAATTCCTGGACATCCGGGGAAACATATGGGTGTGTTCATGGAGCCTGTGATCGATGAGTTGATCAATGCATGGGATCATGGGGTACTGACATACGACCGGGCTACAAAGAGGAACTTCACAATGCATGTTTGGTACCACTATTCGATGCATGACTTTTTGGCATATGGGCTATTTTGTGCATGGTGTGTCCAAGGTAAGTTCCCATGCCCGGTATGCAAGGCAGCTCTATAATTCATTAGGTTGAAGGAGGGCAGCAAGTTTTCCTTGTTCAACAAACATCGATAATTCCTCCCTCTTAACCATGCATTTAGACGAGACATTAACAACTTTACAAAAGGTGTCGTAGTGACAGACCCTCAACCGTAGAAGATGACTAGCGCTGAGGTTCTTGCTCAGATAGATGGTCTCATCGCCAATGAAAATAGAGTTGGTTTTGTGGGATATGGTGTTGAACATATGTGGACTCATAAGTTGGGCTTGGAGAGGCTACCCTATTTTAAGCACCTGGCCCTACCACACAACATTGATGTAATGCACACTGAGAAGAATGTCGCTGAAGCTCTTTGGGCAACACTCATGGACACTCACAAGTCAAAGGACAACCCTAAGGCTAGAGCGGACCTAAAAACACTATGCGATAGACCACACCTAGAGATGCGACCTCCAAGAGCTAGCAAGACATTGAGAAGGCCTAGGGCTGATTACGTCTTAAAAAGAAGGACAGGATAGTTGTAGTCTAATGGATCAAGGACTTAATGTTTCCTGATGGGTATGTAGCGAATCTGAAGAGGGGGGCCAACCCATCTGCTGGACGAGTCTTAGGGATGAAGAGTCATGACTTCCACATATGGATCGAGTGGCTTCTTCTGTCGATGGTTCAAGGATTCATCCCTTCTGGGTCGTGCTGGCAGAGTTAAGCTATTCTTTCGTCAGCTTTGTGCCATGGAGTTATCTCGAACAGTGGTTGCTGACTTGGAAAAAAAGGGCACCTGTGTTGGTCTGTAATTTGGAGAAGATATTTCCACCTGGCTTCTTCGTGTTGATGCAGCATTTGATTGTGCACCTCCCGTACGAGGCACGAATGGGGGGCCGTGCACGTCCGCTGGTGCTATCCAATCGAGAGATGTATAAAGTCTCTTTGCAAGAAATGTGGAAATAAAGCCAGAATTGAGGCTTCCATATCAGAGGCATTCATTAACGAGGTGTCAAACTTCACAACAAAATACTATAAGGCCAACCTTCCTAGTGTGCATAATCCACCTCCTCGTTACAATGAGGACGAAAATGAATCGACCCTTAGCCTTTTCAAAGGGTCACTCGGAAGAGCAAGTGCATTGACCCCAAAGACCTTGGAAAATGACGAGTGGCGCAGTATCATGTTGTATTTGTATGGCAACCTTGACAAAGTGGCGCCGTATATCTAGTAAGTTATCAACGAACTTGTTTCTTACGTCATCACTATTCTGCATCCAACCCCCCTTGTTTTTTGTTGACACAGGGAATTTGTTAATCTATTCTAGCATCGATCGAGGTGACCTCGCCCTCATGAAGTTGATACCATTCTTAAGGAGCGGGATTTCATTTCTTGGTTTGAAAAGAAGGTACCGTCCAACTAAGTTGCATCCAACCCCCCTTGTTTCTTGATTTCACGTTGCTCGTATGTGCAAAAAAACATGACGCTCTATCCTGACTTTGCAGTGCCACATGGATGAGTCTATATGTGCCGAATTGCGGCCGGTTGCCAATGGCTTTAACTTTAGGGTCATGTCATGTACGGCTTATGACATGAATGGGTATCGCTTTCACATAGCAAGCTACGAGCGGAGTTGGCCGCATCGAAGGACCACAAATACCGGAGTTATGACGCCCTGCAATGATGGAAACTATTATGGGATACTTGAATAAATATACACACTCGAGTTTCATGGTTCCAAATCTTTTAATCCTATCATATTCAAATGCCACTGGATTGATCCTAAGGTATCGAGACAGTACCCTCATCTGGGGCTATTCGAGACTCGACAGGATTTCGTCTATGAAGGTGATCCCTGGATTGTGGCTCAACAAGCCAGGTAAGTCTATTATAGTCCATATGCTTGCCAAACTGAGGAAAACCTTAAGGGTTGGTACATTGTTCACACAGTATCGCCGCACGGTAGACTACCTCTCCCAATCGATGAAGATTATAACTTGAACCCATAAACACATAACGAAGAGGTGTATCAACACGAGGAGGGGCTAAAGGGAGCTCTGAGATAGACTTAACCAGGCTACTCGGTATGGAAGTAGACATCAAAAGGGTTGTTGATGAGGACTCTAGAGATGAGGTGGAAGATCCAAAGGACATATTGTTCCTTGATCGATTACAATTGGGTGTTGGCAGTGATGACGTTGAGGAGGCGGGGGATGAAAATTTGGACATCTTTGATAGCGATGATGATACCTACAATCCACCTTATCTCGAGTGTGGAGATTGTTTCTAATACATGTAATACTATCTGTTTTTGTAATTATATTTTCCTCATTTTGCATCTCTTACTAAGTATGCCTCGTTTATATATGCTAATTGTTTTGGTCTTTTGAATGCAGGAGATGCCGCCTAGGAGGACCGTCCGCGATCTTTACGGTACAGACAGCCCTGAGGAGCAAGAGGCGTCGCTTCCCGGTCCGGAGCCAGAGCTAAGGCGAAGGAGGGGCAGCACGCGTCTGAGCAGGACGGTGTCGACTACCCAGATGCTCGAGCAGGAGGCTGCAGCGATGGAGGTCGGTGGTGCAGGGGGGTCCTCTTCCACCTCGACGGACGACGCGACTGCAGGGGACGAGGCGCTTGCAGGGTACAAGGCGGACGGGGCGACTGCAGGCGGATCCAGTTCCTCTACTGCATCGTCCGTGTACTCACGTGGTCCTGCGCAGCTCCCACGTCGACCAATAGCTATGAAGGACCGCCCGCTGATCACACAATACGAGGATAAGTAAGTAACTTCAGATGTTATGGAAGTTTCTTCATTTGAAATGTTCAAAATCAAAATCAAAACTAATAATTTGGTTTAACCACTTGTGCAGGAACTGGAAACTTGTGGAAACTAGAGCCAAGGCACGCAGAGTGAATGGCATCCTAGGAGGACTGTGCAAGGAGCACTACCCTGGCCTAGTGCAGGTGAGCGAGGGCAGGTGGGAGCCCGCCACTCAGTTCGACCACTACAAATTGTCCCTCGATGGCATGGATTGTAATCAGCACAAATACGATAACAAGGCGGAGCGAGTGATCAAGGAGCTGTGGGTAAGTCTTTCTCACACTACATTCGTCACTACATTGTATTCATTGGGCATTCTTTTAATAATTAATTGATACCTCACACCTTTATGCAGGATTCCTTTAGATGCGAGGAGGGCCAGGACGAGAGGGCGGCAAAGGTGGTGGAAGCTTGTTGTAGGAAGCGCGTCACGGACATGATTCACGACGCGCGTCACTTGGCACACATTTGGTACTACCACAAGATATTAAAGCAACACCTCACAAAAGACGATGCAATAAATAAAGTTGTCTTGACCAAGGAGCAGTACCTTCTGGTAAAGACAAAACTTTACTATTGATTTTTTTGAGATTAAAAGTTGCCTTAATTTGATCTTCGGATATATCATATGCTTGATGGCTTGTAGGTGACTCCAAAGTGGTGCAATCAACATCGTGATGCTTGGGCGAGGCGTGTGGACATGTGGCTCAGTGAGGATTGGCGGAAGTCTCATAATGAAGCCAGCGATTGCCGTAAGATGATGCAAGGAATACCACACCATCAAGGCAGCCACAACCTTAAAGAATTCGTAGAAGCCTGGGTAAGGCGAAACCATTTCTCTAACCTACCGCTCAATTTTGCAACAAACATAACATGTTGTTGTCTTTCTTAAAGTCGACGTCACATGATGGCCGCCCTTGTGGTTACCTCAAGACATTTGCCTTGTCCCACATGGGCAAGGTGATGTCCGACATCGACTGGCACCCAGATGTCCCTGCCGAGTCGTTCACCAACGCCAGCACCCACCCTCTCATTTCTACGTACACAGAGATCGCAAGGTCAGTCGTTGGGCCTCAGTACGATCCGACCACCGAGGAGCGGCTTCATCCAGAGTTCATGATGAGGTCGGGGCAAGGCAAGAAGCATGGGTGGTTCGCCATGGGCGACGGCATCCTCAACACGACATCGACTCCTCGTCTGAACTAGATCTGAGCATCGAGCACGAGCTCAAACCCAGCCATACGCCAACGCCCGACCGTGATGTCCACACTCCAGGTAAGTGTTCCTCTTCCATTCCTCGTTCTCTGACCTTGACATACCTTAGCTCTGTAGTCATGAAACATTAGCATCAAATGTTGCAGGCACAGATGTAGGCGATGCAGGACGAGCGGGAGGTCGAGCGGCGGAGGCTGGCTGCTTTGGAGGCCGAGCAGGAGACCAAGAGGCAGAGGCTGGCGGCTTTGGAGGCTGAGCGGGAGCAAGATCGGCAGCAGATGTCACAGGTGCTCACCTACTTGCGGAGTCTAGCAATGACCCAGGGTGGAGAGATCCCACCGTTCCTGCTTGGTCAGCAGCCGCCTGCACCACCTCAGCAGGATTCTCCTTTGGTGAGTATGACGAATGTTTTAGTTTCTGTAAATGTGAAACTTAGTGAAACCTAGTAGAACCTAGTGGTGGTGTTGGTGGTGGCCTAAATAAGTACTTAAGTGTGCTATTATTACAGGACAGCAGGTCTGAAGGTCTCAAATATATAGATATAGTAATCTCAAATGTAGGAAAGTAATAAAACTAAAAGGCATTCAGGCTTGCAATGCATGCAGCAGCAAGCCAAGCCAAAAATCACATCAATATGATTCTCAATTAAAAGAAAAGGTAGCCTACTGCCTACATCCATTAAAGTGTGCTATTGTTGACCGAGGACCATAAATTAAGTGATCTTGCGGAAATGACCAGTTTGAAAATACTGTTAGTGTCATTAGCTGAGAGAGTTCAGTGACAAGACTAGAAAGCCCGGGTGTGGCCCGCACCATCTTTGAGCTGAGCTGTTGTAGTTTTGCCTGAGTTCCATTAGGTTATATTTGTAGCACTCTAGGATATATGATTTTATCAAATAAAGTTAAATGCTTGTAGCCCAAGTTTTGAGCTGAGCTGTTGTAGCCCAATTTTTTTGCGCAATGCATTGATATCTAACATTTTTTTGAATGTTGATATCTAACATTCTACAAAGGAAAGAACAAAGTGATCTTCGAAGTGATCTTTGAATAGATGAGATGTTCTTCGGCCTGTGATTTGTTCTTTTATTCAACTGCAAGTGCACGGGCAAAGTATACATGCCCATTGATAAGACGAATGATGCAGTACAACAGTATCTAAACATGTAGATACAGAGAACAGATTTCAAGTGGTAGGACATTTTGCAAAATGTTATGAAAATTTAAATTGAATGCAGAAACTCCATCACGCTCTAAAATTTTGGTTTTCAAATAATAGTTAATCAGTGTGATGACTTGTAGCTTAGTTTCTTGACTCGCCTCGAGTGACTTGTAAACTGCAGATGGTTCCATATTGCCACTTAACTGTGAATACCAGAGCATATAAAAGAATCAGTTATTCCATCCAAGAAACAGCTGATATAAGAGGCATAATACAAAATTGAAAAGGAAAGAAAATGACATGCTTAGTGTGGAGAGGACAACGATAAGCCTGATAGTAATAAAAAGAAGAGATCCATTCCTGATAGTAATAAAAAGAAATAATATATGTACATATGGAGACCATCACTGTGGGGAACTGAGGATTAGCATACCATATTGCATTTGAATCCTGCACAGCCTACATCAGATAGGAAGTATTGCATACATGTCACTGTTGGAGGTTCTTCAGTCCAAGCCAATTTTCCTGGGTCAGAGCAAAGCAGAGGCTAGTGAAGCAGGTTGCATGACAATGGTCTAACCAATGGTAGATGTTGTAGGAGTATATTAGTTTCAAAAGGTAATCTAGAATGCTTAGAAAGCATATGTAGTTTGCACAAAGATTAAAATGGAAATACAGTTATATAAACTAAGTTTGGCAGGATAAGGATATATCTGTATAACAACTGAACTTGATAGGAAGGTAGAGGAAGAGTTAACATGAGGCCTGAATGTACATGAATATGAGATTATAATTATTTGAAAAGGTAAATAGCCTCACTAAGTTCAAATCTGATTCTAAAACTCTAGTATTGCAATTGCAAGATAAATAGCAACTTATACATCATATCCATCCAACTGAAAATTGTATTGACCAAAAGAGTTTAGGTGACTGTAATTAATCCCGACATTATTGTAGTTGAGGAATCGTATATGCTAAAAGATAATGCTTGTTCATGCATCAACCACTCTGTGTTATGAGAGTGAAGGAGAAACAAATAATTCAGTATATGGGAAAGTGAGGAACTAAATAGGTAAAGTTTACCGAATAATCATTTAGGATTTTGCTTCCTCACTTTCCATTATATTCCGATGGTGCAAGAGGATTCCCCACAGAATGAACCATTTTTCTATCTTCAGAATTTAATATACAATGGGCCTCTCAAACAAAAGTTTTGCAACTATTCCTAGGTAGAATATCACATGAAACTTACAGGTTTGGGTCTATTGTCAGACTAATTTTGTACTTAGTTCTATTTATAGAAATTAGTTTTCCCAGTTCTGGATCTAACAAAATGACTATTAGAGGCAAGGATGGCACATACATGATCGCCTAGCGCCTTTTCATGGCTTCAACACCTGGAAGGTCCATGTTGAGCAGCTCCATGGCCGTGTCTGTATGCCTGTGGCTAGACCGTGCCCTACCCCCTTCGGCCATCTGCACTTCTCACGGGCAATTCGTCAAGCACACTGTGTGCACACACCAGGCAGTGCTTAGCAGCAGTACGAGTGTTTTGTCGGCTCCTCCATGTGCCTACCATTCAGTTCACATAAAGGAGAGTATAAGGTTCAGAGAATAATATGGTAGACTACATGTATCCATGCACTGAATTGTTTGGTAAGTAAGAAATAAGTTTTGGAGTTAGTAATATTGCTACTCAGGGGCTAAATTTGTGACCAGACTGTAATAATCAAGTACTCAAGTATAGATGACCCCAAATGTTTTAGAAAAATGCATCACCAAAACAAGCTTATGAGCTTTAGAGAAAAGTATGGTTGGCTCATGTTTCTATTTATGTTGTCTAACACGTTTTCCACATCTTCTTGTTTGTGCAGGATCAGTCGATGGGGCCTTCTCAACTCGGACCGTCGGCGTGAGCAGAATAATGGCGCCTCGATCCTATGTCTCTTGTGTGTGTTAGTTGTTGTGCTTTTCACTTGTGGTACTTTAAGACAAGAGATTATTTGTTTGTGAGTTTGAATTTGGGGACTTCTTTGTGATGTGGATGTGAATTATGTGATGTGGTTAATGTGAACTATATGTGATGTGGTTAAGGTGAACTATATGTGATGTGGTTGATGTGAATTATGTGATGTGATATTTATATGTTCTATCTCATGAATGGAAATGAAAAAACAAAAAATAATAATAAATCCTGCCGCTTTGCCGAGAGCTACGGTCACGCCCTCGGCAAAGCTGGAAGCGCTGGAGCAAGCAGATACCCCGCTTTGCCGAGAGGAGCCTCAACTCTTGGCAAAGATACCAAGCTTTGCCGAGAGCCGCGCCGGCCTCAGGTCTTGGCAAAGATTATTCAAAAACAAAAAAAACATAATTCTTTGCCGAAGCCGCGTGGGCCCGCTCTCGGCATAGATTACTCGAAAACAAAAAAATATAAGTCTTTGCCGAGAGTCGCCTCCACTATCGACAAAGATTGACGTTACCTTCACACGTCGAGTCCCTTTGCCGACGGTCGACGGACTCTCGGCAAAGTGTTTGCCGAGAGCCCGTGTTCCGTCTCTCGGGACAGCTGCCTTTGCCGATCAACACGATGCCGACGGTTCTTTACCGAGAACTACTTTCGGTAAAACCTTTGCCGACGGTACGAGCCTCTCTGCCGAGCGTTTCTTGCTCTCGGCAAAGCGCCTGCTTCCAGTTGTGAATGGAGCCATATGCATGCATGCCGCATGCCCTGTTAGGTGTTAGAGCTATGTACACGTAGGGATCACGAGTACACCTAACGATGTCGATCGATGCCGACCTCACGCCAAAAATGTGCTAGTGTTCTAGTGGAAAGCTCGTGCCTGCGCTTTGTGAGACCATGAGTGTGCACAACCCTTTTGTAGTCCTGTATATGTCGCGCACGTATTATGTATATATATACACACAAGTAAAATGTCAATTTTCCCTACCCTAATTTTCCCAATAAAATCACGCATTTGCATTGAAAATACATTCGTGTTTATCGGAAGACGCTCGCATCGGCATGGGCCATGGCTGCAGCCGGCGTCTCAGCTCGCTCTGCGCGCAGACCGTTGGGAGCCACACCCACACGGTGCAGGCGGCGTGGGGGCGTTGTGGGTTGTCTTCTATTTGTCGCTGCCGGCGGGAGGCGGGGCAGAGGGGATCTCTGCCGGTGCAGCGCAACAGGGGCCCTGAAAGCCACCCAGGGCGGACACCCCACATGCGCCGGGCATGCCGATGCCGCCGCGGGACGACGACGATCCGTTGGCCCTGCCAGTGCCAGCTAACCCAGCCTGCAGCAATGGCTGCTGGCTGCCTGGTCCATGTGTCCAAGCGGCGTCCTCGTCCGGTGGACAGGTGGTAGGACGGCATGGGCGCAGCGGAAACCTGAAAGCAATAGCAGCTGGAAGAAGTAAACCTGAAAGCAATAGCAGCTGGAAGAAGTACAGCGGATAGATATGGAACGCATATCAATTTATGGTAAAGAGTTCGATCTCAGTTTTTAATCATTAATATTACAAATTATACATCGAACTGCGGGGATATATCATCAAGTTCACAAATTAATGTTACATATATTTTGTATTCTGCTTTCATCAAGAGGCGGTTGTGTGTGACCAAAATTATAATACTGCAACTTGACGTCTTATTTTGCCCTGCGAGTCTGCTATACATGAGAGGCATATATAAGATTAGGGAGGTTATTTGGATTATGCACCTTAACACACAAGACCATAGATAATCGTTTCCTTTTTTTTCTCTGGAATACGCACGAAGTGTGCATATCATGATGAAAGAATAATCATATTTGGGCCTCATCAAAAGAACTACTACTACTAATGGGTATTAAGATGTCTCCGCCACTCTCTCTGCTTCTTGCATCTCCTTGTCAACTTGTTAGCCCACCCCTCAAAAAGTCAAAAGTGATCAGAGATGTGTCATTCCCATCAGGCCATCAGGCCATCAGGCCAATGGATCGAGCAGGGCACTATCTTTTTCCCAGGGCTTTGATTGAAACCGACTGGATTACTCCAGAGTCCTATAGGTTGTTAGTACTCTCATCATCTCCTGTGTAACGATGCACCTCACCTTGGTTGCTTCATTGTCATGGGCACTCCAACTTTTGTTTGGATGCAGTGTCAGCTTAGCACGGTGGCACCACACCACCTCATCTTTATAGTTTCATTTTGTGCAGAAAAGAGTCACCTGGGTGAATCTGAGTGGCCATGATCTGAACACACCAGCATTATATGCCGATGATTGTTGGGGTTTCCACTCACAAACAGAGGTCTACATTGCATTCAGTGCACATGAACCAAGAAACAAACAACAAACCTGATGTAGTGCAGCAAAACGGCATCTTAAACATTGAACTTGACTCCTGATGATTTGATGCAGCAAGGACAACAAAACCATAAACACAAGTTTATATTGTCCATTGTTTTATTTTATAGACAAATTGAGACATAATACTCAAGTCGTGCACATATTCGTGCACAGCTTATTTCGTGTGGAAACACCATTACGTGGAACATTTGGAAGGAAAGAAACCACCGAACGAATCTTAATTGAATGGCACAATGCTCCCTTTATACTTTTAGAAAATAATACTCTCTCAATTCCACATGTCAGTTATTCATCCTGGAGTGGCACAAATAATGGTGTTCTTAACCAATACTTGAATGATGGAGGTAGCAGTTTTCTTTTGAAGACAGTGAAGCTTGCACAAGAAACCAACAAGGGGCGGGCAATCATAAGGTGTCATGCAGCAGCATCCAGTCATCGTCAAGCCTGTTGGTCTCCAATCCAAAATAGGCCCGGCGCCCTGAGATTTTAGAGGTGGAGGACTGGAGGGGCAAACTGGAATACACTTTCGGGAGCAGAAATAACTTTCTCCGGGCATCTATATCTGCTACACTTTCGGGTGGCGCTCTTCTGTCCCGTGCGTCTTTTGGCCTCGCCACAGCTGTGAAGATAAGGGCAAGGTACAATGTCACAACCGGGGGGAACAGGGACACCAAACTGCTGAAATGGAAAACATATAAGATCCAACTGTTCACGAATCCATTTCAGTTCAGATAGTTCTTCGATCGAGGTTTTTTGACCAATCGCAGCGGCGGACTCTTAGTCATCATATATAGCCTTCTGAAATATCAGGTTCTTCGATTTTTTTTTCTCAATAAGTTGCAAGTGGATCAAGTTGGAGCTTTCATTAAGATTTCCATAACTCTGAAACCAGACATGTCACGGGAACAATTAAAATGGACCTGCAGTAGAGGGGGTTTTTCTGCTAAAAACATCTGTTCATCACTGTTCCCTCCGATCCAATCCAAATATCCAGAGTCCAAATTATGAGACTCTGCTGGTTCCCATGATGATTTATTTAAAATCACAGGGTGTCGGCAAATACAACTATTGGCTGCACACCTGCCGCCATCAACCTCAGCCATGTCACGACTCACTGATCTGCATCAGCCACAACCAGAGCATGGCGGCCACCACCAAATATCCCATCCTGCCCCTGCCGCCCGCCACACCGATCATCCTGCCGTGCATCCCCCTCTCGCGCGATACCTGAACCTGCTTACCCGCGGTCGCCGTCGCCAAGACGGTACGTGTCGCCGCCACTCACCGCCGGCCGCCCACGCGGCTGGCTGACTAGCGCACACCCGGCTCGCGCAGATCTCCTGATCGGCAGGAGCAGCCGTCGTGTCGTCTTCGGCGGCAGGCAGCTGCTGCCACGCGCCGCCGTGCCCGTGCAGCATCGTTGAGGGGCAGAGCTGGGCGCCAGTGCGCGGGCAGGCAGGCAGGCGTGGTCGCCGCGCACTCAGCAGGGTGAAGGGGACCCAGCCCTTGCCCCCTTGGGCACACGATGCCGATGCACCGAACCTGGGCGCGGAGGAGATCGGCCTATAGGTCTAGGCTAGCTAGGGGCTTGGAAAGGAAAGGAGCAGCAGCCTAATAGCTAGGGGCTTGTATAGTTTCCTAATTTAATCACTAAATTTACTATACAGAATTTCTATTCTCACAGTAAAATATCGGTACATATATAAAGTTCTAAATATAGATAAAATAAAGACTAATTATATAGTTTTGTTGTATTTTACGAGATAAATATTTTAAACCTAATTAATTAAAATTTAAATAATTTTTATTAAATATAAATAAAGTATTACAGTGCGTTAATTTGATACGGTACTCTGCCGGCAACTAAACAAGGCCTGGGCGTCGCTCGATCGCGGAGTGAGAGAGACCGGCGGCGTCCTGCGTGCGTTCCAGCTGCCATATGGGCCGGGGATCGCGAAGGCGCAGCCGCCACAGCGCAGGGCGCGCGACGCATGCGCAACGACCTGATGTGCAGTGCGGAGTGGAAACTGCAGAGCTGGAAGAATCATTCAGATTTCATCGCAGTGCAGGATCTCGATCGAACGCGCGTAGCAGGCCGGTAGGCAGGCAGGCATGTCATCCAGGAAAGGCAGGCAGATCAGTAAAGCCTTCTGTGCCATGACTGCTGTCATCCAGGCTGAAAGGAAGGATTCGGCTTCGACAGAGAACAGTGGGATGGACTGGAAGCGTGTGCCGGCCGGCGCTGGTGAACGGCGAACACGTACTAGACTGATGAACGGCGGCGGACTTGAGACCGCCGCTAGTCTTCTCTGTGCACTAATTAATCTGGCCAGCCCATATGCTGTTACAGATTACTCCAACAGGACTTTGATCAAACGACGAAGTGTGTAGCGATCGATGCCGTGCTGCTTCACGATTCACTCGGTGAAGGACGAGCAGTGAGACAGACGAGACGAGCAGCAGTCCATGGGCGTAGCATAGGCGACGGACGCAGATCGGCACGGCGGCGGTGTTTGGGAAGATGCATGTATGTATAGAGCATGGGAATGGAGATGCAGATGTAGGTACTGCTTCGAACAACTTCTCCTGCGACAGATCGGGAGCTAAGTCGCCAGATGATCCTGAGCTTCATGATAGTGCCTTGGCACTGAAGAAACGATCGACCGGCCGGACGTACTCCCACTCCCGTGCGCTGCACCTGGGCGAAGACCGACGGGTGCAGAGCGCAGTGCAGTGATGGATGGCTCATCACACTCATCATAGCCGGGGGGAAAGGGGTAATGACCTGACTTGACTCTCGCGGCTGCCGACTCGGATGGAGACGGAGATGTAGCCCCCCTGTGATGTGAGCTTAATTGGAATGGGCAGCCAATGGGGATGGGATCATGGGAGGTTTGTTCTGTTCCCCTCGTCTGGAAAGGGACTTGACTGTAAGTAACTTTCAGAACGCCCACACCAGATTAGGTTGCAGAGGGCAGTATTCTATGACAAACTTGTATCAAGTAATGGGAAAATATGAACAGGATCTTGGAAAAAACAAGCTTCTATTCAGGCTTTAAAGGTATCTTGGGAATAGCCGGATACAAATCGTCAGGCTTTCTGCCAAAGAGAAAAGAGGTATATCTACTGTCTGACTTTCACACACAGAACAGTGCTATAGCAACTAACAAGCTCTACTGAAATACATGAGGATGAAAAACTATCATCTCATCAAGCATCTCATTCGGGAAAAATACAAGCGCTACCATCTATAGAGAAGGTGGTTAGTTTTGGAGCATGTACAAGGAGTCTAAGGACTACTCACTTTCCACTAAAGAGGCCTACCAACTCCAACAAACTTAAACCGGTTCTCAGAACAGTGTGAGTGACCGAGGTTTTGAGAAGATGTTCAGCTTTCTTTCGAAAAACCTGGACGACTTTGACACTGGCTGCTTGTGAACTGAGTTGTTGGGAGCATCCTCTACCGCGCCTGTGGCAGCTACTTCTTGTGAGCATGAGTTAGTGAACTGGTCGCTTCGCCTCATGTCCCGGAGAAGCTGAAGTAGCTTCGTCGAGCAGTTTTTCGCTTCTTCGGTTCCGTTCACTGACAAGTCCACTAGGGCAGGGATCACAACTTCCTTCATTACAAGTAGACAATCCTCGGCACTATACGAACATATTGCTAAAAGTATAACCACCGCATGCTCTCGCTCTGTAAGGCTTCCTGTGTCCAGATATTCTGCTACAGAAGCAAGACACCGATCGGTTCTTGTAATACGCACTACAGCTTCTTCCATGTCGCTTAAGTTACGCAAAATCTTCAAACAGCACTCAACAAAGTTTCCTTCACTGAGAATGGGAACAAGCTTTGAGATTATTCCCATTGAAACTAATGAAGAACTTATATCAGTGTCAGATGAAAGCTCGCAGATGATCTTCAGAGACAATTCAAGGCCTTCAGTATCTTCAGATGCCAGTATTTTGAACAATGGAGGAGTAACAACAGAGGCCATCACATGAGATTTTGGACAACTCAAGTGCTTAATCAACTCAAGCAGTGTCAATAAAGCTTCAACTTTTAACTCGGAATCAAGGAAGGATGTGATCAGATGAAATGATTCTTCTTTAATAGATTGAACTTTAGCCCTACATGTAAGAAAAGATATGTTTGAAAATAATCTCATGAAATATGATGTATGAATATAAGTGGCCTAAGACCAACTAAGTAACAGCCTACATAAATATAATGATAAAGCAGGACGATTGTAAGTGTAAGCCTACTTTGCCATTTTATTATACTAAAAAGGATGGAAACATGTATGTTAATGTTACTGAACGCCGAACATAAGAGTAGCAAAGCAAGGGTGCAAATTTGGTCAGAATATATAACCTTACCTACTATTGGAAAGAAAAGCAAGAAAAAACCGAAATCCAGCTTCCTGAGCTTGCACACTGTAGCTGCCAGTTGATTTTCTCAAGAATTCAAGGAATGCTTCAACAAATCCATTTGACATCATAGCATATGAAACCTCACTTTCATAATCAAGAACGTTCTTCAAATCTTTAATTGACTTGTCCTGCAGCTCTAATGGAAGCATGGACAGCTCATGAAAGAAGTTCAGGAACATCTCCTGGTTGAAGTTGTGGAATGACAGATACTTTTGATAGTCAGCATTCCAAGAGAACTGAGAAATGTCTTTTGAATCCTCCATGTCCCTAGTGTGGGATGCATTAGAGACATAACTGGCATCAGAAAATGCAACAGATGTATTGCTGTGATCAATCACAAAACTGTTGGCCTTTCCAGCAATGAGAGGTACTGAAACATTGTGCAAACTTGACATAGAGTAACCATGCAATTGATCTGGTAAGTAACTGTAAGCATTTTCGCTTGGAGGAATAAAATCAGAAAATGTAAAACCATGCTCTTTGCACCAATTGCAAATGAGATCTCTCATGCAGGTATTTGGGATCATGGAGAAGTTCTCTAGCTTCATCTGTGTCCTAGGACAAGTATCATATCCTTCGCTGAACCACCTCTCAATATATTCTCTTTCATAAGTCTGTCCAGATGGTATTATAACAGGATCATGCATTAGCTTTGTTGATATTGGGCAGCAAAACTCTGGAGGTGGAGTAACTACTCCAGACATATTACTGTGATCCTCATAAATCTGAAAGTCCGTTGGTGTGTAACATTTTCCAGGAGCGCTAGCAT
>CM041635.1:48293923-48325426 GCA_023333625.1 Bothriochloa decipiens | reverse complement strand
CCGCGGGATTAAATTAATTAAGGACAAGACAGCAACGGATTAGCAGCAGGCAGCACGCAGCAGGGTGCGTCGCCGGATTACGACAGCAGATTAGTCGAGTAAGCTAGCGAGCAGTTAAGGCCCTGGTCGACAGCAGATAATCTCTAGTGATCCCATTGTAAATTGCCGAAATATACCATGATGGTACCCTAGATTACATGTTGGATTATAATAATCCAATTAGCATAGGAGACCACTGCAGTAGAAAATGCTCAGATGCCCAGGAGACTAATCCGGCACCTATAATCAAAGGATGAATCCAGGTGATCTTTATATTTATCAGATTTGCTTCTTATCTAGTTCAAATGATTATAATATCATTTCTATTTCTATATCTTTATATTCATAATATCTATATTAATCTAATTTAAAAGAGCGAAGTGATTCTCCTATCAGTTTTTTCTCTCATTATCTTAAAAAAAATCAGTTTTTTTCTACTTCCAAAAGTAATCTCCCGTCCATGTTTCATATGCGATATGATGTGGACACATCACTTGTCCTCATATGAGTTAGAACAATTAGTGTTCGGTAATAACTAGTCCATCAATCCGTATTCTCGCACGGGTTAGAACTTAAGAAGTAAATATTTGTATTAATATTTACTTTTAGGTATCATGATGGCATAAGTAGTTAAATATGTCAGTGGTATTAGTAGTGCCGAAAATATTTTTTGAAAGAAAAGTTCAGATAGTTAATAAAATATGAAAATATCATTTCAAAAATTTAACCCTACACCATGTCTCTTAAGATTAGTGATGAAGAGATTAGTGATGGAGTTTGGTGTAAGATTGCGATAGGGAAGACATAGACACCTTCGTTTAAATGATAAGTCGTTTTGACTTTCTTGGTTCATACATTTTGCTATTATTTAGATAATATTATTATATTGAGATGCATAACAAAATAGATGTAACAAAAAAATTAATATGAATTATAATTCATAGAGGGAGTAATAATATCCTCACTTCTAAAGATGTTTTTTACCAACAAAATTTCAAGTAGTAGTGGTTATATTATCAATATAGATATGTCAATCATTTTAATTAAAATTTAAAACATATATCTTAAGTGTGTATGTGAGAGAGATTTGCATGTTGGCACAATATGTATGTTTACTTAAAACAATTTTATTGTATTATTTTTATAAAATTAGCAATGGAGAAACATACTGTGCTTTTAATATTTTCTATAAGCTAATAAAATAATTGTAAGATGTAGATAATTAGTAGAATGTATTAAATTAGTAGTAAATCCATATAGGTGGCCTTACTCATAACATCATGCAATTTTGGTCTCCTATTTTTTTAACATTGTTAGCATGTACATCGAAAATAATCTAACGATATTATATCATAGTAAATAATAAAAATCATACTGAGACTTATTTGTCGCCACTACAATGCTAGATTGCATCCCATGCTCTGGAATCCATTGGATAATTTATTTTTTCATAGTTCCTTCATTGGCTTAATCAATCTCACTTAAAGTTCGCTGATCATCGCATCGCAATAGTAGACTGAAATATTATAATGACGATGATATTAATTTACCTTTTTATATAGAATTACTACACAAAAATTAAATGACAAACACCACGATCATCGTAGACCACAGAAATAGATTTCTATTTATGTGTTGTTGATGAAAATTGGAGCTCTTAATTTTTGATATATATTTCCTTTGAGATTTTATTAATAAATACAATAATTAACTAAACGTGGTAGATATGATAATCTAATATTTTTTATTTTATACTTTGTATTAACCAACTATGAAAGAATATTTGTAATGTTATCTAATTTTTTTTAATTTTTTATTTTAAAAAATATTTTGTATAATAGTATAGGTGGGTAATTTTTACAAAATAAAATAAATCCAATGGTTATTTCAAGAGTTTCTATTTAATGCCAATATGTTTACGATTGATATGAGATTATCTAGTTTATTTTTGTAACACACTTCTAGTGTATTGATACATTAATCAAGTGACATGATTAGTTGGTCAATTTAATATTTTATATTAACTTATCTATGAATAATTATATATAAGGCGGATTTTTTTCTCCTATCTGTATGACCAAGCGCAGCAAAAGTAGGTTTATTAATCTAGTTACAAACATAGTAGCTACAAATAGGTGTATTAATATTAAGATATATTAACTAAGTCAACATGATAGATAAGCTAATCTAATATTTTATATTAACCAACTATAAAGCAACGTCACATTTTTTATTTTGTTTTGAAAAATATTTTTTTATTTAGTATAATAACAAACATAGATAATTTATATGCACAAATAGTTATAAATATGATGGCTACAAATATTTGTATTAATATTAAAATATATTAACTAAGTCAACATGATAGATAGACCAATCTAATATTTTATATTCACCCGACATAGATACTTCCTCCGTCTCAAATTGTAAGTCATTCCAAGAATCTTGGAGAGTTAAAGTAATCTAAGTTTGACCAAATTTATATGATAATGTAATAATAATTAGGATGTCAACTAAGTATCAATGGATTCTTTGTTAATTATGTTTTTATACTATACCTGTTTGATGTTATAAATATTTGAAATATTCTCTATAATTTTGGTCAATTGTGAGAAACTTTGATTCTCCTAGAATGACTTAAAATTTGAGACGGAGGGAGTAATTTATATGCAAAATAGTTATGAACATGATGGCTATAAAATATTTGTATTAATATTAAAATATATTTACTAAGTCAACGTGATAGATAGACCAATCTAATATTTTATATTCACCAACTACTCCGTATGAGGCAACGTCATAATTTTTCTTTTTTTGGAGTACACTTTATTTAGTATAATGGCATGTGTGAGTAATTTATATGCAAATTTACTTTATGTATTTTTCATAATGGCAAAGATGGGTAATTTACCAACTACTAGTACCATGCCCGTGCTAACGCCACGGCTTTAATCTGGAAATGACATGAAATAATCAAACGACCAAATCTTTAAATAGTTTAAGTCACACGCAACCACATAGAAGCATGTACATTATCTAGAATACACTCATCCATAACAAAATGCGTAATTAAATCATGCCTAACATATCTATTGATTAAGTAGATCTAGCAGGTCTCCAGGGATATTATACGTATATTTCTTTGTGCTGCTCTTCAAAATGTCTACTAAAAATTCCGTCCTCAGTGATTCCGAGCTCTGTAGGTTTTAAAAAAGTTAACTCATTAATTTGCTACTATGTAACATATCAAATTTTCATAGAAATTTTGCATGCTTACATTGTTGATGAGCGACGTTAATCTTTTGCCATCCTATAACTTTATGTAGTTGTAGACAAGGAAGCCTGCTATTTTTCTGTATAAAAGGAGAGAGCAAGATTTTCTTGTTGTAGTTAAATCAAATGACTATACATATTTTGACAATAAGGTACGCTAAATTACAAGATTAGTTGTTACCAGTTGGTTCCTTTTGGATGATTTCGTTTGAATTCACGACGCCAAAGAAAAAGATTCTCGTTCCATGCAGGATTGGTAAATTGCATGGCGAGACTGAAATGATTAAAAACTCTCATCAATATTTCTGTATATGGCGTGGTTGGATCTACACCCATGTACGGCAGATTTGGACCATGCGGATCCATAATGTGCACAATTTTGTTAGCAAAGTCCAGTATGAATAAAATATAGAACTTGTCTCGAAAATAAGGCAATAGTACCTATAAAACAAACACAAAGACTATAAGTGCAAAATAAAAATATAAATTTTTGAATGAGTTCAATGAGCATAGATCTTACAGTGCTACAATCTTGGATTTTGTAGTCCCTGTCTGGCCCGCATTGAAGCAATTTTGCTAGTTTTTTATAGTCTATCCAGTCAAGACACCTTGGATCTCGTCCAAATTGTGTTATGTACTGTTCATTTTGCCAAAAAATACACATTATATATTTTTAATTAGTTATATAGCTAATATATGATTTAGATATGAACAAATATTTTATCTTACAGCAAACTGGAGGTCCATGTGGTGGTGTTGGTCTTTCTCTGACAAATACGTTTTGTTGGATGCAGCCATACAAACAGCAAGGTTGAAGCAATCATGATCCATCTCTAAATTTTTATTTAAAATTTCATCAATTTTTCTGCGAATTAAAGAGATCGGATACGGTCTTTCGCTTCGGACCCATTCTTCGCTAAAAACACACGATACCGAACAAGTTAATTATTGTGGTACTTCAAGAAGCGGCAATGAAAAATCAAGAAATTAGAACAAAATATTTTACTTTAGAATGACTTACTCTAAAGATTCAGGGTCTCTGTTCAGCATGAACCATGTACGAAATACAGACAATAGGTCGTTCCTATTTTTCAATGTTATTGTGCCCGACAACATCATTTCAATTAACTCTGATTCATCGAGCATTCTGACATCATCAGGATTATTGTTGGCTTCATTTTCTTCTACATCATCCTGTAACCCCCTCGCCATGTTTAGCGTGGAATTATACAGGATCGCGAATAGCTTTAGCCTAAAGTTATTTATATCATCCTGCAATTAACTAATTGATGATTTTTAACCAATCAAACTAAAGAATTACGAAGAGATATTGATACGAAATTTTACCTGGGTAACAGGGTCAGACAAAGTAGTTCCGGTCCAATATTCTATATAAGTAAGCATCCATAAACCGCAGCTTACACTGTGCAAAATTTAAAAAAGTATGAGATATGAGTGACTCAGATACTATGCCATATACACAAAAGTATAGATGATGTTTTACCCATCTGTTTGCATTTTGTTGGTGATCATATGTTTTTTTGGCCAAGATGCTATCTCGATACCATGTTTTCATTTTGTTAGATCCAGTTGTATGAGCTTTGCCATGTGCTTTATTAGCCTTTCCATTCCTATTAACTGTTACGACCAAAACACTATGATTAAGAAGAGAGTATTAAAGAATTTAGAAATATTTACAATGAAGGCGTACCACAAAATTGAGATCTGGAAATTTTTCCGTTTTTGATCCGAATGAATCCAAAACATGTATCTCACCAACTGAAGCATTAACAATGCCTAAGTACCGGTGATACTTCACAATATTAATTGGAAGGAACACCTGTAATAATAAAGTTTTTTTTCCAATTTTTTATATATCTTTGAATCAACAGAAAATCTGAATCTATAAGAGTTCACAGTGAAGCTTACCATATGAGCGTTTAAATAATTTCGTATCTGTGTTTGAATCAAGTCAGTTTTACCATAGTTGGGGTATGTCTCAGCGGCCTCTCCATCACGGTGTAGCAATTGAGTAATAAAGGTATTTTCCAAGTAAACGTCTCCACCTTCTCTATGCAGATTATGTTCCTCATGCCGCATCATTTGGATGTATGCACTTATGACCTGAAAGTTTGTATTTTGTTGATTAAAAACGGCACATAATTTGCATGGACATGTGTTGAATGCCCTAACGTGCTAATACAAAATCAGTTTTAAAATGCTTACAGCGCCATTCAGATCCATTTCTTCCGCTTCAGCACTAAAAAGGCAGTCTAGGTCATCTCTTTTTACCCAAGCATCCTCGATTCGGACAAGTTGAGTATCATACTGTGTTCCTATCATGTAATCAATTACATTGTAATCTTCTTGTGTACATATGTAGTCTACAACCAAAATAAATTTACTAATTAATTCAAAAATATTAAAAAAATAAAGAAATATTTAAATGACTCACCTTGAGGCAGGATTTTTGCATTACTCGCCCTCTTAGGTTTATTATATCGGGGTATCACCATCACATCCTCATCATCATGCACACTGGCTTCTTCTTTTTCGACATCAACTATTTGTACAACACTATCTGTGATATGCACTTTATCTTTGATATGCATTTCTGACTTGTCCCTAATACCTGACTGCATATGCAATATTATAATTATAATATCAATTTAAGATATACATGAGTGGATATGTGAGTTGTTTAAGAGATCGTTGCATACCACGTCATCGTCGGCACGCTTCCGCTTCTTGTCAACTTCTGATTCTAGAATCACCATCATCTCGGCATCGTCTTTGCCGATAGGTCCCATTGCTGACGCGCTCTCTACGTCCTTTTTCATTTCTTCTGCATTGACAAGAATCAGGCGTTGGTCCCTCGACAGGGCTACCAGAAGTCATAATCAGGCATTGAATTGATACAAAATGCTACCTGATTTGTCTGCCAGGTTTAAATTTTCTTCTGTGGATGGTGTATCAACTACGGCACGATCACTCGTCATCATGTTTTCTTCTAAATAAACGCATCATAAAATAAATTAAAGATTTAAAAGCACCATGAGGCCTCATCTAAAGAGGGAATGTTGATAAAATTTGGATTAGATTACGAAATTAGAAAAACACTCAATTTTTAAATGACAATAGATTAGATTATGAAATTAGAAAAACAACCCACTTATTAAAAGCATACCTGTGACATTGGTGATGTCGCTTAGTGCATCACGTGTATGACCCGGTGTAGACATTGAATCCACCTGAATGAAGAAAAAGGAACCACAAAAAGGCAATAACTTTATCATAAGATGTAAAATGAATATACATAGATGCACTTAAAAATAATAGCAAGCAGCAAGGAAGGATAGTAGCTACTAATACACTTTTGTTAGTTACTGAATGTACATAGATGTAACTCTGAATCTCTTGAAGATAAATGCATAGTAGCAAGTAGCAAGGAAGCCAATTACAAGTAGCTAGAAGAAATGGGCGATTGTAATTTCTAGAAGAAATAGCATTCACTTTCAGTAATCGATCCAGTTCCATCAATGAGTAAAACGCACTTACCAATGCATAACATTTGAATGGATACATTTTGTTTTTTTAATACATAATACATGTATGCACCTACGAACCCGTCCAGGACATGATTGAATGAATACGTTTTGATTGTTTAATACATGTATATGCACCTTCGCCGGCGTCCAGGACATGATCCACGAATACATGTACACGCACCTTCGCCGGGCGGCGTCCAGGACAGGATCCACGAACAGAACTATAGATCGACGAACCTGCGTGGTGGCTGGCAGTCCCGATCCGGCGTTGTTGCAGCGGCGCCGCGCGTCATTGCAGGCGGCCTCCTCCTGGTGCGCCGCTGGTGTCTCCACGGCCTCCTCCCGGTGCGCCGCTGGTCGTTGCAGCCAGGGGCCGGCGACCCGTCACGCCGCACGCCGCCACGATGGTCGCGAAGATGATTCAAATTTACTTACTTTGCCGTGATTGGTGTGATGATTGCTTGGATTGACCTGATGACGTGATTGACTCAGCGTTAGTGGGCTACGTTGATGATTTAGTGGGCCGTTAGGGATGGATGTTAGGTGGGTTGTATGTTTGTCCGGTCTAACGGCCCAAGAAGTTTTCAATTATAGTGAAGATGAGGCAACGTCATGATTTTTCTTTTTTTAGAAAATAGGCTTTATTTAGTATAATGGCACGTGTGGGTAATTTATATGCAAATTTAGGGGGGTTACTTTATGATTTTTCATAATGGCAAAGGTGGTAATTTCTTTATAAATTACAATAGATCCAATGGCTATCATCGAATATGATGATTAGAGTCTAGGAAATTAAAGGCCAGATGTTTCTGATTATTGTGAGATTTTCTTGGATTTATCTTTTTTTCTTAGCGCATCTGGTGAGAGTTAACGTGGTGGCTCCGTTGAAGCCTCTAATTAGTAATAGTTTTCATAATAGCAAAGGTGGATAATTTCTTTTTAAATTATAATAGATCCAATGGCTATTATCGAATATGATGATTAGAGTCTAGAAAATTAAAGGCCAGATGTTTCTGATTATTGTGAGATTTTCTTGAATTTATCTTTTTTCTTAGCGCATCTGGTGAGAGTTAACGTGGTGGCTCCGTTAAAACCTCTAATTAGTAATAGTAAGATTCTAGATTTTAAAAGGTACTATTGAATTTGTTGTAATGTACGATTACGAGACACTGGTATAGTCTAATTGCAACAATCTAGAAGTTGTTTAAACAAATCTTATGACGACCCTGCTGAGATTCTTCGCCAGGTCTGACCTGACGGCGGCCAGGGTGTGAGTGATGTCAGTCGCCCGACCGGGTCGGAAACTTGAAAGCTTTTTTTTTTTTTTTTGAAAGCTTTGTTTATATACTCAGATACATATGTTTGTGCTTGGAAGATGCTGGCCTCCATCACGAGCTGGCTACCTGGCTTATTCCAGAAGCTGGTCTGCTGATAATGAGTGGCTCTAAGTTTAAGCTTTGGCTGCCCTCAAACCGAACCTAATCTTTTTGAAACCCAAGAAGCAGACTCCCAGCCTCGCGCGACTTTACGGCCAATGCCGAGCCGGTTCGTTATGGTGACCCGACTGCCGAGAGGTGTCCAGTGGCCCGGCGCTTGCGATCGCGCGATGACGCGGGCGGGATTGGTCGCCTGGTCACAAGCATCTCTGCTGCCGGTGGTGGCGGCGTGGCGCCTTCTTCTTCTCCCGTGGTGGAATGGAAAGACCTCAGGCAACCGGGTTCGGCGAAATGGGGCGGCCGGTGGACGTTTCCAGCGACACCGGTGCGCCGGCCACAAGCCAATCGCCGCTGCAACTTTTTCTGCAAAAAGGCCGCGCGGATGGATACCGAACGCGAACGCCTCCTCCAAGAACGGCCCCGGGCCACCCGATTCCATAGACTGGCCAGCCATCGGTGCCGTGTGGCCGTGCCCGTCTCCGCGCTCGGCCGTTGGCCGACAGGGGATGGCCCGCGCTGCGCAGCCATGTTGGTGGCTGGTGCCTGCCCTGCCCGCCTGCCGGTGGGTCGAATCTTTCGCCTCCGTTTCGATCCACCGGTCAGATCTACTCCCGCCGCCGTCCTCGTCATCTGCAACCATCGTCACCGCGACGTCTCCCCCGCGGACGCGACGCGACGCGCGGAAAGCAACGCGCTCAGTTCGGGGTGGCCAGGTTTTTTTCCCGGTGCGGCTCGTGTTGTACGTGACAGAAAGAAGGCATGGCCTTGCCGATGCCGCGCACTGGCATTCTTTGTGCACGATCGGATGAGCGAGCGTGTGGTTGGTTCTCGGTTGGGCTCCGAGACGTGGCCACGTACTAAATCGGGTGCGCGAGAAGGCTCCCCCTTCGCTTCCTCCAACGCCATGAA
This sequence comes from Bothriochloa decipiens, assembly GCA_023333625.1. NCBI lineage: Eukaryota > Viridiplantae > Streptophyta > Magnoliopsida > Poales > Poaceae > Bothriochloa > Bothriochloa decipiens. The sequence goes on along the minus strand of CM041635.1, from coordinate 48,316,221 downwards.
CCCATGATGTTGAGACTTTGCGCAATCCGTACAGACCCGGCACGTCGGGGAATGTTTGTGTGTTTCGACGTGTCGGAACAACCGTCGCGGACATGGGGACATGGGCTAGTGGTTGTTGGCAGGTGGACACGACGGTTCTGTCTCGACAGTTACCCCGGTGGTAGTGCTCTGCTCTGTGGATTCTGTGTGGCACGTTCTTTTTCGTGTCCGTGGACACGTATTCGATCTTCCTTTCTTCTAGTTAAAGCCAGGCGATCCGATCCTGATGAGCACAAGTCTCGCTCTCAGTCGGTCTATTACGAACTGAGATGCACGCGCGCGCGGGGCGGTAGCGTTGTAGAAATCGGTGGCCAAATGGCCATGATCCATACTATGCGGCACGGCATGGACGCCCACTCCGCCGCACGTGGACGCGGCCGGCCGATGGCAGAGACGGGGAGACGGGGACCACCAAGCCGTGTGCCCCCGTGTGCGCCGTGCGAATCATCGGCGGGCGAGTCGCCGGAGCCGATCAGTTCCCAAATTCACCCCGCTTTTCTTTTCTTTTTTCTCTCCCGTTCCTGTCTTCCAGTACCACCACGGAGCCATTCACTGCCACCGTGCCACGTTATGAGATGGAATAGTACGTGCTCTGACCTCTGAGCCGTCGCCGCTGCACGAGCGCGTGCCTGGTTTCCCGTGGCGCGTAGCGACGGGGGCCTCGGCGCACACACGCTCGACCGTACCCCCGCGCGAGAGAGGACATGGCTGCGTTCAAACTTCAAAGCTGAGGCCGGCCGGCGACCTCATCAGTCGTCACGCTCAGCCGATCAGCGACCGGGTACGCGCAGCCGCGCAAGGCAGCGACGTCGTTGCCGCGGGCAGGCAAACCTCGACCGTTGACCTCCTGGCTCCTGTACAAGCCGCCGGAATCATAAATAAAGAAAGGTATAATACTCCTATACTACTACGTAGCAGTTTAAAACTACTAGCGATGCTAAATAAAAAAGCAGTTTAAAACTAGCGTCAGGTGATCTGGTCACGAGATGCGTCGTGGAAACTGGCACAGGTTATTCGCGCTACCAGATGGATTAATAAAAGACATCGATGGATCGGGTGCCGTTTCTTCTCGCTAATACGAAACGCAACGGTTGCATATGAATCTGCCGCAGTGGAATTGGAAAAAAGGACGCGTACGCGACCCTTTTTTGACCGACAAAGGCATCGCCATTCGTTGGTGAATGTGAGCTAGCATCGGAGAGAATAGTGTGTGGTTGGTCGCTTGGTCTCGGGGGCGCAAAGCTGGGTGGCAGACTGCCGGGTCAGTCACTCGATCGGTTAAGAAAGGTACTCGATCGTATGCTGCATGAGCCGCTGGTGACGACAACACGGGATCAAGCTAGTCAGCTAGCTATGCATCGAGGTGGGTGGGATAGGAATATACAGAAAGGAGATGGAAATGGAATGGGTGGTGGCTTTGTTGCCAAAAGTCCAATACGCGCCAACACACGCAAAAGGCAAAGGAGGGAGATACGAATACGACGGCAATGCTCGCTCACGATGACGATGGCTTCGAACTTGAAACTTCAAACGCGACTAGTATCTGTGCATGACCGCTTCTCCACTTGAAGAAGCCTTCTCGGTGGCTCGGTGCTCCGGTGCGCATGCTTGCAAGTTGCAACCGAGCGGTGACAAGCGGCGTAGGCCGTAGCCGTAGGGGTTGACCCTCGACAGTGATCAGGGCACAAACCGCGACGTTTTAACTTTGACGGTCGTCCCGTCCTAGGTCCCAGCCAGGTGCTCTCGTCCTGGTCGCCCAACGACACACATTAGGCCAGTTTCAACGGAGATTTTACGAGGGTGTCATGTACATTAAATAGAGCGACACATCGGCCAAAAGAGAATCTTTGTATGAAATGGAGAGGAGACAGAAGGGAAACGTTTCATTCCGGTGAAACGAGTGAGCACTCGAAAACTGTGTAAAACTTCTATTGAGACAGTTGAATTGTTTCATGGGCTAAAAAATAGTAAAGTGAAACCGTGGAGAAGAGAGAGAGAGACTGTGGGACCTATACAGCTAAAAATAGTAAGTGAAACTGTGCAATGAAATGATGCATTGAGAGAGATACATTTCATTTACAATTTCATGTTTTTAGAAACCGGGACATGCAACATCGCATTGACGCCGGTCTTATAGTACGCGTGTGTGGGTTTGACTTCGCTCGTCAAACGGAGCAATCAGAGACGTGCGTCAGCTAGCGCAGGGTGCTGTCAGTTCAATCCGATGTTAGCGTACTACTGACAGAACGGCGGAGCGAGTCAAGGGCGGCTCACGTCGGTCGTCGCGGCGCGGCCTGCTCCATGTACTTTGTGTGTTTAGAAAAGTCACAAAGCCCACAACCAAACGCAACATACGAAACCGAGATCAAGAGCAAGTTGGAAGAAAAATACGCGCCATGCCGCCATGTTACGTTGCGTACGGCGGTTCAGGGCGTCGCGTCGATGTCTCTGAACGTTTCAGTGCGACGACGAGGAGGGGATCAGGGAACGAATAAGGCAGCAGGTACACACGCGCGCGGCAGCCACGATCACGAACCATACGTGAGTACGTGACGGATGAAGGAAGAGCGAGTCCGACCGGGGCAGAGTGCCAGCAGAGAGCCTTGCGGGATCTGACGACAGAAGACGCGCGTATGACGTCGCATGCGCTTTAATTTTGCACGACCTGGCCCCCGCGGCCCCGCCGGGATATGTGAAACGTCGCAGTCCTTTGTATGCACCGGCGGCGGCAGCAGCACCGACGCCTGTTCTTCCTTCGTACGTGGAGCTGGGTTGTTGATTTGTTTCTTCCACGTACCACGCGCTCGCCAACCCGGTCTTCCTTTGCCATGTCGTCCGGCCGCCGCGCTGAGCCGCTGATCATGGTCGGGGGGCGTGCTGAGGTCCGGTCTCCGGTCCGTCTGGCCGGATGAGCGAGCGGGAAGCCGGGAAGAGGCTCCAACAGACAGGGCCCGACCGGCCGGGCGGCCATGGCATCATATATGCTAAGCTAAACGAACGTTTCTGTCACGTTCCAGGACGTGGCACTTGAATCATGCTGCCAGCTCAGGCCAGGGCTTTGCCGTTTGCTGTCTTCACTCCAAGCGAACCTTTGTTAACAGCAGGAGAGATGTTAGAGACGCGAGATGGTACAGTTACAACTGGGCCGTGTAGGACAGATTGTATCAGACTGAGCCAGGCGAGCCCACGTCCTTGAGATGGGCATCGCGTTGTTGATTTGGCAGGCCACAAGGCCGCGTAAGTACACGGGATAAGTGGTCATGGAATAAAGGACCCACAATTGCATACGGCCCGACAAGCCCCGCTCGGGCTCGTCTGCCCCCGCGAGGCCATGATAGTGTGCTGTTCTACTCCGGTGCATAGCCAGCCGCGTGGGGTGGGGGCCGTGGGGCGCTCAACGCCCAGCAAGCAGCGAGCTCCTGTCCACAGGGCGGCGGCGCAGGCGCCGTGGATCTCCTTCAGCCGCTCAAGGTGACTGTCTGACTCTGCTTTGAATGTTAGGTGAGCACGCACCCCGTCCATCCTACGCGATCCGCGCGTACGCCAGGCGTTTGCGTGAATGCCTCTTGGGCACTGCCACACTAGGAGTGGCGATGGCATGACCGGTGAATCCGGTGATCGCCACCCATTTAATTAACCTTCAGTTGTTTAGCACAAATGTCTTCGATGCAAGGTGGTATTTACATCACCGGTGATCTTGCCGTGCAAGATGAAGGTCTTAGACGCTCTCCCTCTGGACTCTGGTGGGGTGATCTTGCAAATTGTCTACATATGTACCAGTTCGCATCTTCGTATTCGCACGGAGTGAACAAAACTGAAACACCGTTGCTTCATTCTACAGTCATTGTCCGAGCCATATGCCAATTCAGTTTCCTGTCTGCAAAAGTTGCTCCACTTGTGTTGGAACATCAGGTTCCGAAGATCAACTGGATCTTATTCCTTTTCTTTCTATTTCTTTCATCACCTCCTCCCACAGTGGTGTCATCACATCTTATCTGGGTATCATTCTTTACCTCCTAGGCCACAGACCGTTTATCAACTTTCTTTTTCCTGTGAGGTTCCCTGCCTTCAAAAGTTCATATCTGCGTCGGGAATCCAATCTTTCAGATGCAATATTAGATGATTCTTCTATTATTATGACATCACCGTCACATACATTCCATGCTTATTCCTAGAGAAATGCACACTTTCGGAGAAATCTGTCTATTTAGTCTTTCCGAGAGTATCAGAATAACAGAAAATTAGGATATTCCATTCCCCCTGTAGATCCTCCCACAGATCCTTCGCTTGCATCCAAACACTGCTGCCTAAAGGTTAAGTTCATTTGACTATAACTTTTCATGTTTGTATCTAAAGTCTGCCGCCTTCTGCATTAGGTTCGTTTGACCATAACTTTTGACGTTTGTATCCATTTTATAGTGTTTTTCTGTTCATTTCATGGCTCAGGATGATGGTGTGGTGAACCTTGTGTTTTCAGTTACAATAAAATTTGGCATAGATACATAAAATCAAGGAGCAGTATATTTCTAACTTTTGTAAGTAAAACACAAATTAGTTGGAACCCAATACTGTCTTCCCTAGATTGAAATAGCAAAATTCAGTTTGGACTTTGGAGGTACGGTACAATAAACAGTCAACTTATACTTGAGTCATTTTTCCTAAAAACTAGACTTGTAAAACTAAATTCCAAGTTGATTGAGGATGCTACAATTTTTCGTGGTGGGGCTTGCTCCCAGCAGCACCCCAACAAGGTGATGAGAAAGTATCCATGGGCGATCTGCAAATGTTCAATGTCCTTTAGTTTTGTTCTGATGTGACTGATGTAAAGCAGTACCAGTATTACGTACATTCAGGGGAAAATCTAGGCATGGACTTTCTACTCTCATGATTACTCAATAGTTGTTTTATTCATCACAGATCCCTTTCTAAAGCTCCAGATGTGTTCACAGTCAAACGTGTGGATGCTGGCAAAGACACATATTCTGTAGCACTACGTTCTTAATTGAAATCACGAGATCAATTTGGAGAAATACAGAAGGTTCTCTTTCAAAATGAGGATAGGACAAACAATATTTCTATGATTCCTACAAAGAATTGTTACTTTTTACTAAATGCTAATTTCCTTGTTGTAGCATCTTTTTCTTAGTGCTGTTTCAGTATATGGGGAATATCAACATCTGAAAGAAGAGTGATGTTTCTACCTGTACCAGTAAAGATACATCCATTGCTATCAAGGTAACACAAAATGGTCCCATTGTGTCTTCTAATCATGTCACTGTTGAATCATCTTTTCTTCATTTGCTTTTTTTTTGAAGTGTAATTGTAGATGACTACATTTGAACTTAAACTGTCCAACTCCAATACTACAGGAGTTACTGCCATGCCATGTAGCCTCTTTGTATTTGGTTTGGTACTGAAATATCAATAATTTAAGGTAGGTTTAAGACAGAAACATTATTAATAATTTTGTTGAGATACAAATTCTGGAATAATATTGTTTTTGAGAGAATTATTCTACAAAATAATGAATATCAAGAGACAGTGCAACTTCACTGTAATCTGTATACAAGTTCAACCAAATGTTGTGCTCAACTTACAGAATAAATATGTAACAGCAAACACTTAGAAGAAACTAGAATGGTTTAACCATTTGAAAAAAATCATATGTGCTACATGCCTAAAGGGGCGTACCCAGTGCCGTAGGCTCCCGCACTGCGGGGTCTGGGGAAGGAAAAATAGCCAGCAGTCATCCCTGCACAAATGTGCAGAGGCTGGGGCTTAAACCCTGGACCTCTTGGTCACAGGCGGTAAAGCTCTACCTCTTGGTCACATATGAAAAAAAAATCATATGTGCTACATGCCTATATTCTAAATTTTGTTTAAGTTTTTTCATGAAGAATAGTGTTGTTTAGACCTCAGAAGGCTAGATTTCTAGACTCCATCTTCTCTTGAGGCCTGTGTCCAATAAAGTTCTATCTGACGATACATTGCTGAATAAAATATCCAATTTGTCACCATAACACTGAATGGGGCTGATGATTGAGACGGCTATCGAATCATTGGGCCCAATTTATCCATTGAGCAGAGAATGTTATATCCATTTTTTTCGTTTCTTTCTTCTGCCCATCAGTTTTTGTAAATGCTTTCAATAAGTAACCCTATCCTTTGTGGCTCAATAAAAGCTCCTCTTTCTCTAATCAAGGACAGGCCACATAGGCATATGTTAATGTCTGTTAACTTATGCTGAGTTTGGTATCATTTTAGTTAAAAGGTTCTGATCAATATGAAAGAAAGAGAACTGAAGGTAATGATGAAGACTGACCCACCTCTTATGGACTGCACAAGAGAATCTTTATGAAGATTGGACGCGAAGAAAAGAAATAAAAAGTTCGTCATCTTCCCCAGCAAACCTGAGGTTCTGGTTATCCCTCCCAACAAGTTGTAATACGTGAGGAATTAATGGAGCAATGAAACTTCAGCTCTCTCATACAGCTTCCTCCTATATAGGCTTGTCAACTTGTTCTGTACTGTTGATACACCCCCACCTCTACTGGGTATTATTCGATGCTCCCTCTATATAAAGAGCACCATTTCCCTAACTCTTTGATCCAAACAGACACAAGCAGCAGTCATTACTTGCCCTGCATCTCTCTTAGGTGTTTTCTCTTGCTGAGTAAAGAGAACAAGAGGGAGGAAAAACAATGAGTTCGTCCTGGACCGACAGTCAAAACAAGCTTTTCGAGAGTGCGCTGGCAATATATGACAAGGACACACCAGACCGCTGGCACAAGGTTGCCCGAGCAGTTGGCTGTGGAAAGACAGCTGAGGATGTGAAGAGGCACTACAGATGGCTGAAGAAGGATGTGCAGGAAATTGAATCTGGAGAAGGCGGTCAAGGATCCCACTCCAGCAGCTCTGGTGCTAGTGGAAGCAGCAGCAATTCTTGTGGTAGGAACAATGATGACAAGAGGTAGTAGAGTAGAAGCTCTCTACATCTCTGCTCCATCTATGCATCATGGCATTGCATCGCATATTTTCTTACTATGCTGTTTAGCACGTTAGCCTTTGGCACACGTGCTTGTTGCTTTTGTTTTATATTGATGATGCAGACACTTGAGTTTGAAACTGTTTTTGGCTTAATGTTCATTACTTTCTTTGTTCCATTGTCCACCGATTTTCTTTCTCTCCCTCTAATCTTCAACATTCCTTTTCTAGCTTGTTCCTTTTGTTTCCCCTTTACTCACCTTTTAAATTGTATGTATGCATGGGCCCAGTCTTGACTATCATTGTCATATGCTTTCCAAAAGTTTAAGTCAAAACCATGGTTCTTAAGATTTGCTGCATTAACTAATTTCTTAACGTTTATTTATGTGGTTCTTAGTTTGCTAATCAGAAATCCATGGAAAAGGAAACATATGCTTGTTTCCCTTCTTCTTCTTCTTGTTGTTGTTCTTTTTGAAAAAGAGTTTCCCTTATTTTTATGAACTTGCCTATATAGGTTATACTGCAGCGCAGTTGTCGTGTTTCATCTTAGGATAGTCCCTTACTATGGTGCGGCCCTTTTTTATAAGGATTATTTACAACTGATAATGTGATTTCTTGCCCTTGGTTGTTCTTCGTGATTTAAACTTTATTTTAATTGGAGTTTACCACCTTTCTCCATTATTTAGCTGTCGATCACCAGTTTGCTTGGCAACTTGCAAATTCAAGTAAATGGAGGATACACTATAAATGACAAGTACAGCTAAATCCTGGTTGACAACACCGTTCATTTGAAGTGGATAACTGTGGCTGTTATCTGCTCCAATTTAGTTTCAGTTTATACATTAGTTATCCTGGGAAATATTGGATAGCCTCCAGTACACCTCTGCAGCTGCCGATCTGAAATACTACCTGATCACCTTAGTGCTGGCCTGGAAATTCTTTTCTGCAAGCAATAACCATTATTAGTTTGTGCTGCTACCACTAAACTTCTGTAAAGCTGAGCACCCATCAATATTTCTCTTTTTGTTTTTGAGAAAAACATGAGGGGAGCACGCCTACCGAGCTCATTTTATAAAGATATGTCTGTACAAACAAATCATATTTCTCTGTGAAACAAATAGGCAATTTTAGAATGCCTTTCCAAGGTATTCTTTTTCTAGAAGTAGCCTTTTACTCCCAGTCCCCATGCCTATTAACCTTGTGCATATTCGTGTAAAGTTTTTCATCTTACAGAACAACTACCTTAAAGGTGTTCAGCTTATGACATGTTGCAGATGCAAGCTCTTTTCACTAGTGGGTTTTTTTTTCTCTGTTGTGTTGCATGAGAATGCATACCGAATTTAGCTTTCACATCTTTCCAATATTCAGCCAAGGATAACAGTGACCCATTGTGGCTTCTTATTTCAGGATGAGGCACCCCAAACCGCAGTGAATGTGACCTTGGGAGAGCTTATCTCTAGAGCCTAAAGCAACAATCAGTCCACAGAACTAAAAAAGCATGATTGGTGCACTCTCTAGAGATGTTAACTATGCTATTTCGTGGCTTCCATCCAAGTGTATGTCCGGTCTGTTGTATTCTGCTACCTGGTAGCGTTGTGCTATACTGCTATGCTATGCTACGCTATGCTACGGTGAAATAAATAAATCTGTGGTTCATTGTGTGTGGTGACTGTCTTTTACTCCAATCTTCCAATTCGGCATGCCTGTGGTGTTGAGTGAGTCATTGAACGACATGCGTTCCGTTTGTCGCCATTATTTGCTGATTCTGCTGACTGACGTGATAACGCGGACAGGCTTTGGCCTATCTCCAAACTGTTCCAAGTACTAAACAGTTGTATGATAAGGGCTGTGTTTAGTTACTTAGAAATCATCCTAAAATTTACTATACAGAATTTCTATTACCCGTCACATTAAAATGCCGGTACATGCATGGAGTACTAAATATAGATAAAATCAAAAACTAATTACACGGTTTTGTTGTACTTTACGAAACGAATATTTTGAGTCTAGTTACTCAAAGTTTAGATAATTTTTATCAAATACAAATAAAATGCTACAGTACGCTGAGGTGACACGAGATGACATTTCGTTTCAAAATTCACGGGAACTAAACACAGCCCAGAAAAAACTGGTCATCTTGGACAGGTGACTCGACGATCCGTAAAAAAGGATAACTGACCAGGGCATCAAACTGTGCAGGCTGGTCCCTGAGCAGCGCCGCAACACCCCACATGACCCTTGGCAGCTACGAGCCGAAGATGCGCCAAACTTTGATCAAAGTTTCATCTAATGCATATATGTAATTCTAGCTCTATCTTTACTCAAATATTTTTAAATTTAACTAGTAAGTTTATAGAAAATAGTACAATACTTATAACACAAAATAGACATATTAAAGAACATACCTTGGTAACACTGATTTCATAACTCATAAATATTGGCATTTTTTAATATAAACGTAGTCAAACTAAAAGTGGTTTGACTCGATACTATTTTATCTTAGAACTGTAATTTTTTTTGGACTGAATACAGTGCAAAACCACAAAATCTGTAGCCTAACAGAACAATCGCCTCAATAATCAGAGTCACAACTGCAAAGAGACTTAAATCATGGAAGGAAAAAGCTTTAAATTGACGTGTTCCAGAATGGTTGGCATGTCACACGAGGTGGTCAGCGTAGCGGCTAATATGGAAAAGGCAATACGTGAGTTTTGTGTTGTGTTGTGCATATCCGCTTGGCAGTCTCCGAAGACAGGAAAATGAGTAGGGAATACATTGGAGCATTCAGAGAGACATGCATTGCCTCCATGATTGATGAAAGAAACCTTATCCTGAACATGAATGTCATGAATTTGGGTTAGTCAGCGTTTTCTGTTTATGTTGCTCAAGTTTTGCCGACTAGGCTCAACTTGCAATTGTTGGACGCACTGGTTATGCTGTGTCGACTGGCAGTTCGATTCCCATCTAAATTTTTTAGGGAAATGTAGTACTTCCTTGCTCCTAAAATATAACCAATAGTTTATCCCAAGTTAAATGGTTAGGTTTGACCAATCTAATAATACAATATGGAATTATGATACCAAATTAGTATTATTGGATCCATTATGAAATACTTTTTGTATAATTTTTGATGTGGTAGATGTTAAATTAGGACAAAACTAGGTTATATGCCTATTCGTTTAGGGGAAAAATGGTTATATACCTTTTGTCACAAGCCACACACCTTTGTTTGTCACCATTTATGATCTCCATTGATGCGCTTGTCAACAAATTGGGGATAAAGATTATAAATCTAGGATTTAGGGATAAAGATGCTAATCTAGGATTGGATGGTCGAGGTCTTACTCCTTTAGCCAAAGGGTGTGTACTATGCAATGCAAGTTTCTAGACAATTTAGTATATAATTTCTACATTGGGAGCACTCTTTCTTTAGTGTAAATTAGTACATCTCCTTTACACCTTCTTCTCCTCAAACCCAGCTGCCCATGTTCCGCCTATCCAGTGGCCATTGCCTCTAGTGTTATCAACACTGCCATTGCCATCTTCTGTTGTCACCCCACAAACCCCATATCATTACCGTCTCTGTCTTCACGAACCACTCATTACTGTTCTCTATCTTCTCAAACCACTCTAGTGCTAACCATGTGTCCACTACCTCCTACTTAGATGGTAACACACTCTACCCTACCTTGTAAGCACAACTACCATTGTGGCGGCCTTCCTCTAGTATGGATGAAATATCATTCTAAATACAGCAATATAAAACCCCATAAACCTTAAAAGGTCCTGCCATGGATGTGCAAGATGGCACATAGTGAAGAAAGCACTGGGATAAATGGTCATTGTAAAGAAGGAATCTTGTGGTTTTATGATTATTTAAGATATCCGAGCAGAGGGATATTGAAGAAAGCTCTTTGATTATGTTTTTATGACTTTCTATAACTTACTATTTATATAGCATTCTAAAAAAAAATCTTAAGCTGCATTTGAATCAATAGGGCCGATTTTGTGTATGTCTTTCTACTTTGTATTTAGTTATTTCTTACATAATCCAATGGATCACTTTATTTTACTAATTAAGTATAGTAAATCAATAAGAGGATTTACCAAATGAGGAATAGTTTGTCCGACTGGCTCAACCTGCTTGCTACTACTTTTGAAGAAATGCTTTCTGATTTAAATTAAAAACACTTTTATGATGCCTCTTTTATGGAGAGCATGACCAGTTCAAAACAACATAACCCATTAATTAGGTACCATATTAATTACTGAATTGAATATCTGATAACAAAAAGACACTACTATACACTACAAGAAAAAACTATCTATTTTGTTTCGTCGCTGATAGAAGCCATAACACAAGCCCATGACAAGCTTTCGCGCACTACCCTCAACACCCAATGGATGGATCGAGGTGAGACTCTTTCATGGCAAGTATGGGTGAAGTTAGTATTGGAGTGATCAATTAGGATTACAAAAGAGACATCCGCCCATTATAATTGAGTCGGGCTAGTCAAGGATGGTGATGCAAAGTCCCGAGATGCATCCATCAAAAATTGACTATATGATCGCAGAAGCAAAGAAACTTTCTTTGTTGTTGATGTAAGTGTTGTTGAAGAGAGAATCCAATCATATAGAAATGATTTGGCTCTTCTAGCTAGGGAAAACACTAATTTAATGGTATAGTCGAGGCATGCACTTGTTTGAGTTTCTAATACTTGTGCAGATGACTTTAATTAGAAATTTCTTTTTACCCCTAAAAATGCAATACAAATTCGGTCATGGCAACTGGTAAATCTGCATAAATGACCTCTAACCTTTTATTTTTTCTAACAAATTTAGTGTTAAAAGGACAGAATTCACAAGGCAAGTTCCTCCTACCAGCAACCTCTGAACATTTCCAGCGCAATTTTACATCTAAATAAAGGTCTCGCTCGAGGATTCGCGCGCGACGTGTTCGATTGGCAACGGCCCGCCTGTAACTGTACAACCTCCGGGCCGAAACCCAACATCCCGGACAGGCGGACTCGAACTCAAACCCTAGAAACGGTGGCCATGGATTCGGGAGGCGGAGGAGGGAGCGGCGCGCACAAGGCAGCCTCGGGCTCCGCGCCCTCGCCGGCGCCCCCGGCGCCCAACCCCACGGCGATGCTCTCGGCGCTCATGAGCAAGCGCGCCAAGCTCCAGGAGGAGCTCCGCTCCATCGAGCGCCAGGTTAGGTCTTCCCCACCTCCCACTGTCCCTCCAGGATCCCTTTTCGGTTAGGGTTTGTGTCGGTGGGCGCGTATGTTGTTCAAAAGCTGCGATCTTTCTTTCTTCGGGACCTTCACGGGACTTGCCGTTGCCAAAGATATGAAACCCTCGCTCCATCTCTTGGAGAACTGTCGGACATTTTGATTTGAGGCACTGCGAAATCGAGATCGTAAGAATTCAACTCACAGATGTATGTGACAAACAAGATGTCCTAAAATGCGTGTATGGCTCAAGAACAATGCCAATCCTAGTGATAAACAAAGTTTCAATACAACTACATTGAACCCTGATGTTATTGCACATGCACAGGGCCATCGTGCCCTTCAATCCTAAAGAATATAATATACATTGGAGAGGATGGAAGTAACTGTGACTTCATTTCTGTGGAGGTCCCGACACAGTGAGCAAAGTTTGCTATTGGATTAAATCAAGAATCTAAATTGGTGAACCGAAGTTTTGTTGATGTGCTTAGCTTGCCCTCTTTCCTAGTATGCTTTGCTAATCACTTAAGTTCAAGTGATATGAAACACTTGATGCTAAAGAATTGCATTTGGTGATTATCAAACTACAAAATAATAAACGACGTATTCCACTTATATGATGACCAGAAGAATTAGTTATAGTTAAGCTGTATTCCAGTATGCTTCCTCACATGGCTCTGTTAAGAGTTTCAGAATACAGAAAATATACCTTAGTTTTGAATCTTATGTTTTTGTCCAAAATGATTGAATCAATTCAATAGCCAATTTATCAAAGACCTTTAGTTTTGAATCTTACGTTTTTGTCCAAAGTGATTGAACCAATTGGATAGCCAATTTATCAAACATGGTAATGTTTCTTTTTTTTTTTCATAAAAGGGGAGGATACATATTGCCCTTGTTTGAAGCCTTTCAAGCCTTTCAATTCAACTGAGGAAGCACAGTACTGGTGGTTGATCCTTTTTTAACCATATTAGTACTTGTTAATCCTAAGTTCTAGAGATAGCAGATTATCTCTAGTGTCACCTGTGTGTAGTAAAGTTGACAGAGTTAGGAGTATCCAATTATGTTCAAATATTTGCAAACTTCTGCTTTAACGTGTGCTCTTATTTGTTAGATCAGTAATATCTAGATGGGCTTGTCTTAGCGAAACTGAAAAAAACATCACTTGTTCTTTAGACATGAACAAAAATTAAGCAACTAGAGAAATATAACGTTTACTCTCCATGCTTTTAGTAATTTTGTATTTTTTGTTGAACTAATGATAATGACAACCTCAGGTTTATGATATGGAGACCACCTACCTACAAGAGTCTAATCAATTTGGAAGTGTACTGAAGGGTTTTGAATCTTTTTTGTCATCCTCAAAAAACACCTCTAAGTAAGGCACCTAAGTTTTCATTATTTTGTTTTTGAGTAACTGATGCAATCTTCAATATTTTGAGATCTTTATTATTTTTTGGCATATAGTATCAATTTTTTTTGGACATTTTCATGCCTCTGTTCCCTTATTGCATGAACTGTATGATTGAGACCTGTCCTTAGGACTTTATATATGAGCATGGGTCATGTATATTCTATCTATTGGAGGAAAATTTGGGTGTATGCTCGTGTTATATCTTGTCATGCCAGTTCCTTTACCTACTGCATGTAGGGTCAACAACTCAGCATGTGAGCTTTATATTTGGAAATATAATTTAGACTATGGTGATGATTGGCCATTTGAGATTATGGTGTGATGTGATTATTCCGTAGAGGGAAATGTTCTTTTGTTTATTCTTTTTTTCGATTTTGCTTTTTAGAGTCAGTTCATGTAATGCTAGAACATTCATGATGGCTTCTGACTGATTTCAGCCTTAAGCGCTCTCGGAAATTTCAGGCTGACGAGAGGTTATTCTCTCTATCATCAGTTACTTCTCCAGCGGTACGAGCATTACTGATAAATGTTGCTGAATAGTACACGGCTACAAACTATTCTTTTCCTATGGCTTTCCAAAGTTTGGAATTTGTTGATTTCTGCTCCCTTTTCTTTTCCTGTGCATATACAGGTTAATGAACATTTGGCTGGACGAGATGGTAATCTTTCTTTGATTTCCTTCTTGGTTGAAATTTAAATCCAGGTGCCAAAGAGAAGCATATTTCAATTTTCAATACTTGTATAATCCTGGCAGATGGAAGAGAGTATGGAGCAGGTCGTTCAAAGGGTGGAAGCACCCCCGCAAATGGGCAGTAAGTTTTCAGATACAATTTCTGCAGTGATTTTATGAAGTTCACTAAACGCTTGAGCCATTAGAGTGAAGAAGTTTGTCTTAGTTGCAAAATGAACTTTGGCTCATGGTGCTGATGCCTGGTTCTGATTCCCTGTGTACTTTCGACAGAGGCAAACCAAAGAAGGGAGGGCGCCCTGGTGGGCGAGATGGCAAGAGATTACGGCCGTCGAATGATCCAGACCTGGACGACGAAGATGACTACTAACTCCTCCATATTGTAGGGTTACTGTAGCGGATTAACTTCAATCTAGCGTCTAGCCGCACATGATTCTTTATGTATGCCTCCCCTCTCTTGCAGCTCCAACTCGTTTGTTTTACTTGCTTGATCTTGGTTTCCTCCACCTCTTCCGATTTGTAACATAGATCAATGAAAGTTAACCAGATTGTTAAATTTTTATGCAACTCTCAGACAGTATTATTATTACCTTGATGAATCCCTAGTGACCCGGGCGTAATTGGATTTATATAGCGTGTAAAGAGGCCTGGTTTGGTAAGACCTATTTTCGACATTGCCTCATGTGGATGGGTCTGTGTTGGGTCTTGCCAAGCGAGGCTTAAACTGGTTTTGAGTCCAACGGGTTTGTCGGCAGGCCCAGGTCAAGCTGGACTCTTGGAAAAGAAGAAAGAAAGAGGAGGAAAAGACGTTTGTTTCAGATTCAGAATTAGATGAATCAGGTGAGGTTTGTTTTAGATTTAGAATTAGATGAATCAGGTGAGGAATAGTAAGAGAAAAATAGTGAATAATCAGTAGAACCAGAGCGAACTGGAGCTGAAACAAACGAAGCCGGAGAAACCCCTTCGGCCTTCGCGGCGCAGCTCCCTTCTTCCTCCTCTCGCCTCCTCGTCTCTTTTCCCCACCGCCAAAAACCCTTGGTCCCTACGCCTCCCTCGTCATGCTGCGCCGCCTCCGCCTGCGCTTGCCGAGTAGGGCGGTGACGGCTGTCGCTGGCGCGGCCGCTGCAATGGCGTCGCTCACCAGCGTCGCCTATGCCGACGGCCTCTTCCGCCGCCAGTCCGCGCCGTCGAATCCTGGCGACGAGGACAATTTGGGAGCCTCCGCGTTCGGCCGCGACCCGGAGACCCTGGAGCGCATGGCCAAAGCGCTGCGGCAGATCAACAACTCACCGCTCGCAAAGCAGGCAAGGTGCCCGCCCTTTTGCCCCACCTAACGGGGTCTGCCCCTCCTGACGCTGTTCATGTTTGTGGCTCGGGTGCAGGTGTTTGAACTGATGCGGAAGCAGGAGGAGACGCGCCTCACTGAGCTGGAGGTCGAGAAGGTCCAATACGCCATCTCCGAGAAGCTCAGGGACATGGTGAGTTCCTGACGCCTTGTCCCCTTTTTAGATTGAAATGATGTTAATGTTGTAGCGAGGAAGCCTTCTGCGTCTGGAGATTGGTTGCTCATGCGACCTGAACCTCTCAATTACCCAATCTTATCTTATTTGCCTAAAAGCCTGACTAGCTTTGTGGAACTTAATTGCATAAGATTGGGGTTACCATTATAATTGGGATTAGTAAAACATATAACTTTACAATGAGATTTCAAAACTTGAAATATTGTGGGCTTCATCACAACCTTTGTGGATAGCAAGTAACTACAAATTTAGAAGTCCAGAAGTCCACAACATATAAAATGGACAACTGATCAACATGAAAAGTTAGAACTGTAGAACTTTGGTGATGTGTTAAGAGTTTTTCAACTTCTCCATCTCTGTGTGACTGTGTGCACGCAGCACGCACACGTGCATTACTATTGTGATTCTTTGGTATGGATTTCCAGCAGTGAACTTCCTCCAGTGATCCTCAATATCTGATCTGCAGGAGAGGATGCAGAAAAAAGCTGAAGATTACAGAAATAGTTTGCAACATGAAGCCCAGGCAAAAGCGCAAGCATTACGCTATGAGGATGAATTAGCTAGAAAAAGAATGCAGGTATTGAAAAGTCTCTTTTTATATTTCTTTTGGCTACCTCCTATAATGCTGGTGCTGCTATGAGGCTTACACTCAATTTAATAAAAAAATGTCCATTTTGACAGACAGACCATGCTGCACAGAGGCGACAGGATGCTGAACTTGTGAAGATGCAAGAGGCATCTGCCCTCAGGAAAGAAGAAGCTAGGCGTGCAACAGAAAAGAAGATTTTGGAAGAAATGATACAGACTGAGGAGGAAAAGGCTAAAGCAGATCAGGAAATAAACAGAGCTGAAGCTTTAGCAGAAGCACAAGGTCGCGTTCGTGAAGAGAAGGAATTAGAAGACGTTGCAAAAAGAATGATGTTGGAACGTATGAAGGGTGAAAAGGAAAAGTGGCTCTCTGCAATAAATACAACCTTTCTGCACATTGAAGGTTTCAATGCCTTTTCCATTAGCAATTTTATGAAGTTAATCTACCACTCTCACTAGAATGTCCCAGGCAATTAAAAAAGTTAAACCTCTAATTTGTTCTAGTTGGACAAATACATGTTTGCTGATCCTGTACTTTTTTAAATACTCCCCCCGTTCCAAACTTTAAGTCGTTCTGGCTTTTCTAGATTCATAGCTATGTATATCTAATAAATCCAGAACAACTTACAATTTGGAACAGAAGTAGTTGATATAGGAAATAAAAAGGTTTTTTCTTGAATGTTTCTTCACACTTAGTTGAACATTGTAGTAATTTGCAAGTGCATATGCACTTTGGTCTCGTCAAAACTATTGCATCATGTTCTCTGTCTCTGAAAGAGTATTTGGTAATTTTATGCCGAATTACTGACAAGGATCAAATCCATTCATATAAACAGCCCTAATACTAAAATAATGCTAAAATATGTTAATTTCTCATTTGCACTGGTTATGATCCTTGTTTCTCATGTGGTAGGTGGATTCAAAGCGCTATTAACTGACAGGAGCAAACTAATAATGGGTATTGGAGGAGTTACTGCACTGGCTGCTGGAGTTTATACTACTAGGTTTGCCTCCCTAATTTTATTTCTAGAGTGCATGGACACAAGACATTAACAAATCCTACCTGTACCTGCTACATTTTCACACAAAATAATAGAGAGGTCTAAGTTTTACTGTTTTCTTTTTCATTTTTCAGGGAAGGTGCAAGGGTTACATGGAGTTACATCAATAGAATCTTGGGTCAGCCTTCGTTGATCCGTGAATCATCAATGCCAAAATTCCCACTACCAATGTCTAGGTTACTCAAACCTAGCTCAGCATCTTTGTCGGGGGGAGCAGGCTTTGAGAATGTTATTCTGCACCCTTCACTCAAGCGGAGGATTGAACATCTAGCACGAGCAACTGCAAATACAAAGTCTCACGGTGCACCATTCCGCAACATGCTGTTCTATGGACCTCCTGGAACTGGCAAAACTTTAGTAGCCAGGGAGATGGCTCGCAAATCTGTAAGTTCTGTGGATCTATTTTTTCTTGCACCATCCTCCATCCATTGGAACATGCTACTTTGAGACTTAAAACGATGATAGAGATGCTGGTGGTCTATGGAAGTTGTTAGATTTTGTATTTTTGTTATGTTAACTAATTGGATTATCTTCTCCCTCTTTTGAAATGAGACTAGTGGGGAATACAAGTTTTGTAATTAGTATAATCAGTTTGAATGTTTGATGGGGTACTTGGTATCCAATAAAACTCGCACCCTTACACATCCCTGACATGACAGGGCCTGGATTATGCCATGATGACGGGAGGAGATGTTGCACCCTTAGGATCAGAGGCTGTTACCAAGATCCATCAAATATTTGACTGGGCTAAGAAGTCCAAGAAAGGCATGCTTGTTTTCATTGATGAAGCTGATGCATTCTTGTGCGAGTAAGTTTTCTAAAATTATATGCCTGATGCTACTAGGTAATGTTATGATCAGTATGAATGAAACGGAAATCAAGCACTTAAATGTTACCTTAGTTATCGTTCTTAAATTAAAGTAATTTTGAATCTTAAAATAAATTCAACCTGGTTTAAGAAGCCCTGCAGCTAAAGTTCAGATAAAGCTTAAGTTGACCCTGGCTTAATCAGATCCCAACAGCACCTTGATTTGTAACAAGCCCTGCAGCTTTTAGTTCAATTAAAGATTAAGTTGACCCTGGCTTAATCAGATTCCAACATAACTTTAATTTGTAACAGCAGCAATACAGTTTTCTGTTCTCATCCATACTCTCACCATTCAGTCTATATGGGCTCATCCCTCTCCTATATGAATTAAGATCAGGATGATTCATTATTGGAAAAAAATCCCCTTCCCTTCAGTTATGCATCTGAGTCCATTGAATAAAAATCATAAATAAAGCTGTAAATGTGTTTGCATTGAATGGTTGGTACCACTAGCACAAGAAGTTCCACAGGTTCCATCTATCTCTAATCACTTGTTTTTATTTACCAATGTACCAGGCGTAACAGTACCCATATGAGCGAAGCTCAGCGGAGTGCCCTCAATGCATTATTGTTTCGAACTGGCGACCAGTCCAGGGATATTGTCCTTGTCCTGGCAACAAACAGACCGGGTGACCTTGATGCTGCTATCACTGACCGCATTGATGAAGTCATAGAGTTCCCCCTGCCTAGGGAGGAGGAGAGGTTTCAACTGCTCAAGCTATACTTGAACCAGTATATACTCAAGGAAGAGGGCAAAGGATCTTCTTGGGGTGCATTGTTCAAGAAGCAGCAGCGGAAGATTCAGGTGAATGGCATAAGCGATAACTTGCTTAGGGAAGCTGCAAGGAAGATCGATGGCTTCTCTGGCAGGGAGATTGCGAAGCTGGTGGCTAGTGTGCAAGCTGCTGTTTATGGCCGACCTGACTGTATATTGGATCCCCAGTTATTTTCAGAGGTGGTTGACTACAAAGTGACTGAGCATCACCAACGCATCAAGATTGCTTCTGAGGGTATGGTTTGATCAATAAGAAACGTTTACCTGGAAGCCGCAGGTTTCTAGTTCAGAGATTGGGTTTGGTGATGACTGACAATCACCTCCCACTGACTTCCAAGTAGTAGTGCATGATCCCGTGGAACATTTTGTAGACGGAGGTCTATTCCACCAGTTTTGTTCCATTTGCCTTGCCTGAAGCAGGGTTTGTCCCGGATACACATCCAAATAGGCCGGTTGTGGTAAACTGAATTTAGTTAACTCATTTAAGTAGGTTTGCTCTCTGCTTTAATTTTTTTCCTAGTCTCTCGTGCCCATTCTTGGTAGCATCTGTACGCATGTTTATGCCAAAGAAAAGGAGCAAGTTATTTACTAGGTGATAATTGTTGAATTTGTCCGGTTTTTAATTGATTGGTTGCAAGCGATTTTTCTTTCTGAACTTCCATCGCTGTCTTGTGTCATGCCCGGTTACTGAAACCGTCTCATCCTGCATACACCAATGCATCTACTTTGCTCATCCGAATTCAGAACAATGCTGCTGCAACCAATACATTTGCTTAGCCCATCTGAGCTCAGAACGATGTGCACCTCAGATTCAAAGCATAAAATAAAGCGCAAATGTTCAGGATTAACATTGTGCAAGAATTTGAGCAAATGAGTTCCCACTGAGCTTGTTTCTTTTCTTTTTATTTTTTTAATGACTGCCACTATTTTCTTTTGTACAAAATAAGGCCTTGTTTAGATTGTGGAAAAAAATAAACTCGATAAATAGTACCACTTTTGTCTTATTTGATAAATATTGTCCGATCATGGATCAACTAGGCTTAAAAGATTCATCTCGTGATTTTAAACTAAACTGTGTAATTAGTTATTTTTTTTACATACATTTAATGCTCCATGCAAGTAGCTAAATATTGATGTGATGGAGAGAGAGTGAAAAAATTATAACTTTTGGATGAATCTAAACGTGGCCTAAAGTCTTTTTGTACTTAGACAAGTGACGGACACAATAGTGCGACCCAGTGCTGGTCCCCATGCTAGTTCAATGATGGTTCGGACTTCGGGTAAATGATGCAGTCTCCAGTCGAATTAATAAGCATGGTCACTCACGTTCACGCGCGAATCACTGTATCAGTAACGTCGTCTGCAAATCTCGCTTTTGGAACCACGAAAGGTGAGCTATTGCAAAGTACACGGTACCTGCAGATTTAGGGGGCCCTTATTTATTGGTTGTGTTCGTGCATTCTGAGCTTCTCGCATGAAAATCGACAGAAAAATGACTGAGAAGCTCTATTGACATCGGCATAATAAAAAATGAGGTTCTAGTTCATCCAATGTTATTCGAAATACTCAATGCATTAAACAAAAAAATGACCGAGAAGCTCTATAACGGTCCCATTTGCTGGGTTGACCTCTAGAAGATCAACGCAAATAATCCAATTCCACCAATCTCCGCTCTGGCAACGCCACTGTTTAGACGACGAATCCTATTGACCCGGCCACTATCGTCATCGTCGTCAAGTAGTACTCGGTGGGCTACCGTACCATTGTTTGGGGTGTTGGGCGCTGCACCATGGTGGTCGGTCATGAGTCATCACGCCGTCGTGACGTTGGACCATTTCGCATGAGCTACTCTTTTGGACCACGGCTGTAGTCTCACGCTTCACTATCTTAGGCCTTGTTTAGATTCATCCAAAAGTTATAATTTTTTCACTCTCTCTCCATCACATCAATATTTAACCGCTTGCATGGAGCATTAAATATAAATAAAAAAATAACTAATTACACAGTTTAGTTCAAAATCACGAGATGAATCTTTTGAGCCTAGTTGGTCCACGATCGAATAATATTTATCAAATAAGACGAAAGTGATACTATTCATCGGGTTCATTTTTTTCCACAATCTAAACGTGGCCTTAATTAACATCGGCACAAATAGCCATCGTCTTGCTCTAGCATGAGTTCTTCATTTTCATCTTTAGCCACAACATGCACGATGTATCTTCTTTATCTAAAAAAAATGCTTGATGTATCGATCATGTAGACTGCGAGGGGATGTTAAGATTGTCGGCTTCCACCTTCGGCTTCTTCTACAGTCTCATTGTCTACAACGCTCTCACTGTGAACGCAGGGGATATTAACGTATATTATGACTAGAATAGAGTGAGTTAGTATTACAGTCTCATATAGAGTTGATCCCCAAATCATGTAATATACCAGCCTAGTGATCATGCAAATATCCAAATCCACCAACCCTCTACTCTTCTAACAAATTTCCCTATCATTTTGTAGCTGTTGTTATGCTTGTGTGCTGGTGTCGTAAAACGACTAAATGAGATGAGACGTCGTTACCAGTAGGACCAACACACCTTTCTCTCCTTAACACATCACCAACAACAATGTTTGGATGGCTCTGATCCAAGCCTCGCTGCCGACAATTCACATATCATCATTCACCCTGCTGCATACCCATAATCCAGCATACACTCGAATACACCATCTTTCTCTCTCTTTTGAGTTCCTAACACAGCAGTTCACACTCACATGGCACACACACCTGCCTTCTGGCCGCCCGCCAGGCCGGGGGCCCCAAACTCCAGCTACAGTATCAAGCTAGCAGTAATGCCTTCACTAGAGCTACTACACTCACTACTTGTTGACACCGTTTTTTGACACGTGTCAATATAGACCGAAAACTGTGCCGATCGACAAGGGAGTGGTTCTTCTCCAGCATTGCTTCTGAGTTACCGATGGATGATTGCAGATAAAGGACATGTTGATCTCGTACATTGCCGATGAAGCCAGAGGGCTGTTGCCGATGGAGAGAGAGGCATGGTTGCCGATGAAAAGCAGAGCTGAGGGATGTGGAAAGCAGGTCTGAGTCATTATCGATGGGTTGCCGATGGAATCT
>CM041635.1:48156666-48268923 GCA_023333625.1 Bothriochloa decipiens | reverse complement strand
TCTCATCTGATCTGTTCAACAGTTATCGAGTATCATCTGAGCTTTGATGTCCGGGCGTATCGCTGTCGTCTCGTTCGAGTTTTATTCAAATCTATCATCCTTGTCGATTAACAGGTCAAATCGACTGGCACGCCTTGATATCGAACTAGGGTATTAGCCCGGTGTGTTTGCAGATCTAACGCCTTTTTGCATCAACACTACTGTACCTTCACTAGAGCTTTGGCAGAAGGCAAATAGATGCAGAAGCAGCTCAAGCAAAATTGCCCCTCAAAAAAGCTGCAAAAGCCCTTAGATTATCCGCGCTCATGAAACTCTAAATCCGTC
Organism: Bothriochloa decipiens; assembly: GCA_023333625.1. Lineage (NCBI taxonomy): Eukaryota > Viridiplantae > Streptophyta > Magnoliopsida > Poales > Poaceae > Bothriochloa > Bothriochloa decipiens. Next base: position 48,268,599 of record CM041635.1, on the reverse strand, counting down.
CCAGTCATTAAGATTCTTTCCTCTGTATCATTTTTCCCCGCAGCCATCCAACCTCAATACCAACCTCTGTTCACTGTGGGGCCCACTTGTCAAGTTTTTTTTTCTTTTTCTATTTTTTTTCCTTCTCTTTTTCCCCTCTGCTCCCTTATCCATTCGACGAACCCGCACTGCCGCGAGGCCCCCGACGCCGCCCGCCTCCACCTCCCTCTCCGCTCCAGCGGCGAGCCCCCGCTCCGGCGCCCCTCCCTCCCTCCTCCTCCCCTCCCCAGCGGGCATCCATGTCGGCGCCCCTCATTCCCGGCGGGCGGAGCTGCCGGGGGGCTGGGGCGGAGCAGCACCCGCGGGCCACGGGGTTGGGGCAGCGGTGCTCTGGCGGCGGCGGCGGCCCTGGGCGAGCAGGGCGGCCGCGGCTCCGCGGGCAAGCGTGGGCGTCCTCGGTCGCGAGCATGGGTGCGGGCACGCCGCCGGGCCCTCCACCACACCGGCCGTGGCCCGGCGCTGCTGCCGCCGGTGGAGGGCGCCTCAACGCCACGCTACTCCGCCGCGACCGGCTCCTCCACCCGCTCCACCTCCACTGCCACCGGCTCTGCTCCGCGGGCGAGGCGGGGCGAGGTCGCCGGACGCCGGCGGGCGCGCCTCCGCTATGCGGCGGGCGGCCATGGCCGCGACCTTGGAGGCGCGGGGGCGTGCGCTGCTCCTGCTTCCTCCTCTGCCATTGACCGCCCCCTGCTCCTGCTTCCTCCTCTGCCATTGACCGCCCCCTGCTCTCCCTCCTCCCCCTCCCATGCCATGGAAGCGCGCGCGAGAGAAGATGAAGAAAGAGGACGACGCGCAGGCCCCGCCTGACGCATACCGTCCCGCCGTACGTCCGCCACAGTCCGGGGACGGGAGGCCGAACACAACGCTAGCGGCCCTCTTACAGTCTCCCGCTGCAGCACTTTGAACCTGCATCGGGACATGCAGTACCGTTTTGCGTTCCCGCTGCGGATAGTCTTAGGAAAGGGGTTTCGGCTGCAAGCGAGCAGAAGAGGACACACACAACCCCTCAGGAGAGGACAGAAAGCAACTGCTGGGAGATAGGCTTAGAAGCCAGGAACCCTGCTTTAATGACCCCTCCTAATGGTACTTTGCACACCAAATGACAAAGCCCCATGCCTAAGTACATTCCCCTCCCAGCAAAAGGGCCCCTCACCAAACCCCAATGCATGCAATGCAGTGCAAGTGCACACGGCACAATGCTCTGGGCTCTGAAGCGAGGCTGCCCTGCCAAAAGGAATCCAACAAGCCAAAAAAGCAAAGTCAAAAGGAGGAGGCGCCCAAGAGAGCATTGCAACAAGCAATGCAATGGCAATGCAGGGTTGCAGGAGCACTGGTACGACGCTGCACACATCCAAACACAGCTGCGCATGCACCATGAGAGAAGTAGAGAGAGAGAGAAAGAGAGAGAGAGCCCTAAATAAAACTAACAAAGTGAACATTATTACCATAAGAAAGAAGTGTAATGGATGTCAATGCAAGCGCCATTGACGGTAATAACCTAATAATGGAGGTAATCCAAGAAAGCAACGAGGACGACGGAAGACTGGAAGTAGAAGCATGGCAGAGATGAGAATGAGATTAGGTCACATAATCATATTAATCCCTCCTACCTGCTGCATGATGAGTCAAGTTCTCAACAACCCGAATGTCGCTGAAATTACAAGGATAAATAATAAAGGAGCTAATAATAAGCTAATGGCATCGTCTGATCCTCTCGCATTGCGCTCTACGGCTACTCGGTACTCACTCATGCATCATGCTGCTGCTGCTGCTGCTGCGGCGGCGGGTGGTGATGGTGGATGTGGTGCGGAGGTGGAGGTGGGTGGTGGTGAGGCGGCGGCAGCGCCGGCTGCAGGGAGGAGGATGGGGGCGAGGGCGGGATCTTGGCGAGGTGCTTGTTGTTGTGCATCCACACCTTGAGGACGCGCCGGGAGACGCCGACCTGGGCGCAGAAGGCGTCGACGGCTTCGGAGTCGGGCTTGTGGATGCGCCACCCGACGCGGTGCGCGAACTCGCGCATGCGGTCCTTCTGCTCCGCCGTGAACTTGGTCCGGAAGCGCTTCTGGCTCGGCGCCGGGGGAGCGGAGGCGGAGCCTCCGACTGCCACCAGCGCCTGCGCGTGGGGCGGGTGCGTCGGCGGCGGCGGCGGCGCGGGCGCGGGGCCGCGCGGCTCCTCGCTCGACGACTCGGTCAGCGCGGCGGGAGCGGACGCCGGGGACGCCGGGACGTGCGTCGGCGGGCGCGTGTGCATGTGCGGCGGGGCCAGGAGCAGCGGCATGAGACGGGTGGAGTTGGCGCCGGCGCCGGCGGTGGGGGTCACCGGCGAGGGCGATACCGCCACCGCGGCAGCGACGCCGCCGGGGATCGCCTCGCGTCGGTGGAAGCTGCGGTGGCAGCCGCAGGCGGCGCAGGCCAGCGCGGCGGCCCCGTCGGTCCCGGACGGCATGAACTCGCAGCAGCCGTCGAGCACGTGCGCGCCAAGCCGCGCCGCGTGGTTCCGCAGGCACTCCCGGTACCTCCACTGCGCCGCCTCCACCACCGGCCCCCCGGACGCGAGGCCGAGCGTAGAGGCCGCCGATGCGCCACCGCCACCGCCACCGCCACCGCTGAGAACGCCATTCCTCGCTGGTTCTTGGTGACGCCGGACCTGAGGCTGCTGCTGCTGCGCTCCCGCGGCTCTGTCCCTCTCCATCTCCGCTTTCCTCGGATGGAGCTGCGGCGGCGGCTGGCGGTGAGCCGGCGGGAAGAAGCCTGGCGGAGGCAGCGGTGGCTGCGTCACCAGAGATGAGTTGGGAGGCAAGAGCGGCCTCGAGAAGGCGGCAGAGTCCATCAGGGAGGAGTGCGAGCCGAGGCCAAGAGCTTGGGCGTGCACCTGCTGCTGCTGCTGTGGAGCGCCCACGGGTGCCGCCGCCGTTGCGGTGTAGCGATGGCCTCCGGCCTCCTCCTCCTCCTCTTCTTCCTCGTCTTCTTCTTCTTCCTCCTCCTCATCCTCCTCGTCTTCCTCCTCCACATGCGATGATCTCTTGTACTCCATGGCTTCGGCTACCGAGCTAGCTAGGCTGGGACGAGGCTGAGCGAGAGCTCGCAGGGTTTGGTGGTTCTTTAGAGCTAGGACTAGCAAAAGGATTTCTTTCTTTCCCTCCTAGCTTTGTTTTCTCTTGCGAGGCTGTGTTGGTGTCGCTGTGTGCGCTACTTGTAGGTTTTGGGGAAGAAATAGGTGGAGGTGGAGATGGAGATGGTGTTGGCCTCAAGGGGGAAGGAGAAGATGGTGGTGGGGATTACTTATATTGCTTGGTAAAGCTAGGCTAGATTACAAGGGAGTGATAAAAATACACACTTAACCTTAGCAATCGCAATAACAGTTTTGGCACAAAGTGGGGAATGTTTCCTTGAGAGAGATAGAGAGAGCTACTAGCTAGGCCTTGTTTAGATTGCAACTTTTCGCAATTCTAACATTGTAGCACTTTTGTTTGTATTTGGTAATTATTATCCAATCATGGTCTAATTAGGTTTAAAAGATTCGTTTCATGTCTAACTAGGTTTAAAAGATTCGTCTCATGATTTACAATCAAACTGTGCAATTAGTTAATTTTTTACCTACATTTAATGCTCCATATAAGTGGCTAAAGATGGATGTGATGAAGAGAGAGTAAAAAAACTTATAATTTTGCATATATCTAAACAAGGCCCTGGTATAGAGGGAAAACATATCCATCTTTTCTATCCATCATCCATCTATGTATGCACCCTTGCCCCTCGTAAAGGACCGAGACCGAGGAGGAAGAAGGGAACAACAGCAAAGGGTGAGAAGTGGGGAGAGGAGGTGGCACTGTGTGGGAGAGAAACCGGGAGAGAGGCTAAGGCTTAGGCAGACTAGGCTTTGGCTTGGTTTGAGGCTCTGTGTTGTGTGTTTTGTCTAGGTAGTCTACCCTGCGGGTGGTGAGGGAGGAAGAAGCCCATGCCCACCGACAGCGCCATGTTTCACCCCCTCCCACACGGCCACACCTGCACTATGGCCCATCACCACCACCACCTCTCCTCCAGTCCTCCATGACCATTGCCCATTGTCATTTGCCTCACTCTCTCGCCTGCCCTAGCTTAGTTGTGGCTCCTGTTTAGCTCCCAGTTGTGGCAGTAGTGCCAGTGACCTACTACTACCACACCGCAATAAGTGCAGCTGTGCGGTATAACCCCATTGACTCCAAGTACATCCATGCGTGTCTCCTACTGCCTCGCACATCTTGCTGCATTTACGCCCCCCTCTGAACTCCTAGCTGCTAGTACCAGTACACCGCCAATATATGTACCTGTACTGTACGTATGGTAAAATATGACCGTCCCCTGTGTTTTTCCCCAAAAACAAGCAGTGTAGCACATTGTCCTCAAAATTCACTTCTGCTAGTAGAATGATTATTTTTTATCTATATTTACTGCTCCTTTTATATGTTTAAAGATTATCATGACGAAAAAAGAGTGTAAAAACTTATAATTTTGAAGACATTTAAACAAGGTCATGGTTGCTTGCTTGGCATGTGTGTCTTTGAGGGTGCTGTAACTTGTAAGTACGTAGTGTGTTTCGTATGCATGAAAAATATACTATGCCTTGTTTAGATCCCGTAAAAAGGTTAGAAATTTCACTCTCCATTATATCAAATGTTGTGTCATATATATGAAACATTAAATATTGGTAAAATAAATAACTAATTATATAGATTAATTATAATTCATGAGACGAATCTTTTGATCCTAGTTAGACCATGATTAGACAATATTTATCAAATACAAACGAAATGCTATAGTACTTTTCAGATTAGAAATTTCGATCTAAACTAGGCCCTAATATCTTTTATAAAAATCTTCTCTTTTAAAATTTTGTAATCATCAACTGCATGAGTGCCTCTCTGTGCCGTACGTGCAGGCCGAGGCACCCTAAAATCCAAGCTACCATGCCTAGGTAACGTTCTTCTATCCCATAGCACGAAGACACTAGCGAGGCCGGGGTCTAGTCTGCCGTGTCTGTCCATCGGGTAAAAGCAGTTCCATCGCACCAACGCCTACTAGGGGCAGAACGGTCATCAGATGCTGGACAGCTTTGGGAATTGAGGACGCTGGGGGTCTCTTTCGCAAACACCATCGTCAGGCCACTCTAATTGGTGTGCCATGGTCTGCCACTACCATTGATGCCCCCCGCTGTCATGCCTCCATCCCTCCTTTCACGGCTTCACTTTCACCATCACCCCCTCCCCGCCTTGGCATTGCAATTTCTCTCTCCCTTTCTAATACTACAAGTACTAGCAGTCTTTATGTTTTCTTTCCTTTTTCTTTGTATTTATTTATTCGTTTATTTTGCTTCATCCAGATGCCTAGCTACAAGGGAAAAAGCGGTTGGCGAGCTAGTGTGTGTACTGGTGTCAGTGTGTCACACATATTGCAATTTGGCATGCATGCAAGCAGTGCACCACAGCTGTCTTCCTGCACTGCAAGCCCTCCCTGCTGCCAACAAGTGCTTACATACATGCATGATGACACTGCCCCCTGACTCCGGCCTTTGTTAGGGGTGTGTCACTCAGACACTCAGAGCCATGGATTTGTACATGTAGAAATGCGGCCAAACGTGCTGTCTAGAGGTGGTTGTGAGGATTCCTGATCTTCCACTGCAATCAATCAGCTACTTCCTTAGTCCTAAAAAGGATGACGTTATGGGAAACGTGTCGGTTAAACTTTTTCAACTTTGACGTAAAGATCTTTTCGATGATACGTGCAACATTTATTGCTCCAAATAAATTTATTAAAGAACTAGACTTAAAGATCTTTCTGATGATACTAATTACTTAACATAAATATTTATATATTTTAATATATAATTATCGGCAGTTTGAAAACATTGACTTCTCGAGAAGCAAGAATGACATCTATTTTGGGACGGAGGGAGTACGAGACTACTAAGCTACCTCGTTCATCCTTCTAACGCAGTTTGCCGTATTTAGTTACTTCCACGCTTATATGTAGACTAGCACTATTCTTTATCCCACTATTCAGTATAAATCTGCATATCTAGATAGAGAGGACTCGGATGATGCCAATGAAATATTTTGGGTCATAACGACACAAATGCAAGTGTCGTGCCGTATCTAAGATCTCATTATATGGGCCAATTCCCATTTTAGGCTCTTCTTATTGGGTCGACACAACACGAAAAAGACATGTAAGCACATCTATAATGCTACAGTATATTTTTCTAGTATCACTGTGCTTATATCATCTAGATCTTCAGTGGATTATGAAAACTATATTGCAACCTCAAATATAATGCAATACTAATGCGAGTAACCAATCAAACCGTACGTAGGAAACCAATTACACGCATAACACTAAACAATTTTCTATCTAGGCAAACTAGACGACGACGACAACAACAACAAATCATATTGTCTTGTCCAGGTTTAAAGATACGCTACATAACTTTAAATACAATGCAATACTACTGTGAGTAACCAATCAAACCCTATGAGTACCCCTCTGTTCCAAGAAGAATAGCAATTTCATTTCTAGATTTATAGAAAGCAGTATCAGCATATATATATATATATGTTATAAAAAATATATTCTATGATTAACCTCATATTATTTATTATGGTCATAAGTAGTAGTTTTTTTTACATATTTGATTAGATTTAAGATTGTTTGACTTCTTGGCATGAGATCTATATTTTTTGAGACAGAGACAATATATCTATCTTTACTCTCCAACATTTGTTGAAATACTCCCTATCTACTACTTGAAACTGACTAGAAGTGCATGCTCGTGTATTGATCTCTAATTTTAGTTTGGTGGGCTGGGTGGACGGTTATCTGAATCCCAAGAATTAATGGATGGCTGCATCGTATCTATCTCCAACATTTGTTAAGGTTGCGTCACTAGCTCATGGATGAACATATATAGAAGCCCAATTTGTTGTCAAGTGGCTGTGGAGGTTCTCGTCTTATTAGGTGCGATCAATCCAACTCTAGAAGTCATATGCTTAGCTCACTTGGATAGATAATGCCATACACCTATGTCGAACGTTTAATGCGGGCTACGGGACTAGTACATGTAAACCAAACCCGACCGTTGTCTCTTCTGCAGTTTACATGTTTGGGCCAAATTGACTTGCTAATTAAGATGGCTTTTGTCAGCTAATGTTGATGAGTGACGAAGTGTTGACACCTTTTTTCATTTGATTTTCCTCCCCATCGATCCGAGGAGGCAATGGATGCTCGCAGTTCACCAGTTGCAATTTGCTATGCACATGCTTCCTCGCCTGAGTCACCTCCCTGTCGTATCGTGCCCCGCCCGCGAGAGGAGACGTCCGAGCGATGGGAGATGAATTTCTCTCAAAGATTACTTGATTCATGAAACTCAAGAGTTCTTTATAATTTGTCAATGGTTTATGTCATACAAGCTTTGTGTCAGCAAGACAACAACCGCCCACCTTTGGCACCAAATGCACATCGATCGAGCGTATACTCCGGTTTATCCGAACCACATAACCGAGCCTTGACTTGAACCCCCGATCTAAATTATCCAATTATTGGCGCTATAATTGTCTTATGATTGAAATTAGCATTACTTAATGCAGGGTACCCATTAAATAAAGCGTGTACTCCGCCTCCAAGCACCAGCAGCACTCTACAGAGTACAGTAGTACACTCCTCTCCCGTCTACGGGAACACAATCCGTGGCTTCCACAGGCGGCGCCTCGGCGGCCACGTCGTCGCCCGTCGGAGGCCGGGGGTCTGGACGTCTGGTCACAAGCACACCCGCTCCGCACCCGATCAGCAGACATGCATGCCTGGGATCTGGACGTCTGGTCAACAGCACGGGCCACGGGGGTGTGGACCGCGGGCTCCTGGGCGCACTTGGACCATCTGATTCTGATCTGGGCCGGGACATCAGAATTCAGACGCTGATCAGATCAGACCAGACCAGCACGTCGCAGCGCACGCCCCGGATAAATGCAGGAACGGAACGACGCAGCTGAGGAGAGGATGGATCGTGGAACTGCAAAACGTCGATCTGGTACGTTGCTTTTGCGTGTCCATCTCCGTTACTCCATGCGTGCATGTCAACGTCGATCTGGGTGCTGTTCGCGATGTTGCCTACTGCTGCCAGGATGGGGAGCAATGTGGTTTTCCCTTTGCTTTTGCGTGTTTATTCTATACTAGGGGAATGTCCGCCACGTGCAAATCCCGTACTATGTAATTATAGTACCCTCCTCGTCCAAAAGCAACGTGTCTTTGCGCACGGATTCAAAGCTGAAATTGACGTGAGAATCCGATTCGGTGCATACGATAAACTGATCTATAACTAGCAGCGTGCGTACGTACGTGCACTGCCTTTCTTCCTAATTGCTTCTTCTGTTCAAACACGTCGCTTTACGCGGCGTATGGGCCGACTACTCCCTCTTTATGAACAACGCTTTTGCCTACCGAGACCAAGTCCGTTGCAAAATTCCTAGCCACGAGATTTTGCGCGATGACATTCGGACTCTTTTGCACATTCAAAAAATAAAGGAATTCTATATATAGGATTAATATCAAAAGTTCCTACGAACCTGTTTGGAATAAGGATTAGGTTCCTACGAAATTTCTATAAGATGGCCGGTTTGTTTTACAGGAATTTTCAAGAAATTTTACCAAGAGGTTAAACCTCATGGAAAATTTTCTTTGTGCCACTCTCTCTTAACGAACTCGTGTGTCTTTCCTGCAATACAACCAAACATATCAAATCTTGTGGTTCCTTGTGTTTTATCAATCCATAGGATTCAAGATGTTATGACATTGTATTTCTATACATTTTCCTACTCCTGGGTTTCTACAACAAATCTTGCGGTTCCTTGTGTTTTCCTACGTGGCCCGAGCAAGGCTGTAAAAGATCTCATCAGAGTCCAACGATGGAGCACACAATGGGTTGATAAGATTTGGATCATTGTGTGCTCGTTTTTCCCCTAAGAAAACGGGAGGGGTTGAATCCCTGCCGAAAGAAAAATAAAGCAATAACAAATGAGTTCATGTACAACAGCATGCTCGTTGGACGGTAAAATAACCCTAACGATTTTAAGGTAAAAGAGTCTGCAATCAATCAGAGGGTTACAAACCGCACCTCACTCTCGGCCTATGACCGCCAGCTCGAGTGCCAGCACTTATGCAGGGGCTCGGGGACTACTATCGGGTACCTAAGGGGAATTAACCCATGACATCAACAAGCCAAACCCGGTGTCATTAGTCCTCGCCTAGCACAGAAACACAAGTGCCAGATCATACTGGGCCGGTCCACGAACGGGCCTCGGCGGTCCAGGCGGCTACCTATCCGACGCACCCCGCTCGAGGCAGAGCAGATCATTCGAGGGTGACACTCGACCTACCCCTCGGTGACGGAAATTTGCCCGAGCGAACGGGCAGCCCTCGAGTGCGATGCACCCCTCGAATACCTACCTCCTGTACGAATCCAGGAGGATTTAATGCATTCTACCTGCTCCCGCCTAACTTCGTGACCACAATGACGGTAACAGTTGCGAATACACCGGTCAAATCTTACTTTTACCTCCCATACCCGGGAATCTGGCGGGTCGTACCGTACTGTAACCCCATGCCGTGCACTGTGCCCCGTTCAGCACTCCCTCGAGGCACATTTGCCAGTGTCAGGCGACCCCTCGAGGCACATTACCAGTATCCGTACCGCATTTTCTGGGGGCTCGGCCTTATCCATTCGGGCCTCGACCCCCTCGACCACCTCTCGAGCTGGACTTCGTCATCGCTAGTCAACACTCCAACAACTCCTAACGCGACGGCTACAGGGATCCGCACGACCGTGCTTGGACATCCGTCTATCATCGACCATCAGCCGCGTCACCTTACGCACGAGAAGGATGGCCGCATCAACTCCGAACACGTCGCTATAGGACACGCCATGCCCGGCACACGCCTCTACAGCAACACCGACATGATCGGCATCACCTCCTCGACGTCAGCAGCCACGTCCGCCCTAAGATCCATGTACCCCTGTGCCCCTCCTTCGCCTATAAAAGGAGGCGCCATGCCCTAGTTTGTAGAGGGCAACGAACTTAGCTAGAAAACATAAGGCATAGGCAGCGACTAGAGCCCGCAGCACTCAAGTCCTAGCTCATTCACTCGCACGCTTGTATTCTCCCCTGTACAAGCACTTCGGTGCAAGATAATACAAACTTCCCCCCGCTGGACGTAGGGCCTTCTTTTGCCCGAACCAGGATAAACCTTATGTTCTTCTTGCATCACCATCCGGATTAGGGAGCACGCAGTACATATTTACTCGTTGGTGCTAGACCCCCGGGGTTGAAACACCGACAGTTGGCGCGCCAGGTAGGGGAACTGCGTGTCACCAACGACTTCCCGCTACTTCTCCGGATGGCAGACTCAGCTTCATTGCTTCCAACGACTTCCCGCTACTTCTCCGGATGGCAGACTCAGCTTCATTGCTTCCACACGCTACGGTGATCTGGTTCGGGAGCTTGGAGTTCATGTCGCTCGGCAACGGCTATGACATAACTCTGTTCTCGGTCGGAGATCCGAGCGGAGGCCGTAGCGAACCCCCACGCTTAGGAGGGGCCACACGCCGGTCTCGCCACCATGCCTTCGCGTCCAGGAGGAGGCACGATCGGCGCTGCCATCACCATCGACCTGCGTCTGGGTTGCCACCCGCCGCGTTTCCCCCGCTCCTGGTAGGCGATGAGGGGCCCCTGGTTGGGGACCAATCTGACCCGTGTCTAGGAGCGGAGGACGAGCCGGCAGGGCTCTATGGAGACCCCGACTTCACCTTCATGACGCGTTCATTGAGGGAGCCCGGTGAGGCTCCTCCGGCGCGCTCGGCATCGTCACCCCCCAACTTGCTGCCGCACGGGCTGTTCGAGACCCACCGTCAGTTCCCATTCGGCCTAGACAACGCCGCCAAGACGAACTCTGCCATGATACACTCCAATGTGAGCGCGCATGAGGACCACCCGGGGCTCTCTTGCATGCTACCATGGACCTGGCAGCTGTCCTGCCGGCCTCCGAGGACCTTGGTTTCTCGTGAGCACCTAGCCCGAGGCGGTACACCCTCAGCACGATGCGACATCAGCTGGAGGAGGAGAGGCGCGGGCAGTTCCCTATCTTCTACTCCGGCAATCCTGACTCTGACTCCGACCACTACGACCCCACCTGCGAGTGTTTTCATATCGAGGGCGGAGTCGCATCGAGCGACGACACCATCGACCCAACGGCCACGGCAGCAGCTGCAGCCGCAGCAGAAAGGGCCCACGTCGTGGCGGACTCAGAGGAGTAGCCGCCAGCTGCGCACCAAGATGAGCACCCTCATCTGGACAACAAAGACACTCAGCTCACGCAGGTTTGGGAGATGCGAGCCAAGCTCGATGAGGATCGGGAGTGCCTGCGTCAGCTCGAGCAGACCCTCGAGCAGGAGCACCGACCCCCGCCCGGCGGAAGTGCCCGAGCTAGAGCTGAGAGGTCAACCGACAAATCATTGAAGACGGGGGACCCGAGCACCCTGTCATCAACCATTTCCCCTGAGCCAGTTAGAACATCATCACGACCGCCATGCTTCTTCAGAACATGCCCGCGCCGTTGAACCCTCAAGCTCGGTGGATATAGGACGAGGTCGATGGACTTCTCAAGGTCGCGGCCGCACAGCAGACCGAGAGCTCAGCCTCGAGACGTCAAGGGGTGGCCTCGGAGCAACCTGTCGAGCCCCCCGCAATGAGAGGGAGGTCTCAGTTCACTAGGAAGTGGCCCCCCGAGCAAAGAAGGTGATCCCCATCCGAGATCGCCTCGTCGACAACCGCGAAGCCCAAGACGCGCGCTATGACATCATCAAGAACTGACGGCGCAAGAGCGGGGACGCTGAAGATCGAGGCTACAATGCCCATCGTGGGAGACGCTACGACAGCGACGAGGACCGTCGAGCCCCCGAGCCACCGGGCCCTTGAGTCTTCAGCAGGGCGATCTGCAACATGCCGCTACCGAACCCCTTTCGACCCCCACGGGTGTCGTCAAGTACAACGGGGAGACCAAGCCCGAACTCTGGTTGGCCTATTTTTGGCTAGCCTGCCAGCTGGGCAGGGCACACGACGACTGTGCCATCATCTGCCAACTCCCCCTGTTCCTCTCTGACACCGCTCGAAGGTGGCTCTAGGAGCTCCCTCCCGATCAGATCCGCAACTAGGCCGACCTGGTGTGGGTCTTCGAGGGAAACTTCAAGGGACCTACGTGTGCCCCAGCAATTCCTGGGACCTCCGCAACTGCAAGAATTAGCCCAGGGAGTCCTTACGCGACTTCGCCTGACGCTTCTCCAAGCAGCGCACCGAGCTCCCACACATCCCCGACCACGACGTCATCCTGGCGTTTGTCTCGGGTACCACCTGCAAGGAGTTGGTACGGGAGCTGGGACGCAATTGCCCTAAGACCGTCGATGAGCTGATGAACGTAGTTGCCAACTACGCAGCCAGCAAGGAAGCGGTCGGAGCCTTCTTCGGCAACGAGAAGGACAAAGGGAAGGCGTAGGCGGCCGACACCGAGGACACAAGCAGGGGCCCCAAGAAGGGCAATTAGAAGAAGAAGAAGAACCAGCAGGGCAAGTGTGAGGCTGTGGACGACGATCTCGTCACTGCGGTCGAGCGCAAGAAGCCTCGAGGTCTCCCCGAGGGGGCCGTCTTCGACAAGATGCTGAAGGAGCCTTGCCCTTACCACAAGGGAGGGGCTAATCATAACCTCGAGGACTGCCGCATGCTCAGGAACTACTACAAGAGTCTGGGCATCGAGAAGGACGACTAGAAGAAGGACAAGGGCGGCGATAAGGGTGATGACAAGGAGGATGACAAGTTCCCCTCGACCCATAGCTACATGATATATGGCGGCCCCTCGACCTAGCTCATGCCTCGACAACGCAAGAGAGAGCGTCGAGAGGTCTTCTCCGTCCGAGTCGCTACACGCTAGTACCTCGATTGGTCCGATGCTCCCATCACGTTTGACCGTGATGACCATCCGGATCGCTTCGTCAACCTAGGAGTCTACCCGCTCGTCGTCGACCCCATAATCATCAACACCAGCCTCTCCAATGTGCTCATGGACGGTGGCAGTAGCCTCAACATCATTTACCTCGAGACCCTCGACCTCCTTGGGGTTAAGAGGTCACAGCTATGACCCAGCGTCGGGGGTTTCCATGGAGTTGTGCCAGGGAAGAAGGCCCTGCCCGTTGGCCGCATCGACTTCCCCGTCTACTTCGGCACCCCCACGAACTTCAGAAAGGAGATCCTCACCTTCTAGGTGGTTGGGTTCCATGGCACGTACCACACCATCATCGGTCGACCCGGATATGCGCAGTTCATGGCGATCCCCAACTACACGTATCTCAAGCTCAAGATGCCGGGACACAAGGGCATCATCACCATCGGCTCCTCCTACGAGCACGCATACGACTACGACGTGGAGTGCGTCGAGAATGGAGAGGCCGTCGAGGAGACTACTAGGCTAGCCTTGATCCTCGAGGGCCTCGCTGCTGAGGCCCCCGAGCCCAAGTGCCACGCGGGCAGCTTTGAGCCCGTAGAAGACACCAAGAAGATTCCCCTCGACCCGAGCGGCTCTGACGAGAAGGCGCTGACGATCAGTGCCACCCTCGACAGCAAATAGGAAGCAGTGCTCGTCGACTTTCTCCGCGCGAACACTAACATGTTTGTGTGGAGTCCCTCGGACATGCAGGGCATCCCGAGGGAAGTCGCCGAGCACACCTTGGAGATCTGGGCCGGGTCCAGACCGGTGAAGCAACGCCTGCGACGCTTCGATGAAGAGAAGCACAGGATCCTCGGCGAGGAGGTGCACAAGCTTCTGGTGGCCGGTTTCATCAAGGAGGTTCATCATCCCGAGTGGTTAGCCAATCCTGTACTAATTAAGAAAAAAAAGGAAAAATGAGGATCTGTGTTGATTATACTAGTTTAAATAAAGCATGTCCTAAAGTTCCATTTCCTTTACCATGCATTGATCAAATTGTTGACTCCACTGCGGGATGTGAAACTCTCTCTTTTCTTGATGCTTATTCCGGTTACCATCAAATCAAGATGAAGGAGTCCGACCAGCTCGCCACCTCCTTTATCACCCCCTTTGGCATGTACTGCTATGTTACCATACCCTTCGGCCTTCGAAACACCGGGGCAACATACCAGCGATGCATGCTTCATGTTTTCGGTGAGCACAAAGGGAACATAGTCGAGGCCTACGTCGACGACATCGTAGTCAAGTCGAAAAAGGTCGACAACCTCATCGAGGACCTCAAGATTGCGTTCGAGAGCCTTCGAGCTAAAAACATCAAGCTCAACCCCAAGAAATGTGTCTTTGGTGTACCTCGAGGCATGCTCTTAGGATACATCATCTCTCAGCGTGGCATCAAAGCCAACCCTGAGAAGGCTGTGGCGATCACCAAGATGGGGCTGATTCGAGGCCTGAAGGGCGTACAGAAAGTCACGAGCTGCCTCGCAGCCCTCAGTCGCTTCATCTTGTGCCTAGGAGAAAAGGCCCTACCGCTGTACTAACTCCTGAAGAAATCCGAGCACTTCGCGTGGACCATCGAGGCCGAGGAGGCCCTCGGTAAGCTCAAAAATATGCTGACCTCCCCCCGATTCTCGTACCGCCTCGACCTGCCCGCCATCCAAACAAGCCGAGCCACTTCTCCTCTATGTCGCCGCAACCACTCAGGTGGTCAGCGTGGCCATAGTGGTCGAGAGGCAGGAGGAAGGGCATGCACTGCCCGTCCAACGACCGGTTTACTTCATCAGCGGGGTGCTCTCGGAAACGAAGGTCCGCTACCCGCAATCCAGAAGCTGTTCTATGCCATCGTGCTCATGCACCGCAAGCTCCAGCACTATTTCCTTAGCCACCCAGTCACCGTGGTTTCATCCTTTCCCCTGGGAGAGATCATCCAAAACCGGGAGGCTGCGGGAAGGATTGCTAAATGGTCGGTCAAGCTCATGGGTGAGACTATCACCTATGCTCCGCGCAAAGCAATCAAGTCTCAGGTGCTGGCAAACTTTATCGCTAAGTGGACCGACACCCAGCTTCCGCCGGCGCAGATTCAAGCCGAGTTGTGGACAATGTACTTCGACGGGTCACTCATGAAGACAGGAGCAGGCATGGGCTTGCTCTTCTTCTCACCCCTCAGAGTACACATGCGCTACATCATTCGCATCCACTTCGCCACCTCTAACAACATCGCAGAGTATGAGGCCCTCATCAACAGTCTACAAATCACCCTCGAGCTCGGGGTTCGACGCCTTGACGTCCGAGGCGACTCGCAACTCATCATCGACCAAGTAATGAAGGTCTCGAGCTGCCACGACCCTAAAATGGAGGCCTACTGCAATGAGGTATGCAAGATAGAGGATAAGTTCCACAGACTCGAGCTCAACCACATCGCTCGACGCTACAACAAAGCCATAGACGAGCTCGCCAAAATTGCATCTACTCGAGGCACCGTCCCGCCAGACAAACACTTGACCCCCCGGCCTCAACCAAGGCCCCCTCGACTGGGGCTGAGGTCATGGAGATCGAGGGGTCATCCCCACCATCAAGCCCACCACCGGACTAGCTGTTCCCTTCCTCAACTTCCTTATTCGAGGGGAGCTCCCAGAAGACCGAACCAAGGCTCGACGGATAGATCGACGGCCAAGACCTACGTCATCTACGGTGATGACAAGGAACTCTATGACGAAGCCTGACTAGGATCCTCCAGCATTGTGTCAGCATCAAGGAAGGCAGGAGGCTGCTCGAAGACATTCACTCAGGGGCTTGCGGCCATCACAGCACGCCAAGAACCCACGTCGGCAACACCTTCTGGCAAGGTTTCTACTGGCCGACCGCCGTCTTCGACACCATCAACCTTGTTCGCTCGTGTGAGGGGTGCCAATTCTACGCCAAACAAACACAACTCTCGGCTCATGCCCTGCAGATGATCCCCATCACGTGGCCTTTCGCCGTTTGGGGACTCGATCTCGTGGGACCTCTCAAGAAGACAACCGGGGGCTACACGCATCTGCTCGTGGCCGTCGACAAATTCACCAAGTGGATCGAGGCCCGGCCCAACGGCAAAATCCTCTTCGAGCAGGCGGTCGCATTCTTCACCGACATCATCCACCGCTTTGGGGTCCTGAACGTCATCATCACCGACAATGGCACGCAGTTCACTGGCAAGAAGTTCTTGAACTTCTGCAACCGTAATCACATTCATGTGAATTGGTCTACAGTCGCTCATCCTCGAACCAATGGCCAGGTCGAACGCGCCAATGGCATGATCCTTCAGGGCCTCAAACCAAGAATCTACAACCAGTTAAAGAAGTATGGCACGAAGTGGGCTACTGAGCTGCCTTCGGTCCTATGGAGCCTAAGGACAACACCTAGTCGAGCCACGGGATTTACCCTGTTCTTCTTGGTCTATGGGTCCGAGGCCGTCCTCCCCACTGACCTCGAGTATAGGTTCTCTCGACTAAAGGCCTACAATGAGCAAACAAAAAAGGAGGCCCTCGCAAATGCCGTCGACCAGCTCAATGGAGATCGAGACATGACCCTCCTCCACTCCGTGAGGTACCAGCAGAAGCTTTGACACTACCATGACAAGCACGTGCACAAAAGGGATTTTCAAGTTGGCGATCTTGTGCTACATCGACGACAAAGCAACAAGGCGCACCACAAGTTAACTCCACCATGGGAGGGCCCATACACCATAGCTGAGGTGCTAAAACCTGGGTCATACAAGCTAGCGAACAATAAAGGCGAAACCTTCACCAACGCTTGGAACATTGAACAGCTACGTCACTTTTACCCCTAGGGCCTCGAGGCCTTGTACATTTCCTTATTATGTACACTTTTCGCATCATGAATGAATGAAATGCTCTCGATTTTAGTACTTTTTTCGTTCATAACTCTAAGGTAGCCTCGACTCTACTTATGCAGAGTCAAGCCTCCCTCGGGGGCTAATGGGGGGAACCCCCGAAGTCCTCAAAAAACCCGGATGTTTTTTTTTTTGAAAACTCGACGTCCTTCTTCCTCTCACACGCTCCGATGTTTTAACTTTTGCTTAGTCAGAAACGCCTCAAAATCCCTAAGCATTGTGGGTCGTCTAGCTGGGAGCTCACCTACACCCCTGGGCTATGGTACCTCCACTCGCTCCCCCCTTGGGGGAGTCGAGCACGCGTTAAAAACTTAGTAAAAGTAAGAACCAAGCCGAGAAGAGGCAAGAGACTCGAGATAAAAAAAGGCACCTAAAAGCATTATGACGAGTTCATAAGTGTTTTAAGGCCCTCAGGGCCACAACATCAGAATGTCATAAAAACTAACTTATGACATGGGCCTCTCTGTCCAGAATTGGCTCACGGGCCTTGACTTTCGTCGCCTCCATCGCCGCCGTTGCCATCGTTGTCGTCGCCACCACCGTTGCCGCCCTCATCAAAGTTAGGAAGGAGGACCTCGAGCTCGAACAACTTCACCATCCATTCACTGGGCCCCTCAGCATCAGCAATCAGTGCCCAGTGCCCCTCCTCATTCTCGGCATCGGTTCTGTTAGGGTCGACGATGAAGCCAAGGGATACAACCTCCATGTCGTACATAAAGCCAAAGTAGACGACTGCCATCGCCCGCTTCACGCTAATATAGAGTGCATCCCAGACCTGCTCCCTCAAGACGCGCCAGAGGTCCCACATCCGGTTGATAAGGGAGTCTCCATGTGACTGACCCTTGACCTCTGCCTCCTTGGGGCCGACATCGAAAGCATCGCAGACCGAGTTGATGGTGGTGCGGAGCTTGTTGGTCACCACCATTTCATCTCGCAGGGCGTCTTGAAGGGTCTGGGAGGCTGCCTTGGTCTGGGGCAGTTGTGTCTCGAGGTCTGAAATGCAAAAACAAACTTCAGCCATGACGAACGAAAGAAATAAGTCCAAAGCCAAAAAGAGGAAACCTACCATCACAGTGGGTGTTGAGGGCTGTGTGCGCGTCCGTTGCCTCGTCACGCTCCCTTTGCGCCACCTTGAGGGCTCGGACCACCTCTATCTTCTTGAATCGTAGGTCCTCGAGGGCCTTGCCGGCTAGAATGATGGCCCCCTCTTTCTCCTGAAGGGTTTCCTTCAGCTTGCCAACCTCGGCAACAAGGGCGTTAGCTCGGCACTTCTCCTCCCTAGCCGAGATAACAAGGGCATCACGGGCCTCTGAAACCTGAGCGACATCGGTCTCGAGCCCCCTGATGCACTCAGTGGAGTTGTGAGCCTCCCCCTTGAGCGAATGGATGCGCTCAAGGGCTTTCTGCGCCTCCTCAAGAGCTCGACCGATGTCACTCTTAGCCTTCTCGGCTTCCTCCTTGGCCAGAGCAGTTTCCTCTTTGGCCCTGTGGGCCTCCTCCTTCACCACGGCAGTATCCTCCTAGGCTCAAGCCGCCTCCCCTTGAGCCGTGTTAGCTTCCTCCTTGGCCTTGGTGGCCTCCTCCTTCGCTTTCTTCGTCTCCTCTTCAGCCTGGGCTAGCCTGTCCTGTGTAGACCGGCCGACCTTGAGTTGACGCTGCAGTTCTCCCGACCATCATGCGTCGTATGGAGGAAGTGGGACTTCACAAGGGAGCGCCTCCTCAGGTCCTAAAAGCAAGAAACGAGAAGTTAGATACCAAGACGAGAAATTATTCGAGTCCGACGCACTTGGAAAAGTGCTTATCGAGAAAACCTAGCCTAGATCCTCGGTGACGACGTCAACAACCAGCTTCAAGGCATGTGCCAGCCATGCCTAGCAGGTTACCTTCGCCGCATCGTCCATTAAGGTCCCAGGGGCGCTGGGGTCCAGTGGGTCTTGGAGCAAGAGGCGCTCCCTACCCCAGGAGGGGAAGGCTGCCTGGACCCTCTCCCGCATCGACGGCCTAACATGCTGTTGACACCATTTTTTGACACGTGTCAATATAGGCCGAAAACTGTGCCGATCGGCAAGGGAGTGGTTGTGCTTTTAAAGCTTACTTTGCTTTGAAGTATGGCTAACAGATGATTGCTGATGAAGGTTAATATGATCTTGCCGATGAGAGCAGGAGGCTGTTGCCGATGGAGAGAGAAGCATAGTTGCCGATGGAAAACAGAGCTGAAGAACGTGGAAAGCAGAGCTGAATCATTATCGATGGGTTTTGCCGATGGAATCTACAGGGATGAGGAGCGTGCCGATAGAGGTTTCATCGTAAGCAATGGATAAGGAAACTGGCAATATTTATGCCAATATTTTAATAGTTTACTTTTGAGTCCGACCTTGGTACGAGTCATTATTTTTTTATTCCTTAGAGATAAGACTTGTTTAGGTAATACTTTGTCGTGTCTGTTTAGGACTCATAGTACCAGGGTATAAATATGTATCGAGAGGCAATGTAGAAAAAGACAATCAATCAAATACAACAAATCTATTACTTTTATCTACTTTTCAAGCAATCTACTTTTCGACGACTTCGTCATCAGTACCTTTTCTTTTTCAACGAGTTCTTTCAAGAATCGACGGGCTGCATCAACTTGATCTCCGGCGACCTTGCAGGTTTCGCGTCTACCGAGCACGATTCAAGCTTTGACGTCCAGGCGTATCACTGTCGTCTCGTCTGATCTGTTCAACAGTTATCGAATACCTTCTGAGCTTTGACGTCCGGGCATATCGCTGTCGTCTCGTTCGGATCTTATTCAAATTTATCATCCTTGTTGATTAACAGGTCAAATCGACTGGCACGCCTTGATATCGAACTTGGGTATTAGCCTGGTGTGTTTGTAGATCCAACGCCTTTTTGCATCAACACATCTTTTGGCACGCCCGGTGGGACACAGTCGACAGATTTATCATGAAGAATCCTACTGATATCACTCTAGAAAACATCATCGAGATATCAGAATCAGATCTCAAGGAGGATCAGAGGCAAGCCATGGAAAAAGCTATGGAGGATTACAGGCAGCTCTGCTTGAAGTCTTTCAGCATGAATAGGGGAGGAGAAGTCATCTAGAAGCAAGATCTACCGTTGCCTCGGCAGGTAACCTTTGACTCTAACCCTGGTAAATTGCAGGAGATGGTTAATTTTGCATTAAATCAAGATTTGATCAACCACTCAACCGTGTTGTCTAATACTGTCTACAATGCTGTTGTGCAAACGTTAAGGGACGGACAAGCACCAAGGTATATCGGGCCGGCATATCATCAGCCGGGATCGACATCTACCCAATACTCCATCAGCAATTCCAGCCGTTGAGAGTATGGAAGCGCCTACTCTTCCAGCTATATCAGGACCATCCATCATTGAAGCCACACCGATAGGATCAGATCTAACATCTCAGGAAAGGCCTAGTACTCAGTTGAGCACAGATCTATCGGCATCGGCAATGTCAGGTCCTTCAGGTCAACATAGTCAAACTGCTGCTAATTGGTGGGGATACGGTATGCCTCCAGGTCCATCTACTGCCAACTCTGGACTGCCTCAAGTGCATGATGTAGTAGGGAAGGGTCCAATGACATCGGCTACTCCAATTCGGCCGGTGGCTCAAGCGCCGCATTATTCTACTGTACCTCCTGCTATACAGTCATTGTCAATGGGATTCTACGCACCTCCGCAACAGATATCTTATGCGAAATCATTGACTAATCCTCCACCAGTTCAACAGAGAGCTTCTATTGCAGAGAAACCCGTAGTACCATTCATATCTCAGTCTGGATTACCTGCAATTCAGGGCAATTATGCTGGCTATCATCCATATATACAAGAGCATCAATTGTCTGCAAGCTATCAGCCATCGGCAAGCCAGGTGCCGATGAGTTACAATCTCAATTGGTCAGGGCAAGTGCCAATTCAGCAATCTGCTATTCAGCCAAGCTACCAAGCAATGGGGACTCAACGGTATAGTCCACAGACAACTTTTTAGGAACAAGCATCGGCAAAACAGCCGATGAACTTTACTCCGCAGATTGGTGCCGCGAATATGCCGGTTTATCCAAGCCAAGTGCCACAGGGGTATGTAGAAGCATATCAGCCAACGCCTCCAGTAGAGATCCAGCCAGTGCATCGGCAAGATCAGGATGTACTCTTGACCGATAAGATTACAGAAGTGATGAAAGAACAATTTGGGATTCAGCCCAAGATCGATACTTACTCTTATCGGACTCCATACCCTTCATCTTATGATTCAATTTCTTTCCCAAATCGATACAATGTGCCAGATTTCACTAAGTTTTCTGGGCAAGATGATACGTCAACAATGGAGCACATCAACCGATTCATTATCTAGTGCGGGGAAGCAGCGAACAGGGATGAGCTGAGGATCCGTTTATTCTTGTCCTCTTTGTCTGGATCAGCATTCGCGTGGTTTATATCATTGCCACCGAACTCTATTCTTACTTGGACCAATCTAGAAAGACAATTTCATAAGTACTTCTTTGCTGGTGTCCATGAAAAGAAGCTTATCGATTTAATGAAATTAAGACAGCGAAGCGACGAATCGGTAGAGAGTTTTGTGCAAAGGGTACGAGACATAAAAAACAAGTGCTACAGCCTAGTGCTTGATGACCGCCAGTTAGCTGGTTTGGCGTTTCAGGGTTTGTTGCCGTATCTCAGGGACAAATACGATTCTCAGGAGTTTGAAAGCTTAAGCCATATTGTGCAGAGGATCTCTGATCAAGGTGCTCAAGCCCTAGAATATAGGAAGAGCTAGAACAAGAAGGTGTCCTTTGTAGAAGAGGCAGAGGAATCAGATTTAGATGAAGAACCAACTATCGGCCTGGCTGAGTGGGTGAAGGGCAAAAAGCCTTTATCTTGTCCTTTTGGTCAGAAAGAGCCAGAAAAATTCACGTTTGACATCACAAAGGCCGATAAAATATTTGATCTGCTGCTTCAAGAAGGCCAAATCAAGTTGTCACCCAATCATGTGATTCCATCGGCAGATGAGCTGAAGAAGATGAGGTACTGCAAGTTTCATAATGCAACTTCGCACAGTACCAATGACTGCAAGGTGTTCAGACAGCAGTTGCAATCGGCAATTGAATCTGGGAGGATCAAGTTTGACAACTCTAAAGCTCAGAGGCTGATGAAGATTGATCAACATCCTTTCCCAGCAAACATAGTGGAGGCCGTAAACGAGACCAAAGTGTTGACATCGGTAAGCGCTAAGAGGAGAGCATCGGTGGATCCTAGAAATCAAGCAACTACCTTTGACTTGAAGGGGAAAGAGATAGTTGAAGAAAGCAGTAGTTCAAGAAGGCCTCCTAGACCAGCTCCGTACAGAATTCCATGTAACCGCTATCGGCATCGGCAAGAGGAGTTGCATTGGGAAGCGTGGCATCGGCACAAAGACCATTGGAGATGCCCCTTCTTCATCTATTGTTGGGAAGAAGGCATTAAATTGCCTACTATTGATAGTTGCCCCGTGTGCAATGGTTATGATCGAACCGATCGGGCAGAAAGAAGGCCGCGCTATGGTGATCGGAGCAAATACATCGGTAAGCCGATGAGAGAAGGGGCATCAGTACATGATCGGCTGGGGGGCAGAACCAGTGTGCATGAAGGATTGGGTAGGCATGCTGACTGTTTGCTGATGAATCAAGAGGAGCTCAAGGAGATGACCAATGCAGGAGTCCCTGATGAAACAGTACTCTGTAGGGATCCCAATACAAATTGCCTAGGTTCAAGTGCAAAAATTTATCAACCCGTCTGGAAGATGAAGCTTCCTCAATGGTGCCCTAAAGGTCTAACGAGGACTCAAAAGAGGAAGATGCAACGTGAGCACAAAGAGGAAAGTTTCCGTGGAGAAAAAACTCAAGTATGACGGCTGAAGCGCAAAAGTGAAGGTCCATCGGCAGACATCAACATGGTTTTCCTATTGCCGATGAGATTCTTAGCACTTGCCAATAAAAGAAAATATATATATAGATAAAGTGCTTGTTCAAAAAGAATGTATCGGCACTACGTTAATGTGAAGTTTTACAAATTACCGATACATCACATTGCCGATGAAAAAGGAGGTTTACAAGTTCAACAATGAATGGATAGTTGATATCGCACGCAGGCGAATTTGGTCAGCTTCCTCCAGTATCTTTGCATCTTCATCGGCATTGCCTGTTGATGTCGCCTGTTGATGTCGCCTGTTAAAAGATCGCCTATTGATGTCACCACTGGAGAGAGAAAAGCTAGGGTTTGAATCACAGATGAAAAATGGGCCGTGGCGGAGAAAGCATTATATGGGCCTGTTGGTACAGGATTTCCACTACCACGCGTGCAACTCTCGAGGAGAAGTTCAAGCGATTTGGGTAATCATGACTTGGAGGAAATTTCGGCACATAAAGTATTTTATACTCCGAAATTGGGGGGCATGTGTTGACACCGTTTTTTGACACGTGTCAATATAGGACGAAAACTGTGCCGATTGGCAAGGGAGTGGTTGTGCTTTTAAAGCTTACTTTGCTTTGAAGTATGGCTAACAGATGGTTGCCAATGAAGGTTAATATGATCTTGCCGATGAGAGCAGGAGGCTGTTGCCGATGGAGAGAGAAGCATAGTTGCCGATGGAAAACAGAGCTGAAGAACGTGGAAAGCAGAGCTGAATCATTATCGATGGGTTTTGCCGATGGAATCTACAGGGATGAGGAGCGTGCCGATAGAGGTTTCATCGTAAGCAATGGATAAGGAAACTGGCAATATTTATGCCAATATTTTAATAGTTTACTTTTGAGTCCGACCTTGGTACGAGTCATTATTTTTTTATTCCTTAGAGATAAGACTTGTTTAGGTAATACTTTGTCGTGTCTGTTTAGGACTCATAGTACCAGGGTATAAATATGTACCGAGAGGCAATGTAGAAAAAGACAATCAATCAAATACAACTAATCTATTACTTTTATCTACTTTTCAAGCAATTTACTTTTTGACGACTTCATCACCAGTACCTTTTCTTTTTCAGCGAGTTCTTTCAAGAATCGACGGGCTGCATCGACATGATCTCCGGCGACCTTGCAGGTTCCGCATCTACTGAGCACGATTCAGGCTTTGACGTCCGGGCGTATCGCTGTTGTCTCGTCTGATCTGTTCAACAGTTATCGAATACCTTCTGAGCTTTGACGTCCGGGCGTATCGCTGTCGTCTCGTTCGGATCTTATTCAAATTTATCATCCTTGTCGATTAACAGGTCAAATCGACTGGCACGCCTTGATATCGAACTTGGGTATTAGCCTGATGTGTTTGTAGATCCAACACCTTTTTGCATCAACACACGCTCCACCACGTCAGGTGAACCACCGTAACGGGCCACCCGGTCAGCCAAGGTTGGGAACGGCGGCTCATCCTCTGCTGTGGCCCCTGACGCCCCAGCCTCGCCAATCGACCGCCCTGCCATGGTAAGAAAGCCAGGGTCAGACCAACTGGGACCGTGAGGGGTTCCTCGGGCGATGGTCGCACCATGGAGGAGAAGTGCATCCTCCTCCTCTACTCGCTGAGGCAGCAGCGACGAACCCGCGGTGGCCATCTCCTTGGGCGGCACTGGTGACGTGCGCAGGAGCATCGATGCGTCCTGCGCCTCGTCCGGCTACTGTAGCAGCTGGTCCAGGGTGATCACGGCCTCCCCCTGCGTTTGAGGGAGGCTCGAGACTGCCGGCTCCTCTTGCGGCTGACCGTCCACCGAGACGGCGAGTCTAAGAGTGCCACGCCCTTTGATGGTGTTTGCTGCTGCTGTTCTAGCTACTGCTATTGTTGTTGCTGTTGCTGTTGCTGTTGCTACTGCTGTGGTTGCACTGATTGACTCAAAACCAGCCGCTCTGCCTCTTGCTGCTCCTCAGGCTGGCTTCGGGCCAGTCCTTCCCCCTTCAGCCGCTCTTGCAGCTCCTTCTCCTGCTGCTTCTGTAGCCGGTCCTCCTCCTCCTTCCTCTGCGGGCTATCCTGCTCTCGCTTCCGCTGCACCTCCATCTCGTGCAGGCCCTTTGGCCACGGCTCCCGCCCCTCTCGCTGGGAAGGAGGGGCTCCTACGTCCTGGGGCACTCCACCATCTCCTCAATGGAGATGGGAGGAACCACGACCTCTTCGTCCCCAAGGATGATCAGGGTGCTTTCTGACCTAGGCTCATGGCTGTCGAGGGCTCCCCCATCGGTTGCAGTGGCCTCGACCGGACCAGGTGTAGAGGCCGCGACTGTCGAGGCCGGGGCACCGACCCCGCTCTCCGGCACCTGCCCCCAGTGGGAGTTGCCGCCAGCCACGGCCCCCTCACCGCTCGAGCCTGCAACAAGACTAGAGCCCGTCAGCCTGCCCCAAGTAATCGCTGCCTGAGCTTGTAATAGCCAGGCTGCCTCAGATGTCGACATGGGCCTCGGGATCACACCTGCCCCTCCAGCCGCCATACTCGTGGCTGCATCCACCTTGAGGCGCTTGGCCGGCGAAGGGTTTGCCTCCTCCACTTGATGCTTAAGCATGGGCAACGTAGGGAAAAGCAGGAATATCAAGCAAAGTCTGCGAATCATAGAAAAAAGGAAAAATTTTAGATGAAAAAACTCACCCTAGGGGAATGACGACCGACCCGGGCCTCCTCGAAGTACCTGGGCGCCTAGACGGCACCCTCCAAACTAGATCATGTCCGGAGCTAGAGCTGCCCGAGGCAACTGGCTCGGACCTCAGCACCCCTATTGCAACAGGAGCTGCCTCCCATGAATCATGCGTCGAGGATGGTGTCGCTTGCTCCTCTGAGCCCGTCCGGCCTCAGGTCCTCGCCTCGAGTGTCGAGGACCTGATTTGATGAGGCGAGGCACCGGGCAGACCCCGGGCCAAGGCCGGCGGGGTGCCACCACGCGAGTGTCGAGACGAGGACCCAGCACGGGCCGAGGAACCGCCTTGACTCCTGTCTTGCGGCTGCTCCAGAATGTCCTACTGCACAGAGGGCATGTTAGCTCGGGGGAGACTGGGGAGATGGGGCTTGAGGCGCTGCCATCCCCTTGACATCATCGTCATCATCTTCCTCCTCATCCTCCTCGGAGGAAGACTCCTCCTCAGGCAGCCCATCGCGCCTTTGCTTCGCGCGGCACTTCTCGTGCTCTGTACGCGTGAGGCTTTTTTCTTTTATCATCTTCTTCTCCTTATACTGCCCCTTCTTCTATTGATGAGTGGTAAAGCACCTCACGTGTCGGTCGAGGTCGTCCTCCCTCATCGGGGGCCTCGACGCCCTGTAGTCAATTTTCTCCTGTGCGAAAAGCATCCGAGCGTAAGAACAAAAGGAAGGAAGAGAGGCAACATAAATCTCAAAGGGCTCGGCTCGAGGCACTCACCAGGTCAAGATGGCCTTCCTCTGGTAGCATGGGGATGCGGTTGATGTGCTCTGGCTTGAAGGCGCCAGCGACCGCCCCCTTCACCCACGACACAATCTCCTCGGGGGCAGCACCTCGGCCGACATGCGGCACCCCTTGAGCTGCTCAGGCATCACCTCGGGACCCATCTGGTCCAGCCGTAATGGACGCGCCATCAAAGGGAGCACCCTTCGATGGTGAAAGGTCGAGACGACGATTGTCGCCGTCAGACCCGCGTCACGAAGCCTCCTCAGCACGGTGAGGAGAGGCCTCAATCAAGGCTATAAATCTGACGCCACGCCGTGCGGCCAGTTGGACGGACGCTCCATGATGAGACGCCCGGTGTACGACAGGAAGTACTCCTCGTCGTTGCAGAGGTAGAACCACTGGGCATCTCACTGAGCATGGTTAGACATCAGCCCAGTGGGGATGTACTCGCGCGGCTCCACCCCTCGGCCCGTCTTCAGCACTAGGTTACAGGAACCTGCGCGGACAATTCTCCTCACGCCCTGTTCCACCGGGGTGGTGAAGGACTCCCACTTGTAGAGGTGGAGCCACAGCTCCCAGTGCGGCTCCTCCCCCAGGTATCCCTCGTAGACGGCCGCAAAGATAGTGATGTTAGAGATGGCGTTGGGAGAGAAGTGCTGAAGCTCGACCCCATAATGATGGAGCAGCACTCGCACGAATCAGCTCGGGGGCGATCCGAGCCCATGCCGGTGGAACTTGATAAAGCTCACGATGTAGCCGTCTGGCGGGTTCAGCTCCTGATCCCTCCGCGGCGGTGCTATCCACTCCGGCTGATCCGGCGTAGTGATAGGGCGAAGGAGCCCCTCCCACACCAGCTCCAACAACCTCTGCTCTGTCACGGTCGATGGGTGCTAGGCCTCCGGAGGAAGAAAGGTGGGTGCCATGACTGCGGCGGTGGCACGAATTTGCTCGACGGACGGGCGACCGGGAAGATTCCCAATCACGATCACCCTCACTAATCCCTTTTCTCTAGCGCTGGTGGGCAGGGATTCAGAAGCTCTAGCGGCGGCGGTGAAAGCAAGATGGCGAGAATGGAAGTGGACAATGCCCTACCTCCCACGAATTTATACTCAGGGGAAGAGCAACGGGCAGATCCGACGATGGGAAAAGGTAAACCCCGCATTTAGTGCACCCACCTAACCGCCCCCTCGATTCTCATAGCAGAACACACGCCGTTCGCCGGGCCCCTAGCCATTACCTGGGTCCACCACGACCACGTCGTTTCAGCCCACACCTCAAAAGGCGCGCCCAACGGGCAGGAGCGCTACATTATCTGCCGACAGAGTCTTCCACGAGAAGGAAAACAGGCCCTGGCCCCATGACAAGCCTTGAGGGAGCGAAGACTGACCCTCGGTCAGGGTTCGATAGGCACCCTTGAGCACCCAAGTCAGGGACACCCCAGGGGAGCCACACGAAGCTCAGCTCCAGGATGAACCCTCGAGATCCCCTCGGGTGTATCCAAGGCAAAGCGAGAGGATTACCATGGAATCCCCACAGAGGGAGGCATCAAGCCATCAAGTCCTATCGAATGGAACTAGTATTCATATATCTACTCATTTGTGTCACTAAGAACGCCTCCGGGCCACTAGTCAACCCCATCGAATGGGGCACAAGCTCTCACTTGGATCCCTCGTTATCAGCTCACAGAGAACGCCGAGACTCACCCAATTGAGGGTAGTACGGCGCTTCTCACCTCACATCCGATTGAAAGGACTCGTGAGATGGATGCCTAGGGCTAGCAATGCCCTAGTCGCAAGAGGCTCGGGGGCTCAACTACACCTGGCACCCCTCGACGGAAGAGGGTCGAACACACCCGGGGCTCGGCGACTTGAACCACCCTTCAACTAGGCGCTACAACTCCAGTTCATGTTATCCTAACCTTTCAGGAATGGACACTATGCCTAACTGGACAAGCACCTCTCAACAAAAGATAAATAAAGCCCTCGAAGGAGTCTCCTTACTCCTCCGAGGCCTCAGGGGCGACCCCGCGGGGGATGCTCGTGCGCCCCCGATGAAAAGTTATGAACCACACCTCACTCTTGGCCTATGACCCCCAGCTCGAGTGCCAGCACTTGTGCAGAGGCTTGGGGGCTACTGTCGGGTACCTAAAAAAGGGGTACCCTTAACCCTCGACTAAGGGGAATTAACCCCTGACATTAACAAGCCAAACCCGGTGTCATTAGTCCTCGCCTAGCACAGAAACACAAGTGCCAGGTCATACTGGGCCAGTCCACGAATGGGGCTCGACGGTCCGGGCGGCTACCTATCCGACGCACCCCGCTCGAGTCTGAGCAGATCACTCGAGGGTGCCACTCGACCTACCCCTTGGTGACGGAAATTCGTCCGAACGAACGGGCAGCCCTTGAGTGCGACGCACCCCTCGAATACCTACCTTCTGTATGAATCCAGGAGGATTTAATGCATTCTACTTGCTCCCGCCTAACTTCGTGGCCACAGTGACGGTAACAGTTGCGAGTACACCAGTCAAATCTTACTTTTACCTCCCATACCCAGGAATCTGGCGGGTCGTATCGTACTGTAACCCCATGCTGTGCACTGTGCCCCGTTCGGCACTCCCTCGAGGCACATTTACCAGTGTCAGGCGACCCCTCGAGGCACATTTACCAGTATCTGTACAGCATTTTTTGGGGGCTCGGCCTTATCCATTCGGGCCTCGACCCCCTCGACCACCTCTCAAGCTGGACTTCGTCATCGCTAGTCAACACTCCAACAACTCCCGACGCGATGGCTACAGGGATCCGCACGACCGTGCTTGGACATCCGTCTATCACCGACCATCAGCCGCGTCACCTTACGCATGAGAAGGATGGTTGCATCAACTCCGAACACATCGCTATAGGACACGCCATGCCCGACACACGCCTCTACAGCAACACTGACATGATCGGCATCACTTCCTCGACGTCAGCAGCCATGTCCGCTCTAAGATCCGTGTACCCCTGTGCCTCTCCTTCGCCTATAAAAGGAGGCGCCAGGCCCTAGTTTGCAGAGGGCAACGCACTTAGCCAGAAAACATAAGGCATAGGCAGCGACTAGAGCCGGCAGCGCTCAAGTCGTAGCTCATTCACTCGCACGCTTGTATTCTCCCCTGTACAAGCACTTTGGTGCAAGATAATACAAACTCCCCCCTCCCCCCACTAGATATAGGGCCTTCTTTTGTCCGAACCAGGATAAACCTTATGTTCTTCTTGTATTACCATCCGGATTAGGGAGCACGCAGTACATATTTACTCGTTAGTGCTAGACTCCGGGGTTGAAACACCGACAGATATAGCGCTGTTTTCATTTTCCTCTTGGAGAATCTTCAACTTAAGAAGATGTCCTCTGCCAAAAGGCGACACAGCTACTACTTGAGTGTCTCGACCGCTCTCCCACCCACCAACAGCCTTAAGCACACACAAACCCAGTACGTGTTGCCTTCAGCGCATCAGTACAAGTTGTACAACGAAGGCGCATCGGTGAAATAATTGAGCCAGCTAGCGAGATCGAGGTACAAAACCAGGCCTGCACTACAGCAGCTCTATGGCAATGGCGATGATGTACACGGCGTGCACTGCACCAGCACATCCCTGCCTGCCGTGCCTGTGCCGTAGGAGCAAAAAGGTCGCCACCGCTTCGAGCGGTGAACGCGGCAAGCCGACCCGTTTGGGAAGGCATGCAAGCTATTGCATTTGCACAGCCCTCTGCTTTTGTTGCAGGCCTAGCTAACATGCAGTAGCATGGTACCTCAAGGGTGTGGCCGGTCGGCCATCCAGCTGGGGCTAAAGCCCTTTACAACGACGGCAACGGCGCACGCAGCAAATGCTTGCTTTGAAGGGCAGCTAGGTATCCTAGGTGATTACTAGCTGCTATAGTAGTTTGTAAAGCAAGAGGAAAGAAAAAGCAATGCTGATCAGCGTGTGCCACAAAAAGATGGCGCATATGAGAAAGGTAAACCGATCGTGTTGTTAAGCGTGCTTACTGAAAGTGATAGGTGTCCAAGCTGGTTGTTTTAGGCTACCTCCAACAGCACACACCCAAATTCAACACCCATTCTACCAATTGAGTCATATACAGTAAAAAGAATCCTCACCCAATTGTTTGTTTCTCCAACAGCCAACCCAAATGTGCATGCGAATGAACAAAAAGAAAAGAAAAAGAAAAACAAAAAGATGCATGCGCCGCACACTCCTCTTCCATTCCCAACCACGAGATCCCCTCCGGCCGCGCAAGCCGCCGGCGGGCCATCCCTCCCATTCATCTCCATCCCCTACTCTTGCGTCACCGCCCAGGAAGCGCCATGGCAGCGACCGTCGCCGACTCCGATGCTTCGATCCTGCCGCGTTGTGGCCGCCATGTCCACCTGTGCCGCCGAGCCGCTCCCGCTCCATCCCCACTCTTATGGCGGCGCGTGCGGCGGGGCGACGGCTCCGGTGCCGGCGAACGCCCCACCCGGACGCCGGTGAGCGGATGCAGCCTCTGGCGGCGCGAGGTCTGGGCTAGGGACGAGCCCCATCATGGCGGCGTGGGTGGGCCCAGGGCTAGCGAGCGGGAGCGCGATGATGTCGAAGGCGTAGCTTTGCGTCCCATCGTGGCGAAGGCGATGGTGCAGCGTCGTCAGGGCTTGGAGTGCAGAAAAGCATGGTATGTATACTGTAAGGTCAGCCTATCGTTTATTGATGTCTAGCTCTAGAATGACCGACCTATATAAAAAATAACATTGCTTCTAGTTCAGTAAGTGAAAGCAATCCAATTTGGAAAAATCTATGGAAACTAAAAATTCCACCAAAAGTCAAAGTTTTTTGTGGCGTGTTATCAATAATTTTATCCCTGTCCATGCTAACCTGGCTAAAAGACATTTAGATGTTCAGAGTTCTTGCCCAGACTGTGCATTTGAAGAGGATACAATTTACCATGCTTTAACTCAATGCACATTGACCAGAGCTTTCTGGAAATCTTTTCAAAATATGTATGGCATTAAATTACCGTTGCTGCATCCAACTACATGGAGTCAAGACCTTCTTGATACTGAATTCTGTTCGCAGGAGATATGTGGCTCTATTTTATGTGCTATGTGGGCATTATGGACGGCAAGAAACAGAAGAAAGCATGGAGAAACTTCATTTTCTATTTATCAAGTTTGCAGGTGGGCGTGGGAAATGGCTACTGATCTTATCCATTCTAATCCATCACCATACACTTCAAAGTTGCAAGTAAAGAAAGCTCATTGGTGTCCTCCTCCTAATGGGGTAATAAAGGTAAATTTTGATGCAGCTTTTAAAACCGAAACTTATCAAAGTGCCTCAGGAGTGGTTCTACACAATGCACAAGGTCGATTCATAGCAGCCAAATGTAAACATCATGGATCAGTTTCTGATGTTCTTACTGCTGAAGCTTTTGCTTACCTTGATGCGGTGCTAATGACAAATGATCTTGGATTGTCAAAGGTGATCGTGGAAACAGATTGCCAACAATTAGTAGCACTTTGGAACTCTAGAACAAGTAATAGATGTGCTATTATTCCAATACTAAATGAAATACAAGAACTTAGTCAACAATGCTCACATTTTGTTTTGGCTCATGTAAAGAGGGAAGTAAACATGGCTGCGCATTATACAGCCAAGTTTGCTATGTCCTCAAATTATGAATGTATGTGGCTGCATGAGGTCCCTAGCTTTTTATCTCATTGTATTCAACAAGACTCTCATGTTGAGATATGAAGTAATATGAAGTCTCTTTTTCTCAAAAAAAAATAGGGATGGTGTTGGGTCACCTGTTGGAGGCTGATTTTGATGGGCAAAGCAATGTGGGAGATGCAATTTTGGGTTTGGGTAGCTTTGTTGGAGTTAGCCTTATGTGTAGGCAGATGGCTAGATGCTATCTAGTACTGCGTGGCTAGCTGGGTTGCTGTCAGCGTCAGGCAAGCGTGTTTGCTTCATCTCACGCCGAATTCCTTGACAATTAAAGAATGACGGCCCGTATGCATCCCTTCGTCTCAGAGAAATTAGAATTACTTAATAAATTAGCTAATTCAGTTTGGAATTTGAGATTTCCCGATTTTTCAAATTTATTGGTTGGTAGATGGAAAATAGCTAGATTTTATAGATCACCATGCTTGTTTGCATTCTCAAACTCCATTCCATTTCCAAGTATATATATCCAAACTCAAATATGTGCCTAAGCAAAAAAAAATCAATTCTAAGGATCTAAACGGATCCTTATGTATTTTCTTGTGCAATGAAACGGCTCATATTTAGACCTCGTTTAGTCAAATTCGCATCAATCCACAGGTGTTTGGCTGGATTGGAGTGAAACTTAGAACTAAATTCCACCCTAATCCATCCCAACACATGTACATTGAGGTGAATCCGTTAACATCCAAACAAGGCCTTAAATGGTGTGAAAATGTAATAATAATCCTCACCGTAGCAGTGACATTGTAACTTGGAGGGGTCTTTTATCTTGATCGCGGTGTGTTAATGAAAAAAAATAGTTTATCTTGTAGTATAGTATTGGCTAATAAAAAGAGAGCTCCTTTTTCTAAAACAAGAAGAGCTTATATTTCAACCATGAGAGTGATTACAATCAGAGTTCAAGGCATTGAACACGCAGGCTGCGATACCTTGAGACATAAAACAAGAAGAAAACACTTTTCCTAGAACACAAGCCACTCCATTAGCACTCATATGACATTTTGTGACTTTGAAGTCTTTAAAAAAACATCTCAACATTTCTTTTGCCTGCTTGATGATGAAGCAACCGGGGGATTGAGTCGGAATATTAGAAAGAGTGCTTGTACAACAGCTAAGCAAATAGATTCCAGCCATATAGGGTAGAGATGGAGAAGGCCTTCTCTGGATTCCTTTCAAAGCCGCTAGATTTTCAGCTTCTTCCACCGGTTTTAAATCCACCTATACTTCTATGTATTTTTCAGGTAGACATGAAAAAAATTATCTTATTATTGCATCGGTTTCCATTTTTTAATAGTCACGGGTAACCAAAACATCTTATATGGTCAAACATCTCTGTGAGCAGTTTGCCTCAATCCTCCATTAAATCCCTGTAGCAACCTGGATCCGCCAATAATGCTTGTGAGCCCTGACTACACTTTAGCAAAGCGCCTCCTTGAAAACCAATGAATTAAAGCCAACCAACTAGGCAAAAATATCCATAGATGTATAAAATTGCAGTGAAGGACATCACCTCTGTGAACTAAAAACCTTCCAGATCCATATGTTTAATCAATCCCAACACATCTAATGCATGGCCGTACAAATCTTCTGGATAAACAAGCTGCACTGTGTAGTTTTACACAGTGTCCTGCTACTTTTATAGTTGGATCCCCATCATCGTGGAGAACTTGTATCGTACTACGTAGACATTTTTCCTTGTGCACGCGTGCAGTACAAATAATTAAACTGCACATAGGCCAGGGCCAGTCCGCTGTCTCATAGAGGCCTCCACGAGAGCACGACGTCAAACGCGAGATCCCGTGCACGCGTGCGTTCATGCATGCCTATTCGCAGTCGCAGGCTCGCAACTCGTTGAATCCGACCGTATGTAGAGAATGAGATCTCAAGAGCAGATTGCCGGAGCAAGAGTCTGCAGTATTTATATTGCACTGCTATCTGCACAATCTGTACACGTGAGACTAGGACATTTTTGTTTTTTTTAAAAAACTATAAATATTTTCTACATCATATTTAAAAATATAGCCCTATTCCATTTTTAGAGGTGTGTTACATAATTAGAGGGCATGGGACGGGTTTACAAGTGCATATTTCACATAGAAAACTTGTTTGTGATAGTCATGGAAGTGCTAAATGCACTCATCTCTGAGGCGGACCACCATGCGATCTTCTCTTCGTTCCCGAACAAGATCAAACACCGCGCCTCCATGTATGTCGATGACCTTGTGATCTTCCTATCACCCAACAGGCAAGACGGTACCAACATCGGCCGCATACTGCAAACCTTTGAGGGCGCCTCTAGATTGGACACCAACGTTGACAAGTGCATCATCACACCTATATATTGTTCCGAGGAACAAGTTAACGTTGTGCAGGAGGTCTTCTCATGCAGGGCAAGGAGCAGCGTCTTGTTGATACGGTTGCGGCCTGTATACTGACATAGTGACATGGAAGGGCGGCCTACTCACTGATGTCGGCAAGGCCACCTTGACCCGGACGATGACGTCCGCTATTCTGGTGCATATATCCATATGTTGTTGTCTCTCCACATGGACCATTGAGGAAGTCGACGGGTGATGTTGCCCTTTCCTATGGTCTGGCATCGAGGTGGTCTCGGGCAGGAGTTGCAAACTAGCCTGGCCGATCGTTTGCGCGCCCAAGGAGCACGGTGGTGTCGACATCCCACACCTATGCATACTCGGCTATGGCTTGCGTCTGCGCTGAGAATGGCCGTGTAGAACTAAGCCAGGTTCGGCATGGGTGGTGTTGTCGTCTACCTCGGAGCAGAAGGTCTCCCAGATGTTCAGTGCATCCATAGTTGTTGAGATTGGCGACAGCACATCCGCACGCTTCTGGACAGACGTGTGGATGCTTGAAGGGGCAATCCGCATCTTCACGCCCAACCTCTTCGCACCGGTGGGCCGGCGATGCCTGCAGCGCTTGGTCAAAGATGCCCGCAGCACCGATCGACGTTTGTCAGTGCCTGACCGTTTTGTTTGGCCATCAAGTTATAGATCTCGAGATCCAACTTTCTAGTATTGACTCTTTTGTTTGAAAGATCCAGGAACAAACTATTCCGGCATATATATTAATAAGAAGAGGATTGACCTAGTTTATAAGAAAAACCGGACTCAAAAATCATACAACCCACGCTAACACAACTGAGAGAAACGACAACCCTTAGAGGATAAGGGACCGGGGAATGAAGGGTCAGGTAGGTTATCGTTGCCCAGCACAAGCAAACACAAGAGCAACTCCGACTTCCGACCATTACCAAACACTCAAAACGACGAGTCGACTTCCAAAGCAACGCCTTCAGGAAGGTTACGATGTTTGAACGCCGCCGTCGCTCGTCCAACAGACCGGGTTCTCACCCGTGGAAAAAAGCTGAGACACAACGCCCCCAACAGGGAAAACGGCGCCCGCAGGCGTCATCGTTGTCCGGCTTTCGCCCAAGGGAACCCCAGCTTCGACGTCGGCCCAAAATCCGGATCCCAGGTTGTCACCACCGTCGTCGCTGCGAGACCTCCTGCAGCAACCTCGCCAGAAGGGGGCTTCGACACGCCAGCTGCAC
The DNA here is from genome assembly GCA_023333625.1 of Bothriochloa decipiens. Lineage (NCBI taxonomy): Eukaryota > Viridiplantae > Streptophyta > Magnoliopsida > Poales > Poaceae > Bothriochloa > Bothriochloa decipiens. The sequence goes on along the minus strand of CM041635.1, from coordinate 48,232,920 downwards.
ACCGCAGCCGCAAAGCTGCGTCAACCACCCCTACCGACCGGACGACACGCTGAAGACCAGCCTCGCTCTGCCGCATTACCGATTGGGCACCCGCCGAGGTCGCTGCCAATGTTGCCGCCATCAGCCACCTCACGTGCGCCCCCACCGTCTTGGGCACCACCCCTAGCCATGGGGGCACCAGATCCGGACACCCCCGAACCCGGCGCCCCTGCCGACGCCGCCGCCTTCATCTTGACCACAGCCGCAACCAACTCCAACCAACACCACCATCCCGGGATATCCGCAGCTTCGGCCACAGCCATGGTCGAGCAGAGGGGAGCGGCAAGAGAGCGCTGCCCCCAACGCTTGCATAGACCGGCCATGACCACCACCATCGACCACAGGACAGATCCCGCCGCTAGCATCCACCAACTGGACGCTGCTGTGCCGACCACCGGCTCGAACCGCCGTCCCGGCCATGTCCGGTCACCTGGCGAGCTCGGCCTAGGGGCAGCAAGGACGCACCACCCCCATCGCCGCCTGGCCACCGCCGCCGTAGGGCCTGCCGCCGCCGCCCGCGCTGGCTGGCCGGACCGACAGTCGAGGGACAGATCCGGCCACCGGACCTGCCCTCCTGAGCACTAGACCGGCGGGCCCCACCGTTGTTGCTGTCGCCCGGTCGCTACCGCCATAGGGCACTCCGCCGCCGCGTAGCCGCGCCGGCCGGCCAGATCCGGCAGCCTGGGGTCCGAATCTAGTCCCCTAGGACCGGATCCGACAGCCCGTTCGCCGGACCGGCGTGCCGCACCATTGCCGCCGTCAAGTCAAGAAAGGAGGAGGGTGTGCGAAGGAGGATGACCGCCGTCTTCGTCGCCCCCCGCGCCAGCCCAGGCCCTAGCCTACGCCGCCATAGCCGCTTCGGCTCTCCCCGCCGTGCTCCACGCAGTGGACGGGAGGAGGGGTGCCGGCCGGCTGTAGCACGCGCCACTAAATCTGGAGGAAGGCCCCGCCGCCGCCATCCCGGCCGGCCGGCCGGCCATGCCGGCGGCCAACTCTGGCGGCGGCGCAGCTGGAGGTGAGGGGGAGGGGCGGCGCTAGGGTTTGGCGGGGGTTCCCCCCGCATCGCCCCACGTGGGAGGCGGACGGGAGGAGAGGAGGAAGAGTGTGACTGATTTCCTAGTATTGACTCTTAAAGTTTATAGTCATGAGGTTGTTTAAAATTTGATACAAATTTGAACAGCATATTAAGCACCTTTTTTTAGCTTGTTGTCTTATAAAATTAACATAGTATTTTTCATATGGAGTTGGATGGAAATAGAATTTTAAAAAGAATTAAAAATAAGAAATTATGCTTCACTCTAAGGCCTGAAACTGTAGCCGGCTAGTCGGAATCGAAATGCATGCTGGCTTGAGACATCTGTGTTACGAATTTCTTACCGGCCGGCGTATATGAACGTGAATCCGACAAGCAACCCCAAATTGAACTCCATCGCTTAGCTTTTTGCCGGTGCTGATTGTCTCGCGCTTCCTTACCTCGTACTATCCGATGACACTTGCGGCGGCCAAGGGCCGACCGTGCGTGCGTGCATGCATGCGTGCGCAGGTGCGGGTGCGGCACCTGCCGGGGCCCCGCATCCGGCCTCACGCTGTCACGCACACGTCAACTTTCACTTGGTACGGACAGGAGTGCCGAAGAGACCTCACACGATCACACTCACACCTTGCACGGCGTGCTTCTCGTCAAATTAATTAGAGAAAAAATCTTACTTATTTAACATCAAAGATGAGAAAAATCCTGCTTATTTAACACTGCAAGATAAAAAAAGTTCTTTAACATTGTCTTTGTTTAACATAAAAAATCCGCTATAAGTTTATAGCCAGCTTTAATGCACAAGCTGAATGCGCAGGTGGATCGTGAATGTACATACGGCTAGCAGAGGGCTAGCGATGGCGGTATTGGAACCACCGGTCATACGCAGGCATACGTAGGCCATAGCATTGCATACCATACCATTCGATTGAGGTTGGAGCACTGTAAAAGATCCTTTATCTAAAAAAAAAGGGACCAGCATGGCAACGTGTGACTTGTGACCCCGTCCGTGCAAATGCATGGCCAGAATGGGCTCATTTATTGAGTGAGACCACATCATCATCAGCTTGACAGTGATACGCCGAGCGAGTACTTCTGCCATGCATATCGTCGTCTCTCACCATGACTGATGTCTCCATGAACCATGAATCCTCCGTCTACTCGTCCTCGAGCAGTGTAATGTAGGCAGCCCTCCCCGTCCCCAATGGCTCCACGAGCGACGACGCACGCGATGCGTGCACCGCCGCACCGGCGGCGTACACGCACGTACAGTAAACTGCCATAGAAATCAACACGCGGCGGAGCTAGCTTGTGAAGCGCCGACTGCATGCGGACTTGTCATCCGTCCCTTCTGTTATGCGACCCGTGCACACGCATGAATCTCATACGAGACAAATTGCACGGGCCGCGCGGGCGAAAGTTGGAATCGTGCAAATGTGCGTGAATTGAAAGGAGGCGGGCCGGTTGGCCGGCGCCAAAGCGCTGAAGGGGTGCAGAGCCGTGTGCCCGGCCGTGCCCAAGACCCGGCTGTCTCGCGGCCGGCGCAAGACGCGTCGATGGCAACCAGCGTGCGGGCCGGCGCGAGGCCCTCCGACGGTGCGCGCGGCCCAGCCCTGAGCCCCTGACGCCTGACTCCTCAAGCGCCGGCCGGCCGGCTGGCCGTGCAAGCAGAGGAATCAGACATGCACAGAGGGAGGTCACCGGCCAGCGCCCCACCGGCCTGCCCGCGCCACGCCACGCCAGTAATCACGCCGACGACGGCTGCAGGAGGAGCACGTACCTGCAACCTCCACCTCCACATGATGGCGCTCTGCGTGTCCGGGCCTGCTGTGTCAGAACCTCCTAAATTATATGGCCCACACGCACCTATCATTGTCCCAAAAACTTTTGACAGCCATACATGTGTTCCAGATAACTTAGAAAGCCCTGTCGGGTGCCCTCAAAGGACCCCGATTAAACCACAGTTTACACTCATACCAGGATCAACAAAGGAGTCCAACATTACAACATTTGTTATAAAATACACATCAGAGTGCGGAATAATAATAACATTAAATTTACAAAATATGAATAAGTTAACTTTTACAAACTTAACTTCAATTGCGGAAGCAGAGTAGAACTACAGAAGACAATTTAGGTAGAGCGCCTAAGTTGGGAGAGGACAACCAGATCACATCGAGCCCACCGACATGAACTGATTAGCAACACCAGTCAGCACCTGCAACAGGGGTTTAACAAACCCTGAGTATAAAAGTACTCAACAAGACTGACCCGACGAAAGGAGGGGTGAAGACTCAGAAATGCAGGCCAGAGGGACAAGGTAAGGCTCGCAAGAAACAAGGACTTTTGCAGAAAAGCTCTTTGGATCAAGTTTTAACTCATCATTAGTTATAACAGAAAGTAAAATGTTCTAATCTAGATCAAGATTAACAACGCAACTTTATTCTTTTCCTTTTTTAGCTTTCCACTTGTTAACTACGTTGATGGTGCTAGATCAAGTCTCCTTACTCGTGCAGCATACGACGATTCGAATCGCTTATTCACCCAGCTAGGATTCCTAACCACACGACATATGTAGCACTTAAGCTTGCATATATCAACCCTCACTTAGATCCTCCAAGACTAGAACAGTTTTCGCGCCACTCGAGAGCACACGTACACCTCCAATCCGGAACTTTGTTCCACAAGGGTATCTTGTACTCCCGCCATCTCTCCACTCCCAGTGCGCGGGCTCGCTGCTCTAGTAAAAGAATTTCTGAAGTAGGGCTTACCACTAGCATGTGATTAGTACTAAATTCATGATCCGAGCGCTAAGTCAACGAACGGGTTCTAGGGCATCAATAGACGAAAACACTACAGAGAGACTCATTTCCCAATGCAAGTTACCTATCCGAACTCAATTTCATTAACTATTATAAAAATTCAACAGGTGATGCCAAACTCATCTTTTCATCTTCTTACTTTTGAAAGCCTATTTAATTAAGCAAGACTAAGGATTACTAAGCATTTCTGAATAAACAGGTAACAAGGAGGGGGTATAAAAGTAACAAGGCAGGTAATGCAATAAGATAGGTTACCACTCAACGCCTATTACTTAATGCAACAATTCATAAGTTGAAGTGATAAAAACTTTAAAAAAACAAGGATATGGTTTAAATGCATCCGGGGCTTGCCTTGATAGTCAGAGAAGACGGGCTCGAGCTCTGGATTAGCACCACAATTCTTGACACCTAACTCCTGAGGATGTTCTTTCTTGACGGCTGGATCGATAACACTCTCCTCATTCACGGGGACTACACGATATAACATGACATGTTTCAACATGATGAAATAATACACATGGTGCTCAAAGATGCTAAGCTCAAACAATTAAATAAAGTATCAAAGGTTATTAAGGTTAATGACCCTAGGTCATCACTCAATCTCAAAGTCAAACAAACCTATAATGATAAAGCAGGATTAAAATGGTTAATTAATTAATTAAAAGCATAAAAAGGCATAAAATAAAAGTCCTCTAATTAAGCCCAAAATTTTATTTTGAAAAGCCTATGGTCTAATTAGATGGCAAAACAATTTTTAGAAATAAAAGCCAACTATTTTATTTGTTAAAAATCATAGAATATGCATTTTTTAATTAAAAGAGCTAATTTTAACTTATGTAAAAAATACTCAAACTTGGCATTTTATATTTTTTCTAGGTAGAGGACATCATAAAGAGCATACACAAAAATTTTCATAATTTTTGGAACAGTACATGAATTACTATGATTTTCTAAAGAAAATAGCATTTTCTGAAATTTTTTTAAAAAAGGATGAACAGTGTCGTCTTCTAAACCACCTGGGTGCGACGTTGACCAGCGGAAGACCAACCTTTGACCGGTAATATCTCAACAACGGCTGGACCAAAATCGACGCGGTTTGTTCCTACACGATCACCACGAACAAGCGAAACTATTGGGGCTACTGGATAAAAAAAACAGAGCACGCTAGGGAGTGTCGGCGGTGAGATGGTTGCGGCTGTACTGTACACGGTAGCGTACAGCCTACGGTGCATCAGAGGCTAAAGCGAAGGTACCTACGGCTTAAGGAGATGATGGCGAACACGATGCTCACCTTAGTCAAAGAAAATACGGAGCGGAGGTAGACTTGCGACAGTGGGGTGGTTCCGTTAGCGTGAACTCGTCGGCATTCTTGGCCTTCCCGTGCGTCCGTGCTGTTCCTGAGAAAACTGATGCATGCATGCACAGGAGGCTGACTAAGAAAAGCTAATTACGCAGAGAGAAAAAAAAAGTGTGCACCAGAGGCGGCTGGCCACGGCGCGCGTACCAGGGCGGCACTGTTGCCGGCGATGGGAGAGACGACGGCACACACGTGGCTCAGGCGGCGAGGGAAGACGCGGAGCGGCTGGGCAGACGCGCAACGAGGGGGCGAAGGTGGTGGCAAAGATGGAGAGGATGGGGCTCGCTCGGTGGTGGCGAATTTTGCTGGCGGATGAGGACGACGTCGACGGCGGCAGAGGAAGAAGAAGAAGAGAAATGTAGTTGGCCTTCGGTTTTTAAAAGACAGCGGCGAGGTGCGAGCTGGTCACACGTAGGCGGCGAAGTTTCGTGTGCGAGAGGCGAGCTGGCGGCGGCGGCAGGCCGGGATGGGCACGGCGGCCACGGCGACGGTGAGGAACAGAGAGGAGAGGAAGAGGGAATGATGTCATCAAGTACTGTAGCACTGTTGTCACTTCGGTATTTTGCAAATATGTATGAATTTGAAAATCTCCAAAAATAAGATTTGCAAAACTTTTCAAGAGCTACACTTTTCTTTTAATAAATATTTTCAAATTCTGCCTAGATTTTGAAATATGAATTCAAATTCAAAAGGGAAGCAAAACCCTAGAAACAAATATTTGAAATTACTTTTGATTTTTCAATAAAATTTAAAAATATTCAAATCTATGAAATGCTTAACTTTTCAAACCAAACATTTTTCATATACAAAGTTTTTCCAAAATATGCATAATTTTTAAAATATGGATTTAAAATCAAAAAGGACAAATGCAGGAAAACTGTATTTTTAAATTCATTTGAAATTCTTTTTTGGAAACTTTGAATACCATAATTATAGCTCTTGTCAAGGTCTACAAACCATATTTTGAGAGTATATCAAAATTTCTTATAGATTTTGAAATAAAGAAAGAGGGGTAAAACAAGGTTTTGAAAATAGTTTTTTAAATTATCAATCAACTCATCATTTCATGTATAAAACAAAGCATCACATAAAAGACATTATTAAAACATAAATGCATTTATGTCATGATGCTCAATGATTATATTCGATAATACATTTGATTAATATTTTAAGTAGGTATTAACATTTGTGACGTTACACCTGCTGCTGCAGCTGCTGCGTGCATGCGGTGATCCACGCAGAGCAAAGGAACCGCGCCAAGGAAACGCCAAGCGCTGAGCACCGGTAGTCAAACAAACAAACGACGGTGAGGCGAGGCGAGATCGGCCTGTCGATCCACAGGCGTGGCGCGCTCGCTCGGGCGGCGTATTGACTGGACCGGACCGGACCGGACATAAAGTACTTTCACCGAACATATCCAGGATAAGTTGCCAGTTTCTCTCGGGCAACCATGGGCCCTGAATCATCATACGATATGAGGTGAAATTTTTGTATTTTGGTCTTTTTTAGAAATATTTTTTACAAACAACCCCCGGTAAAACATTTTCTAAAAATGCACCGTTTTTAGGCGTATTAGAGGATGACGCCGAGGCATGAGGCTCAGCGTGGACTGACACCACGCCAATGTTCGTGCCACGTCAACGCGGACCGTGGTCGTCGACGACACGTGGCCTCGTGGGACCCATGTGTCGGTGTTATGCCAGCCAACGCCGACACTCATGCCTCGGTGTGAGGCTATTGCACGTCGTGATTTTGACCAGGCATGGACTGCCCATTCAAGAGCTGCGGCCCAAGAAGCTCGGCGTGCGGCCAGTTAACGCCGAGCTTCATACCTCGGCGTGGCCTGATTCAACGCCAAGGTCTGGGCATTAGAGGCCACGCCGAGGCCCCTTCTTCCTTCTCCCTTCATTCTATTCGGCGTCGTCCCCTTCGTCTCTCTCTCCACTCCGCCCCCTCAAACCATAGCTCCTTAATTCTCCTCTAGGTGGCCTGATCTCCCGTACCGATGGTTCCCTGAGGTAAATCTCCCTCCCCTCGTCCATTATGTCCATTTGGATTTTCCTGCATTGTCTCGAAATTGCTTGAACCGTACTTATATGGTGGTGTGCTATATATGTATATTCCGGATCAAAATGCTGTGATTAGGATGATTATTTGAAGTGTAGGATGAATGTAGAGGCAAATAGGGCATGGTCTTCCCTGGATGTCGATTTTTTTTAATATGATGTACTCATGGTGGCCTTTGTTTAGGGTTTGGTTAAATTTGTACTATTAAGTGTTATATATTCATGGTTGCCACATGGATTGTAGTTTTAGGGTTTGGTTAAATTAGTGTACAATTAATACTCATGGTGGCCTTTGTTTAGGGTTTGGTATTGAGCATTTTTATTTTTGTTAGATGCAAAACTTGCGGCGGATGAAGTTTTGGAAAAAACGAGGTTGCCCTAGAGAATTGTACCCCGACGTGTCTAGCAAGGATGCCCCTGTTCCTCCTGCACTCCCTGTCCCAAATTACGACTGTGGAGAACCGACTGATATTGTCCAATCTCGCCACGAGGACACAACTGCTCGTTGTTACTACACATGTGGTAGATTCAATGTAAGTAATTGCACCTCTTGCATTGCGTCTTTATTCAATGTAAGTAATTGCACCTCTTGCATCGCTAACAATGTCGCTAGCAATCATGTTTTGTAGGACCATGAGCGGTGCTTTTTCTTTCAGTGGATTAACGATCCAGACAAGTTCGACCCAAGGTATCTCCAGTTTAACGAATGGTGGAAAGGGAAGCATAATCCACCCGATCAATTCGAGCGGTGGGTGGCACCTCCGCTTGACCCCTCGCCAATGGCAGACAAGGAGAAGAAAACAGCTCAATTGAGACGGCTTGAATCCCTGCCTCGGTGCAAATGTGAAGATTATTCTGTGATAAGTTCAGAGAGGCCTAATGAGTTCGAATGTCCTAACCCCGCCGGAGTAAGTGCAAATTGTATGTCTTCATGTCTTTCTTAATCTTTGTGCATGTACTAATATTTCACTTTCTAGGGTGGGTACATCTTGTTGCGGAAGTGTAACTTCAGGGAGTGGCTCGGCATCCTAAGAACAAATGGCCGGGAGCCGAAGGTGGACAAGAAGAGAAAAGTGGTTACCCCCGCTCCTCCTGTGATGTGCAAATATGGTGTCGAAGCGCAATATGGCCTACTTCCTTCGGAGCTTGGAATAGGCTATTGGTGTGGCCATATGGTTGATTATGATGAAGTTTGCTCGTTCTACCTCTTGCTTCCTTGATATTCAAACTTTGTTCTATTTGCTAACTTGTGTATAAATCTTTCATTCGAGCACAGAGCCTCAGGAAATGCAAGTGGGGGGTTTTTGACCATATTGAAGACCGGAGGGAATACATGGGTACACTCAAGTATAAGCAATTCATGGACCAGAAGATGAGGTCTGGTACTCATTTTGTGGACAACTACATTAAGATACGGAAACGAGAGCAAATTGACTATGCTAAACAATTGGGTGTCCAAACCCCAAGTGCTGCTAAGTGGAAGAAAGACTGTGAGGCAGTGACAAAGAAGAGAGCAGAGGAGGCAGCATTGCATGCGAAAATTGAGGCGGAAAGAAGAGAGTATGAGGACATCAAAGGCCTTGAAGCTCAGCTGTGTCTCAGTGAATGTCTATCAAAGCTTATAGACATGGTTGTTGTTTGTCTTTCTAACTTTTTGTTTCATTTACTACAGAGATTTGATGCATCGGGAACTGGGACATTGAGGTTGCACGTTCAGCTTATCTGGAGCAGACGGCGGTGGAGGCCGAGAATAGGGCTAATGAGAGGGAGAAGATGGAGGAGGCCGAAAAGAGGATTGCTGAGGCGGAGATGGAGGACGACAATGACACTTCTAGATTGGACGAGCTCATCGCCCTAGCGGAGGCCGATTTGGAGGCAAAGGCTTTTGAGAAGGAGAAGATGGAGGAGGCCGAAAAGAGGAGTGTTGAGGTGGAGATGGAGGACAACGACGACACTTCTAGATTGGACGAGCTCATCACCCTAGCGGAGGCCAATTTAGAGGCAGGTAAAGACAAGTTTCTTACTCGATACGCTGAGGACGAGGAGTATGATGAAGCATTCACCCAAGCCCTCGATGACTTCAAGGCCGCTTACTACAAGAAAAAAAAGAAGAGGCAAACACAGTTGAGCGTAGGCGTACCAATGAGTTTGTGGGAGAGGATAGTGGTTCCGAAGATGAAGACTTACTTCCTGGTTATGTTTTGGATTATTAGGGCCGATTTGGTAGATGAATTTAGATTATTAGTTCATTGCCCTAGTGAACCATTATGTGCCTATGACCTATAATTTTGTTTTAATGGACTGTTGCCCATGAACTTTAATTGTGTTGTAATGGACTATTATTATGGCACCTTTGTTGTGAGATAGTTTATGTTGTAATGGACTGTTGCCCAGGACCTATAATTGTGTTGTAATGGACTATTATTATGGACGTAATGCAAGCATGTGTTGTATGACTGCACACAGGACTAGCCTTTTCAGATGAAATGCATGCACACTATTATAGAATTTTTAGTTGAGATGACAAATGAACAATTGTAGCCTTTTCAAATGATATGACAGAACACAGTTGTAGGCTTTTCAGGTTGAATGACACATGGTGTTAGCCTTTTCAGTTGTAGCCATTTCAGTGCCTTTGCAGTGGCCTTGGCTGTAGTCTTTTTAGACACATTAACTCCACGTTTCAATGGCCACAATACCTCTTCGACTATATATGTGTATGCATACCTTGAAGCAGGATCATCACACAAAGTAGCCATGTCTGGAGGTTCATCTAGTGGGAGAGGGAAGGGGAAGGAAAAGGGAAATCCAAGCCCAAGGGAGGTAGATCCCAATGCTTGGGAAGGGGGGTTGAGTCCTGACATATTTAGTGAATCAATAGAGAGCTTCCTGGTTGAGACTAAGGAAGATTTTAGCAGAGAAAATCCACTCCAAAACTACTCTAGGAAGAGGAAACCTTGGCCAAAATGTAGGCACAGTGAGGACTGCTTTGTGCAGATGTGCACCGAAGGCGATGAAGGAGGCCATCATTTCTACAGATGCCCGCGAGCTTGGGTAATTTCTATTGCTTAGATTGTTTGTTGCATATGTTTCTCACTTCAATAATGTCTAACAAGAACACATTTTTTGTAGAGTTTGGAGTCAAAGGAAAATTGTGGGTTCACTAGGTGGGTTGATCCTCGTCCACTTTTCCACATCAAGAGTACATCAACTACCTCCATGATCGTATCTTCGATCTAGAAAGGGAGGTTAGCAAGGACTTGAAGAACTACAAAGAGGACGAGGACAACTTTGGTGGAGACTCACAGGAGGTTCCATGCACAGTTCCATACTGTTGCTGCCCTTGTCACAAGAACAAGGGGCCACAGTCCCCACCGCCTCCACCGCCCCCAACAACCCTAGGTTCATACTGTGGAGAAGGATTGATGCAGTTCAACATGTGGGAGCACTACTAGGTCATGTCAGGTCGTGTGCATCGTGTTTGTTTCAACTACCTAAGGCATGTTAGGTTTAGTGTAGGATATTAGTATCCTTGTTTGGTACATGTTCTCACATGTCAGCTCGTGTGCTTCGTGTATTTTAAATTACCTAAGGCATGTTAGGTTTAGTGCAGGACCTATGTACCCTGGTTTGGTACATGTTCTGACATACCAGTTCATGTGTTGTGCGTGTCTAATTATGTAATGCACTCTATTGGTTTTACTTTGCAAAAAATGAACTCATCAATATGGTGCATAAAAAACACATAGACGCCATATTGCATGAGAAGCATACACACAAAAAATGATAGTAGATACTCAGTCGGATGATTTTCTAAAGTCACGACACAAAAAAATGAAAATAAAAAAAATGCAAAAACAATCTCAGCACTGAGTCGGCCCACGCCAAGCCTTTAACTCCGGCGCGCGGGCAGCCCATGCCGACATTGGGCCACTTGGGCTCTCGGCCTGTCAAGGTTTGGAACCTCAGCGTGAATCCACCTGACGCCGAGGTCTTGCATGTCGGTGGGCCCGACCATCGAAGTCCAGTTTCTCCAGAGGTCGACGTGAAATCAAGGCACGCCGAGATGTACGATCTCGACGCTTGTCCAGACAACGCTGACACTGGTCGTGGCCCACACTCCGGTTAAGGACCCTCGGCGTTGAGTTGGCCCACGCTGACCCCTTATCTCTGGCACGCGGCCACATGAGTCGGCCCACACCGAGAGGCTTAGTGCGGCCCATGTGGCTTTAGGCTTCCTGCCCTGGCCTGGCAATGGGGACCCGTGAGCGATGACCCTCGGCGTTGAGTCGGTGCGCGCCGTAGGTGATTACCTCAGCGTGAAATCAGCTGACGCCGAGGTGTTGCATGTCAGTGGAGTCAACCATCGGATTCCAGTTTCGCCAGGGGTCGGCGTGAAGTCAACTGACACCAAGCTTGTTCACCTTGGCGTGAAGTCAAGCGACGCCGAGCCTGAGCATCTCGGCGACCTGAGCCACCAAATTCTAGTATAGCCAGGACTTCGGCGTGAAGTCGACACCGAGAGTCAGCAGCTCAGCGTGAAGTCTCATGACACCGAGCTTGCAGAACAGCTTGACATAAAATTTAGATCTCAATGATGAATGACAGAATTTGATATCATAAAACAAGGCCAGAATTTAACATAAATGAACAAACATAAGCCATTGATAACCCATAGCTTAGCCCATAGCTCATTACACAAACATAGTCCATAGCTTCACAAACATAGTCCATAGCTCATACAAGCAGTCCATAGTTCACACACCTACATAGTCCATTGTTTGTAGTTGTGACACAGTCCATACAAATGACACAAAGGCCATGGTCGTAGCACCATTAGTTACACATTTCATACAAGATCAGCACAGTCCATACAAGTTACCAACGTTGCTGACAAAAGAGAGCACAAGTTCATCATGTCCACCCTCCATTCATCTACCACCTGTCAAAGATTTTAAGGCATTTGTTAACAACAATGTACCAAGTGGATCCATATAGTTATCTCCATTATTTTAGTTTAGCCTCCTATGTGAAATTGTTTTAGTTTAGTTTATCTAGAGTTTTATGGTGTTGAGAATGCTAGTGAAGTGGACGTACCTTAACGTTGCTGACGAGCAACACGCTTGCCCCTACCTAATGCATAGGTACCTGGAGTGTACCTGTCCACTGGTCGAATTTCCCTATCTGGTCGTCCCGATCCCGAGGCTTGACTTCCCATGGGTACATCATGAAGCTGTGACATGCCAAGCTCATCATACTCTTCCCCTTGCGGTTCCCATTGGTCCCATTGTGCACCTTGTCCTTGATTCCCTTCTCCTTCTCCTTCGCACTCTGCATCTTGTTGTTCTCCTTCGGTTCCACCTCCTACTCCTTGTGTAGTTGAAGGGCCTGCATCTCCATGAGAAGAACTTGCTCCAACATGCAGCTATGGGGCTATGACATCCAGAGTGCGTCTGCATCTAAGGCGGGCTGCAACTCTACGGAGATGATACATTGCACGCTGCCATTGCACAACGTTAAAAGTTAACTTACATGATCAGTATTGTTTTGAAGTTGCTATTTCTAGGAAAGTGGTAATGAGTACCTGAATGTTTTGGCGTAACATACTGGCCTGATTTGGATCTCCCACAGGAACCATCAATGCCACTCCTTGCTCCGCAACAGTCCTCATTATTTTCGTGCTCTATGCAACAAACCAACTTATTTAGTAACCATCAAATGCCACAATCTCAATTGGTACAAATGCTTTAAAAACTTACCACTCTAGCTAACACTGGGGCAATCTCAACTTGGCGGCCTTGTTGGATACCTTCGTCATATGGGTTCTTGCCTTCATTATCGCTTGCAATTTCTGCAATGTCCTCCTCCATCTAAGCCGGTTTCAACTACAGCCGTGTTCGTTCACCAAGCCAAATGAGGTACTCATCGAAAGCATTCTCACGATGCCTAGCGAATATGCGCATGTTGTTCTGCTCCATCAAGTTCTACTCATCGATGTACCGCTGGTGCTTGAGCTGCCAGTTGGTGATTGTTGGCATTCCTTGCACCGCTTAAGTTAAGTTGTCATTCCTAACACGATGTAAGAAATGTGGTTGTATTATTCTAGGCACTTATAAAAGAAATAAAAAGGTTATCAACAAGCGCACAGATAAATACTCCCGTTGTAGCATTTCACCCAGGTTAGTTTTAGGTATCGTTATTTATAATTCACCACTAGGAAGGCAGAATGGAGGTATTGAGAATAAAACTATAACTTACACTTGTCATAAGAGTTCTACTAGATCTTCTCAAAATAGGAATTAATCATATCTTAATAATAAACATGGACAAATATTCAACAAAGTCCAAAGGACTTTCCACCGAGCATTTTCCTTCCTGGGCGTGATTCTAGAAAGAACTAAAAAAATAGAGATACATATCTCCTAGGGTTGATTATTACTATAGGTCATTGAGCTACGTCAGTTAGTGCAATTATATCTAGCTATCATGGTCAAAATAATCTAATATCTATACTCAAGAGACATTGCTAAGGTGGGTCAGGAATAAAGCAAGACATCACCCCACAACTATAAGTCTTACAAAAGCCTATATTCGGGGAGTGGACTACAGAGGACTCAACGAAGCTATAATAGTCACCTTCGCGATCTACCACATGGCCTGGAACATAGGGGGCACTCGTAGATAAACTTAATCTAGGCACTACGCCTACATTAATTCTACCACCTATCCCTTGATCATCAGGATAAGCGCTATACAAACAAGAGCATAAACACCAAACTACAACTAAACTAGACATATAACCAACATAGGCAACGAACATTATAATTATGAATCTATTATTATAACAAGTCATAATGAGGAACATAAACAAGAACAAGAACAATAACATGATGAACTAGACAAGAACACGATGAACTAGACAAGAACACGATGAACTAGACAATTAGACAAAGAACAAAGATGAACACAGGGATGAACTAGAAGATGAAAACAACAAACTAGAAACGCAAATAGATTAATATTGTTGAAAACAAAGAGAGATACAAGACATTACCAAGCCTCCTTATGACTAGATCCAGAGCCCAAGCTCCCGCTTGCCTCCTCTAATTCCTATTCTTATGTTCTAGCTATGCCCTAGATGGTGGATGCTCTAGGTTATCCTTTTGAGGGACTACCCTAAACAGAATGATTAATTATGATGTGATGATGCCTCCAAGGAGGGTCTGCTCCTGCTTATATAGTCCGGTGGGGTGAACCATGGCCCTTAGATCAAACCGACTTGAAACAATGGTCAAGATGCGATGTAGAGGTCGGTTGGAGATCGAACTCTAAAGGAGACCAGCAGGTGGGACCCACCTAGGCTAGCCGGCCCCACATGGTAGGCCGGTCGGCCTGGCCCAGTGCCAGGTCTGGCCCCGCTTCGTTCTGGTGTCCTCTGGTGTCCTCTAGAACCTTTCTGTCAATTCTTGCGATAATCCAACTTGATTTGATTCGGTTCCTTGACTTCTACTCTTCCTCAGTCTTCTGGATAAGCCCTTAGAAAATATGATTTCACAAAGCTATAGAATCTTGTTAGTTTAGCCCCTGGTCTTGTGGTGGTGATGATTTCTAGAGTCTTCTAGAGTCTTCCATGTCATAGCCGTCGAGGACTTTTCTTCCGGTGCTCCACATATGGCAAATGATATGTCCGTCTTGATCATCTCGACGAGCTCTTCGCAATGGTGTGCTCAGATTCCTTATTTGAGGTACTTTTATGATGAAATATTAAATATCCAACAAAATAAGTGAGAGAAACACAACTCGTGGAACTCATTAGAATAAATCCTTGCTACCTTTCTTTATGTGTTTAATTAGGTGCTATCCCGACTCAGTTGACAGTTAAAAATTGGAGATAACTAGTGTCAACGGTGATCTTCTTCTTCTTTTTTTGTCGATTGAACCTGCACCATTCATAGCATTACATCAATATGAAGTTGAACTTGAAAATTGCTTCAGGTCAAACGAACACGATGCGGTGAAATATAAGTGCATGTTACATACTTTTGTAGTGCCCAGGAGGTGCAGAAATCTTCAGGGGGACAAGGTTGCAGCTTACCAAACTGCCATGCTACACAGTGAGGTTGATGGTACTCCACTGCATAGAAACATATGAGAGGGCACCGCATCTTCCATAAGGCCTCGTCTTCTTTGCATATGGTGCTCAAATTGAGAGCTCTAACTGCATCCTGTCATATGGTTCCCATTCAACCTATACAAATAGTGCTCATCATTTTGTGCTCACTGTATTATGTACTGCGATGATGTCGAGCAAGTTTGAGAAGCTGATCTAACTTACATGTGGCCGCAGGGTGTCTAGCTCATTTGTGTAGCTGACGTACGCATACTGCGACATGTGGTAAGTTCCATGGGCTTTCTCATAGAGGTGTGCCACGGTAGGGGCAATGACGGTGTCACCTACCGAAAACCAAGGGTTTGGTGGATCGAGTTCATGTGGTCTCCCAACTGGAAGCCTCTCCCACATCCAAATCTGCAACAAAAATGTGAAGGTGGTTGTTAATTTCTTTTACATAGAAAAAATGGTTGTTGTAGACAGTTGCACAATTAGAAGTTACCTGCAACAGTGTGATGCATCCTGACATTGTTGCGTGCTCACCTCCAGTACGGCGATAAGCCTCAAAAAGCTGACAGTACAGGAAAGCAAGTATAGCAGAGCCCCAACTCCTATTCCTGGCATCATCCCAGTTCCAAAAGCACAGGATGTACATCCAAGAAGCAGTGTCTCCAGTGTCGTCAGGGAATAGAACCATACCAAACATGTGTAGCACATAAGCCCGGCAGTAGTAGGTCACAGTGGCCTTGTCTGTGCCATCTGGACAAATACCAAACTCTTGACGCAGCCACCTCAAGGATATTCCACTGCTGCATCGTTTCTTTCCTTGCTCAAGTGCAGGTAGGGCCCATCCCAAGAACTGGGCCACACGGTCCTCCCATCCTATAGACTCCGTGTCTCTGGTCACTGGGAATCCTCGGATTTTCACTCCAAGGATCATGGCTACATCCTGAAGAGTGATTGTCATCTCCCCACATGGAAGGTGGAAGGTGTGTGTCTTTGGACGCCACCTATCTACCAACACTGTCAACACCGCTGGGTTGAACGGTGGCGTGCCTCGATGACAGACATGAGCAACGGTGGCAAGGTTCGCCCGCTTCAGGAGAGGCATGTACCGGGTGTCATTGGCCTCAGAACGTTCAACACCTGCACAAAAAAATAAGACAACCAAGCAAATGTTGTGTCAATGACAATGTGACAAGGTAGCATACAAAAAAGAATTATGCTTTA
Source organism: Bothriochloa decipiens (assembly GCA_023333625.1). Taxonomy (NCBI): domain Eukaryota; kingdom Viridiplantae; phylum Streptophyta; class Magnoliopsida; order Poales; family Poaceae; genus Bothriochloa; species Bothriochloa decipiens. Next base: position 48,216,266 of record CM041635.1, on the reverse strand, counting down.
CAACCATGTATGAAAATGTAAGGGTTATACCTCTCTATTCTCTATCCTCCGGCTCCGGTGCTGCTCATCGAACCTTGGCTCAAGCAGTGGGTACCGATTCATTCTGCAAGTGAAGTAATCACAAAGCAATTAGTATTTAAGAAAGAAAAAACATCCATATGTAGTAAGAAGTAATACAAAGTAAATAACAACATAAGGAATCAAACACTTGTAAGTAAAACAAGGAACTAAACTAACATGGATGATACCTACTGTCTAAGTAGTTTAGGACATTTCCTTCTATTGTGGCCCGGTTTATGGCACTTTGAGCAACGACTTTTTTGGGTGTCCTCTACAAAATGTGTCCCAACCTTACTCGCAGTTGATCTACCTGGGGTGGCTCAGTCCATGTCCATCTTGAACCTCTTGCGCCGTCTAGGTCCTCTACTCTTTCACAGTAAACCAAGATCAGCTACATACTTGGGGCCATTATAGTTAGGCTACTGGCTCTCGTCTAGGAAAGGCTCAAACTGAGGATTCCATGTGCTCATTAGGTTCCTCAGAGAGAACTCCATAGCCATACGGGGAGGGACCTCAGCGTTAACACGTCTAAGGTGACAAGCAGTAATCATGTGGGAGCAAGGCCTATGGTATATGCTGGGTTTTCCACAAGAACATTTGTTCTCATTGATTATTACTTTATGTTTTCGAGCACCCCGATCTTCACCATCGATGTTAGTTCCACCTCCCTCTAGAATCTCATATCCATGGTTGATCGGATCAAAATAGTCTCCCTTCTATTTTTAGACTTTTTCTTTGAAAAAGCTAGTTCCCAAGAAGCTAAAAGTGGCCAAGCTTTGTTGTCGGTCCATAATTTTCTCGCATGCTTCTTCCTCATAACAAACCAAGCATTCGACTTGTAGAAGGTGAATGATGCAATAGAAGTCACAGGTAGACCACGACAACCTCTCAGAATACTATTGAACATCTCTGCCATGTTACTAGTCATGAAGCCCCATCTCTAACCTCTAGTATCGTATGCAAGCGTCCATTTCTCCTTAGACGCCATCAGGTCATTCAAGAACTGCCTGCCACAACATTTGTGGCCAACTTCAAGGCATCTAGCTTCTCTTGGAACAACTCTTCCTCTTGTTGCCTGTAAACCTCCTCAAACAACTTGAAATTGTCCTTTATGTGGTCACGCCTTATAATATTCTGAGCAAGGTGTCTTGTGCACCACCGGTGATGTATTTGCCCATAACCTGGCATCTCTTCTTCTATAGCATTAAGAATGCCGGCATGCCTATCCAATATGATACAAACATCACGTCCAGGGCCAATCACCACTTGTCTTACGAGTCTTAGGAACCAACACCAAATGTCTGTGTCCTCCTTTCGAACAATGGCAAAGGCCAGTGGGACAAGCTAATCTTTTGCATCTGTCCCGAACTCCTGATACAAATAAGCATTGTGCCTTCAAATTTCCCTATAACAAATGTCCCATCAATTGAGACAACAGGCCAGCCATGCTTGAATGCTTCAATGCTCTGCCTGAAAGCCCAAAAGGCCCTACCAAAAACCTGGCTACCATTCCTAGTTTCACCCTCCTTAGGTAAATACTCAAAGTGCATCCTAGGATTTATAGCTCTCATTGTATTCAACATTATAGGGGGACACTCATATGCTTCTTCCTAATTTCCAAAGATTATTTCTAGTGCACGCTGCTTTGCCCTCCACGCTTTTCCATACTTGACATAGTAATCGTAGCGTTGGAAGATGATCTCAACCAACGCAGAAACCGTGATGGTTGACATATGCTTCACCACGGGGCATAATTGCCTTGCAGTGAACTTAGAATTCAGCTGCAAGTGGCTCTCTTCTGCCTCAGCAGTGGCACAAAGATGTGGTTGCTGGACCGAGGTAATCTTGTATTTGCCTGCCCTGTTCTGTCTAGCACATACTCTCCAACTACACTGTTCTTGTTCGCAAGCCACGGTGTACCTATTGTTCTTCCATGAAGTGACGACCCTAAAGGGACGGTTGTGGAGAATATAGTACTCTTGCAACCATGATTTTAGTTGATCCATAGTATCGAACAATATGCCCTTGCGTATGATGAAGCAAGCACTAACATCAGGGACTGTTGTATCACTTAGCCCTCCATCAGCTACTGCCCTGTGAACATGACTAAGGTCCTCAAAATCACCAACTTCTGGATCCCTCCAAGGCAAGACCCTAGATAATATTTCTATTTCCCTAGCATTTAGACGACGAACAGGGCGATCGTCATCAGAGTCCTCAGCCACGTCCTCTTCAAAATTTTCATCATCTCCAGCGACTCCAATGTCAACACGGTTGGTAGCCCTAGCATCACCGAAGTCTTCTTCACCACTAAGATCATCTTCATCGCTAAGGTCATCATCAATAACATCATCTCCGCTATCATCGTCTGAAGCATCCTCTTCACCACCCAATACATAATCATCATCCTCCTCGTCACTATCATCATTGGCCTCAACTTCACCAACCACATTCTCGTGATCATGTGCATCGCCCTCCAAAAACCCTTCATCACGATCGGGCGATGCATACCAGTCGCCACCACCGTAGCTTGGTTGTGTTAGATCAACCTCTTGTTCAAACATTGCACCATCACTTGTATGAGCTGGGAAACATGGCCATGTTTGAATGTTATCATTTCCTAAGCTACACTCCGTAGTCACCACTAAATCCAAAGAACAAACTTCTGAGCCCAATACAACTGCCTTGTAATCAATCCAATCAGACTCGGTAGAAATTTTGAACAACCTATTTATCTGTGGACCTTTGGATGACCCAACATCTATCAAACCTTCAAACTTAAGATTCACGTTGACTTCATTCCAACCTAACTTTTTCTTCACTCGGTCCACTATCTAGTTTAAAGAGGGGGTTTTAGAAAAAATAAATAAATCTTTGGACATGTCCTCCATGATGCAACCTCACTAATCTGTCCATCTATATCCAGCACACAACGACACTTGTCACTTAGTAGAAACTAGGTGCCGTAGTTTCAAAAATATGACATAGCCTAATAATTAATAGTACTAATTTAACCAACAATAAATCTACAACTCCATGTGGCCACAATGAGTATATAATAATTAATTATTTATAAAATTAACCAAACCTTAAAACTAGAAATCTATGTCACCACCATAAGTACATAAGAACTATTGGTAATAATTTAACCAAACCCTAACCAAAGGGCACCATGGGAATCATATTCTAACAACATGATGATATCCAAGTGAGACCCTAATCATCCTCCACTGCAAACAATCATCCTAATCCTACCATTTCACAAAGGAAGGTACATGTACACCATATCACCATATACCAATGAATGAGGCACATTCGAGATAATGCAGGTAAATCGATCCGGACAGATTGGAGGAGGGGATGGAGTTTTACCTCGGCCAACCGTCGGAACACAAGCTCGGGCCACCTAGAGGAGCATTCACCACCTAGGGTTTGCGGGCGGCGGAGTGGAGAGAGAGAGAGGGGGAGGTGCTAACGCATGAACAGAATGGAGGGAGGGGGAAGAAGGGGCCTCGCCACGGCCTCTAATGCCCAGACCTCGGCGTTGAGTCGGGCCACGCCGAGGTATGAAGCTCGGCGTTAACTAGACGCACGCCGAGCTTCTTAGGCCGCAACGCTTAAGTGGGCCGTCCATGCCTGGTCCAAATCTCGGCGTACATCGATCCCACGATGAGGTATGAGGCTCGGCGTTGGCTGACACAATGCCGAGCTGTGGGCCAGTAGGCCGACGACCGCGGTCGCTGGTGACGTGGCGAGGCCCTTGGCGTTGTGTCAGTTGACGCCGAGCCTTATACCTCGACGTCATGCCTTAATACGTCTAAAAACGGTGTATTTTTAGAAAATATTTCGTCAGGAGGTTATTTGTAAAAAATATTTTAAAAAATAACAAAATGTAAAAATTTCACCGATACGAGGCCCCCCGCCCCCGGCCCGGCCCGGCCCTTCGCCACACCGGACAGGATCTACGGAACGGATCCAATGTGGAATTGGAAAAGTTGCCCGGTCCGGACGGCTCCCAGCAGAACTTCCAGTCCCCCACAGTTGCCGTGGTCGGCCACTGTTTTGACTCGCGCTCGCGCTCGCGCGTTGGTGTCCAGAGAGCTACGGTCCAAGCTAGCTGCACCGATTTGGCGCCGTGACATCCGGTTTGCTCCGATCGATCCGCCGGTCTCGTCGATCGTCGTGGTGACCGGCCACTAGCATCACGGCAGCCGGGCACTGAGACTGAGACTGAGACTGGGGACTTTTGCAGGGGAAACCACCACGGCACGGGCTCGAATCGAATCGCACCTGTTGGACCCGCGGCCGGCCGGACGTCAGACGACTGTGTTGCCTGTGTGCGTACTCTGTGGACACTCGAGCAGCCTGCGGCCCTCACATGGGTTCTGGACATTGGGCATTCTGAATCGGACCAAGGCCTTGTTTAGTTAAAAAAAAAATAAACCTAATAAATAGTACTATTTTCGTCTTATTTGATAAATATTATTCGATCATAGACCAGCTAAACTTAAAAGATTTATCTCGTGATTTCCAATTAAACTATATAATTAGTTATTTTTTTATCTATATTTAATACTCTACGTAAATGGCTAAATATTAATATGATGGAGAAAAAATAAAAAATTATAACTTTTAAGATGAACTAAACAAGAAACTTACTGAACAACTTTTACGACGCAGCACTAGTAGTACTCCGTAGAGTACTTCGCAGTTCTGTTACATTACATTCATTGATTAATTGCAAGAATGACAAAGAATTTAATCCAAATGAATGAGGCGACACGTACGACGACCGAGGTCTACAATTGAGAGAGTATACGTCCTGAACCATGCATAATGGCTAGCTCAAGACATACATGCTCCCTCCATCCAATAGATATCATTCTCGCTTCTCGAAAAATTAATATTTTTAAACTATCAACAAATTATCAATAATTATGCTTTCTCCGTCCTAAAATAAATATTTATGCTAAATATTTATGTTTTCAAACTAGCCCTCGCGGCTAGAGGAGGAGACCGCGGCGGAGCTCCTGTTTGCGCCGCCCGTGGCCGGAGGACTACCACCAGCAGCAGCATGACGGGAACGTCGGAACGGGAAAGCTGACCTGAGCGCGCAGCAGAGCGATGTCGTCGTTGGTCTCGTGGGTGCCGTACGCGGGCGTAGGGGAAGAGCATGTCCGTCACGAACGAGATGGGGCTCGTCGTGCCCTCGATGTACAGCACCACACTTGGCTTCGTGTAATTTCAATCAGAATTGCGTGCGATGCAACGGAGAGGAAATCCAAGATTGTACATTCACCAAGCATTGATGCCAGTCGAGGAAAATTGGCTGAGCTTGCTGTGGCTGCTCGCAAACGGTGACCATCCAATCGCTGCTGCGGCCACGGGATGTTAGTTCTGACCGCCGGATCGGCTGCGGCTGCCTTGAGCGACGGCGGTGGAGAGAGGAAGCTAATCCTGGAACGCAACAAACCTCGGACTCGGAGCTCGCGTTCGCGCTACGGCCGGCAGAGTCCGCGGCGGAGCTCCCGCCCGCACTAGCGCCCCGGCCAGTGGAGCCCGGGGCAGGGCAATCCCTCCCGCTCGCCCGCGACAGTGGGGCGGACGGCCTCGCCCGCGACCCGGCAATTTGGATCGATCATTCATGGTTAATTGGCGCCAGCAAAAAAAATATGGTAGAATTTGCCAATTTGGATTTTTTTTTTAAGAAACAATTTGCCAATTTGGATTGGCAGCAGCAAATGAAAAACAGGCAAGTGCTTACTCCTTCAGCTTCTTGGCGAGCTCGATGTTGAAGATCTTGTCCTCCTCACCCTCCAACAGCATTATTTTCGGCAACCACGGTGAGAATTCGTTTCACTTTTGGTATGCGTTAGAAGAAATTCAAATGTTTTTTTTTTTAATTTCTTTCTCCAGAAGCTCAGGTGGCCCTGTCTAGCTAGGTTGGCCCAACCAGCTTAGAGTAGTATCAGGGCTTTGACCATTTCGTAATAAACATGGGCCCTCAAATCTAGTGGATCTAGTCCAATGGGTCGATATTGGTAGTAGCCTAGTAGGTAGGTTCCCTTCACTGAGAAAAGAAGTAGCCGAGGGGCCCAGGACAAAGAGCTCTTTGGATGTATCCCTGTCACTTTCATCAGTCATCTAACTTAGCTCTAAGCTGTCAGAAGTGTCAACTGAGTGACATGAAGCTCCTATATTCCATCATGCATGCAACTGACTTACTTTCCTAAGTTGGTGAACAAATTAAATCAATTAGGCTTGGGTTGGTATGATTTTGTAGGAAATTAAGGCGACACCTGTTGGAACACGGGGATTTTGGCGTCCATGTTGCTGGTTATCAGCCCCTGCAACAGCTCCATCCTCTCCTTCCTGTTGGTGAACATCACCTGCTCGCCACCAAACACATAAAAAAAACCCAACAATCACTGGATGAAGAGAATAAACAGAGCAATGGTACAATTTCTAAAGGAAAGTTTTGCGAACTCTATGTTTCATAATAAATTTTGGGGAACAAATCTCTAGTCAGTATCATTGCAATTTCATATACTACATTTTATCGTACTTTTACTTATTGTTGACCTATATAGAAATTAATTAAAATCATCCTTGAGGTAGTCCTTGTAGAACCTGTCGGGGAACCACATCTTCTTGTACATGGAGACGGAGAGGAGCGCCTTGAGCCCCTTGAGATTGTCGGGCATGAGCAGCTCGGCCGACGACCCGGCCCCGAGCCGCTCCATGGTCTCCCTGTTCACGGCGTCCGTCATGGCCACCACGGACCCGGACACGCACAGCGACCGCACCAGCTCCGAACGCCACCATGCCGCCGTAGCTGAAGCCGACGACGTCGCAGCGCGCCACGCCCAGCCGCGCCAGCGCCCCGGCCACGCACGCCGCCTGGAAGTCCGGGGACCGGTCCGCGCTCGACGTCGTGGACTTGCCGAAGAACATGAGGTCCGGGATGTACAGGTTGTAGCGCGACACCAGCACGCCGAAGTTGAACTGCCACGTCACGTTGCCCTCGGCGGCGAAGCCGTGGATCAGCACCACGTTGGGCCTCGACTCGGGGCCCTTCTTGTTGCTCTTCTTCTTCTTGGAGTCGGCGTTGGCGGCGGTGGGATCGAGAGGGCTGATGGTGGTGCCCTTCTTGCCGACGTGGTGCTTGGGCGCCCACACGTGCATGGTGGTGCCCGCCGGCTCCAGCTCCACATCGATGGGGCGGAGCCCGGCCATCTTCATCAGCCGTGAGAGCAGCGGCTTCTGCGCCTCGATGAAGTTCACCATCTTGCTGGAGCCTAGAGCTCGTCGATCGGCCTTGCCGCCGGTGCCTGGCTTTGCTTCAGCGCCGCTGCGTGATGGTCGGTGCTGGCAGCTCGCGGTTGCTCAAGCCTTGGTGCCGGGCCTGTGTATTAATAGAGACTCGCACCGTGCCGGAGCAGGGTCGGCGTGTGGCCGCATGGGCTGCGCAAGTGCAACGACGTACGGGGGAGCGGTGTAACGACCGGCGATGGCGACGGTCGCCCGTGGCCGGCGGGAGGGTGGGGTTTGGGTGGCGGGGGCCCACTGGCAGCGACAGAGTAGGGTGGGGACAAGCTGAAGCGGGGAGGCGGGTTCAGTGATCTACCGGAATGCACTCTGCACACATGCGCGCGGTAGCTTGGACTGGTGCAACCAACCCATCCTACTGTGGGCTGTGCCGCCGCGCCGGTTCCCCTGCCCACCAGCCCATACAATTGAGACGTTGATTCAGTCGTTCCTCGAATTCTTGACTTCACAAACCTTTCAGTCTCTAAGTAGCTTGTTCTTAAAAAGAGGCAATTGTAGTGTCATATGATCCGAAAGAAGGTTCACGACACCGTGACAGATAATGTTATTGCCATCTATTTGTTTGTAAACTAACAATGGCTTCTTGGCCATCTGTTTGTTTGTAAACTAACAATAACAATGGTGGCTTGGTGGCTGAATTGGTGTACAGTTGTGTTCTTGGTCCACGGAGCAGGCTGCTGCCTTGTTCAGAAGTCGCGCTTTGCCAGGTACGGCGCCTTCCAGCCATACCAGTACGCGAACGCCGCGACGGACACGGCTGCGGCCACGCCGACCGTGGCGTGCCACGCGTAGCTAGGCGTGTTGCCGCAGCCACAGAGCCCGCCCGAACGCGACCGCGCAGCTCCGTTCCGGCCCTCCTGAACAATGTACGCAAGGCCCTGCCGCGCGAGCACGGCGACGTCCGGGACGGCCGTCCCGCGCCGCACGGCGTGCGCGATCGCCTCGTATTCCCCAGGGCTCCCGCCTTCCAGGAACGCGCCGGCGATGCGGCCCGCTCTGACCCAGAGCGCGCCGAACTTGGGCGTGGACGAAGACGACGAAGCGGCGAAGCCCAAGTCCCCGAAATGCACGACCTCCCCGGCGTTGTCGCCGTAGAACCTCCAGGACAGCTCGAAGACCCTGGAGTAGAAGAAGGGCAGGTAGTCGATGTCTCCGGTGGCGCCCGAGGGGTCCAGAGCCGCCGCGACGGCGTGCCTCGCGGTCCTGCGCGCGCAGTCCACGTGCTCCAGCCGGCGGACTTCGCCGCCCAGGAGCTTGACGGGGAACGCGGCTACGTCGCCCACGGCGTACACGGAGGCGTCGCTCGTCCGCATCTGCCCGTTCACCTTGATGCCGCGCTTCTCCATGGCCAGCGCTGTATTTGCGCGCGCGCCGATGCCGACGACGACCATGTCAGCAGGCAGGCGCCTGCCGTCTCGCAGGACTGCTGTCGTCACCTGTGCATGCACACACAAAATAACATAGCCGTATTGGCGTCACAACACAGCTTAAGTTTCCGTATTGCTGAAAATTCATCAGATGGTTATACTGGAAATACACTTCAAACTTTCAACATAAGCAGTTTTTTTTCACGGTCGAGCATATAGGCCCGTTTTTCATCAAGAGGACAAACATAAGCAGAGCTGATGGTGGTTGAAAATTGATTGGCAGATATCAGCTGTTCAGAACTTTTTTAAAGAGTTAGCTGTTCAGAACTTAAGATTGCCAGTTATAAAACTGCTACTATTGAGCGTGCATTCTATTAGCAATCTGAATACAGTTGATCTTCTACCGTAAAGTCTCATGGAATGGATGAACACAAACTCACCTTCCCAGATGAGATCTCCAAAGATGAAACTACAGTCCTTTGATAAAAGTGACTCCTTTTGAAGCGTAGTAGTTCTCGTAAAATTCAGCGATTTTTGGTGTGAACAGATTTCCCACTGCAAAAGAAAAGTCACATCATACATTTTGGTATCTGTTAAACCCGTGCAGGAAAAAACGACCGTATGTGTGTGAAGTTGTGCATCCAAGTGTCCCAGTATTGAAACTTCAGGATGTTCAGCAAACAGTAGCTTCAGCTACGTACTGCAGTGTTTTCCAGGGAAGACGATAGTGACTTTTATGTTGTTGGCCACCAAAGCGGCTGCACATTCCATTCCTATGTATCCACCGCCAATGACAACGGCATCGCCACCAGGACATGATCTCATTACACGGAGTAGTTTATCTGCATCCGCAATATTGCGCAGATAAAAGACGTTCTCAGTGTCTGAGCCGTTCCCTCCAATTTCTTCCAGCTTCATGGCCTAAAATTTTAAAAGACCAAACAACATGCTCTAGCATCCGTTAAAAAATTGCACATACAAGGATACACGTTAAGCTAAAAAATAGCACGGACAAGCATAGATAACACGAATAGACTATGGACATACCCGAGCACCAGTTGCAACAATAAGAGTTTCATAGCTGATAGTTTCCCCAGTGGAAGTTTCCAATGTTTTCTGGCGCACATCAACAGTAATCACCTTCGTTCCAAGAATAAGCTCAATAAAAAAGGACGTACCCAGTGCCGTAGGCTCCCGCACTGCACGGTCTGTGGAAGGGAAAATAGCCAACAGCCATCCCTGCACAAATGTGCAGAGGTTGGGGCTTGAACCCTAGACCTCTGGGTCACAGACGGTAAAGCTCTAACGCTTATATATCTAGTTCCAGTTTCAGCATTAATATAAATGATATGCATTACCATTTGGCTAGGTATTGAGCTAAGAATAAGCTCAATACCTAGTCAAATGGTAATGCATATTATTCATATTAATGCTGAAACTGGAACTAGATATATAAGTCGTGGTCTTTTGGTTTTAATCAAAAGGCTGGGGCAATGCCCTAGAATCCTTAAAAAAGATATATAAAAAGTTTCACTTGATTACAGGATCAAAGTACAAAAAATTTCACTTGATTGCAGGATAGAAGTACAGATGAGGATATGAGAAAAAAAAAAGACATGCTGATCCATCTATGTAACAAATTATAAAGAATAGACAGTAACAATGACTCTTGTCACTTCCTGTTGATATCTAACGAGACATAGGGATTGCCAATGTCAATGTGTAAAGCGTAAATAACATATAGCACACTAATTTACTAAACATTAACCGGAGCATACCATGTTCTTTGTACCAGTCTTCTGTAAGTAACTGGTCGTTGACACCAGCACAGGTATGAAATACTGGGAGGCGAACACCACCTGCAAATGTCACGACGTTCAAAGTTCTAGTGTAAATTACATTTCAAGATCTCCAATACCGAAATCATTTGAGCATAAATACATGTGGACAACATGACATGCTAGCGCAGTTCTTAGTAGAACGATGCACAATCAGCAAGTGCTGTCAGCAGCAACACTGCTATCGCCATTGGCAGCAGTATGGGTTGAGACGTTGAACTGATGACTACGTGATGAAGGTTATTCAGACATGTTTAATCTTTAGATCAGACACTCCTTGATCTTGGATTGAAAACGTACGCACCTTCTGGGAACAGATAGCCTTTGCTTAGCGCAGGACGTTCATAAGGAGCAACTTGCCAAAGTGGTGGGAGAATAAAATGATTGGTTGGCATTGCAGGGCAACAAGAAATAGCGTTTGTGCACAGCTATGCGTGCTCAGTCGAACAGCAAATGGCAGAGCGTGGCAAGGCAAGGAAGGAAGGCAGCATACGGCCTCGTCTGAGATGATGCAGAGCTCGCCGGCGGCACCGTTACTGCGGCGGCGGACGAACTCGAGCGCCGCGTAGCCCGCGGCCACGCCGCCGCCTATCACGTAAGAGAACGCGCGGCCCATCTGGTACCTTCGCGCCGTTTCCGTCTCTCTCTGTTCCACACGTCCATGGGACCTTGATTCCTTAAGTAGCCGCCTAGCCTGATGGCAGCTGCCAGCAGGCCTGATTGGGCCCCGCCGGCGCGGTTCTCGGCTTCCGGGCGGGGACGAGAGAGATGGGCCGGCATGGACAGGAAACAATGCCTTGCCCATATCCGACTTTCTGCGGGACCAGATCGGTGCCGTTCTTTCCCTCGCCGACAAGGAAAATATTGGTATTCTTCTTGGTGAAGATAATCTTGATCCTTCTTTGCTGCCCTGACACAGTTCGATGCCGTTCTAAGAAAGGACCAGCAGATTGGGCTGGCAAAATTGGGTGGTTAGTATCAGGATTCAAGAATCTAAGTTGTAACATTAGTACTGACGACCCCCAAGTCAACAGATTAAATACACTGCGATTTTTCTCAAGATTGGGCGCCATTCTCAGGGTTTGCCATCTTGGTGCTTTTGTTCTTGGCTTCTTACAGATGGTTGCCATTTTCAGAAGTATTATCGACAATGCAATGAATGGTACATTGAGCTTGGACACAAAAATCTGCTTTTGCTGATTAGATAGGCTTGGACATACACAGTGCCATTCACAGTTCGCTTCCTCGCTGATTACTGGACCCATAAAAGCTTTTCAAAAACAGAGTTAACAACAGTGACCAGTAGTACCACAAAATTGTGGATCTCATTCAGTAAAGAGTTGCAATTTTACAACAAGAGGGCCCCTGAGAGTTAGAAGCAGCCTTTGGTTTCATCACTAAATAATACATGAAGCCATCTGTGTTTCTGTATACATTTGCCACAGACTATACTTTCATACATGTGGTATACAACTTTGCTTTAATTAACAGCCAATAGCACTCATCCCAGATATTCTACCAGTAACAGCTCAGCACTGCGGACCAAAATGGAATCACCCCAAATCCTCAAAACCTGCGGCGCTTCCTGCCATACCAATAACCAATTGCAGCGATTGACACTGCTGCTACGACACCGGCTGTGGCATGCCACGTGTAAGTAGGTTTTCCAACAATGGCAAGTCCACTGTCAGGCACCTCCTTCTGGCTCTCCTGAATGGCAAGTGCCAGGCCTTGTTTCTCAAGTTCACCCATGTTTGCGACCATAGCTTTCCGTCGAACAACAATCGATATGGCCTCATACTCCTCCCGACTTCCGCCTTCAAGAAATGCACCCGCAATTCGGCCTTTGTTGACCCAATATGCACCAAACCTTGGGCTGCTGCTTGTGAAGTCTCCAAAGTGGACCACTTCCCCAACATTATCCCCATAGAATTGCCAGGACAATGTGAACACTCTGGAGTAGAAGAATGGCAGGTAGTCAACGTCCCTGGTTTTTGAAGGCTCCAAGATGGAGGCAACAGCATGTCTAGCAGTTCTACGAGCTGAATCCACATGCTCAAGTCGGCGGATAACACCATCAAAAAGCTTGATCGGGAATGCAGCCACATCGCCAACAGCATATACAGAGTTGTCACTTGTCTGCAGCTGTCCATTTACCTTTATGCCACCATTCTCCATGATCAGCTGACCTTCAAAAAGACTAGTGTTTGCGTGGATGCCAATACCAACTACTACCATATCAGCAGGAAGGTGTCTACCATCTTTGAGGATTACTGCGGTCACCTGTGCATACATCGAAATATTAAAAACTCCAGTTTTTTAAGGAAAAAAGGTCCAATCTAGTAATCTACCCCTTAACAAGATTTTTCGTTTCTGTTTCTCCACATACATGTTTTAGGTTCAAATATTCTGGGGTAATAGGTGACATCATAACTTGTGTTAGAAAAAAAAATCATAAATATTTTTGTAGGCTATGCATCTAATATAATTAGCCCTACATATACAAAAGTTATATAAAAAGTAATGATAATTTCCGTAACTTATTTTTCTAACATAAGTTATGGTGCCACCTATTGCCCCATAAAATTTGAAATTTATACTAAACTTGAATGTAGAGAAACAAAAAAAAATATCAAGGGGTATATTGGACCAACTAAAGTATTGTTTTGGGGAAACTGAACACAAAATTTGTTCAGGGGTTATGCAAACAACATTTTAGGATGGAGAGAGAAAATTGAACTGTTTCCAATATTTAACTATCAATGTCAACAATGAAGGCACTGGCTTGAATTTCTGACACTGCTTGAGGATTATAATTGACCAGATTGTGAGTACAAACTAGGCTTTAAAACAGGAGAGCTAATATGGTTGGCATTCGCCATTCATTGACTAAATATGCTTGATACAGTAAGAAAAAGATTTACAAGAATTAATGACAGGCGGACCTTCCTTAGGCCATATAGGCCTAGGCCAACCCTAGATATTGAGCCAAATTATTAGTACTAGTTAGATTTTGAAGCTCTAATTAAAAAGGTTCAACGTTGTTAAGTACTTCTGTCTCCAGAGCATCTGTCCGTTCAGCTGATGCTCGTTGCTTGCGCTCGGCCCTCGCTGGGTTCAAATTATGTATTGGACTATACCATAATGAAACACGAGGACTTCCCAGGAGGTCACCCATCCTAGACTACTCTCGCCCAAGCACGCTTAACTTCGGAGTTCTGATGGGATTCGGTGCTTTAGTGCTGGTATGATCGCATCCTGGACTATACCATACTAAATGCAAAATATTTTTGCAAGACATACCCTGGATTCAAATCCTAGATCCGCCATTGATTGATGAATCCAGGTAAGCTCATCGCTATCATTGTTGCCACAGCATACAATTTGAGAAACAAACCATTTATATTCCAGGGTTATCACAATTTAATCAAGGCATACCAAGGTGTCAAAAACTAGATAGTTTATCCCCATTACATACAGGCCAAGTCCAGGTGAATCCAAGAGACAAGATTAAGACCAAATTAATAACAAATTTTGAGGAAATCTCTTGAAAAAACAGAAACCTACTTTATAGCTAGCAATCAATGGAAATAGTGAATTCTTGCTCTGTTTTATATAATAACTTTTAGGTGGATGAAATTGTATGACTTGAATAGTTATCCATACGCACTAGCAGGAACCTCTAGCAATCATTGGAAAGGAACTGCTGAAAAGAAGGTTTCTGGAACAGGACCTCTTGGTTATACGACTATAGTTTTTTATTACTTGGTAATAAAGGTAAAATTGCGAACTATATATCTCAAATCAGTTCCAGATTCATGATATGGAATTATGAATCCTAACCTTCCCCGTTGTATCTTTTTCAAAGGATGTAAGCAGAGTTCCTTTAACAAAGGTGACCCCTTTTGAGGTGTAGTAGTTTTCATAAAACTCTGCAATTTTTGGTGTAAATAAACGACCCACTGCAGAAACAAATCAAGTTCATAATTAGACCAGAAGGAGAGGTATTAAAACATGCTGGAAGCCCTAACACAAATAAGTGAAATTTTGTTTAGGTGATGAAAGAAACTACTTACTGCAGTGTTTCTCATGGAAGACCATGGTGACTCTTATCTTGTTAGTAACCAATGCCGCTGCACACTCCATTCCGATGTAGCCACCACCAATAACAACAGCATTTCCGCCAGGACATGATTTCATCGCACTCACCAACTTATCCGCATCGTCAATGTTGCGCAAATAACATATGTTTGAAGCATCTGAACCTTGTATTCCAAATTCTTCTAGCTTCAAAGCCTATGTTATGTAAAGAGATGAAATTTAGAAAACACATAAATTGGTTATCATGTGGTAGATCTTCTCTCAATGAAGGATAGCAGGTTCCATGAAGAGTTGAATTTGGAACAAAACGTAAAGAGAAGTACACATAGATCCAATACCCGAGCACCTGTCGCAATAATAAGAGTTTTGTAGCTGATAGTTTCGCCAGTGCCTGTAAGCAATGTCTTGCGCCTCACGTTAGCAGAAATCACTTTTGTTCCAAGAACAAGTTCAATGCCTGATCAAATAAAGTAAAAGTTAGAAAAATACAATAGATTAAAAGGATCGTATGGATGGATCCAATTTCCATCAATTATGAACAATAAGATGTTCTTGAAACATCCCATCATCAATAACATTTGCCGATATGCAATACATGAAATTAGTCATAGAATCCAGTAAAGAACATTAAAAAAAATTACCTTGTTCTTTGTACCATTTTGTTGTCAGTAATTCATCATTAGCACCAACGCAAGTATGAAATCCTGGAAGACGAGCAGCACCTGCAACTATCTCAGGGGTCAATAGCAGTCAGTGATATTAACAATGTCCATACCATTTAAAAAAATCGAAATGACAAACATTTGCCTCCAAAAAAAATGGAGCAACCTTAGACATCATTATTTTAGCTGCGGAAAATGAACAGAACACTGTAATTTTTCAAAAACAAAGAGTTGTTACCTTCTGGGAGTAAATAGCCTTTGCTTAGTGCAGGACGTTCATAAGGAGCAACCTGGCGAGAATACAGAAAAAATTGTAACTAGCAAAGCACTTGTCGAATAACAAAATCATAGAACATAGAACTACACAGTAGTTCTCATACTGAAGTAAGTTTTGCAAGCAAAAGAACATGGTCTCGATGACCAAAGTTTCCACATCCGATTTTACAAAAACAGAAAAGTGCACACTGTGTATTGTCTACCAAGGGTAAAAAAGAAACAGCTACGATATTGCATTATGGTGGATGAAAAATGCCAAAACACCTTTTTCATATTGTTGGAATAGTTCATCATATAGCATGCACACCTAAAATTCAGATTACATGCCTTCTCCGGCCAAAAAGCATTGTTTTTAGTGGTTGCAAACTTGTCAGCCTTCGTATAGTCCAAAAAGAACATCATTCAGGCACTATTGATTGATATTCATCAGTGATGTGAGGCCAAAAGACCACGGACCACCGGACTGAAAAAAAGTGATAGTCCAATCCTGGAGAGTACAAATGATTTTGTCACTAATACCTGACAGATTTAAATTTCACAATAAAACTGCAAATTAACAATGACTCCCCAAATTGCTCCTTTTCAGCTCGGTTCAAGGGTTGTTCCCCCTGCCTACGCAGTCTCTACTTGACCAGACATATATGCTATCTGAAGTAGATAGTAATCCTATCAGAGTTCAAAGAATAATAGAACAAGGAATCCAAGTTCCCGAAGCATTGCCGGCACTGGTCCTATCAGTGGAAGGTTTAGCAGGAAGGGAGACGGGAATACTGAGAAAAAATTCCCATACTCAAAGAAATGGGGAAAAGTAAAAGAAAGCAAAGACAGCAGAGCTTACGGCTTCTTCGGAGATGATGCAGAGCTCTCCGCGGGAGTACCCTCCGCGGCGGGCGAACTCGAGCGCGGCGTAGCCCGCGGCCACGCCGCCTCCCAGGATCACGTACACGAACGCGCGCCCCATCCGCCCCCAAGTTCTTGCTGCGGTGTCCGGCCTAGATGCGGGCCATGACTGTAGTATACTCGAAGGTGTCTGATCTGACCTTCTCGGGGCGAGGGAGAAGGAGATGACGGTGCCTCTCTCCGCCTCTTCTTGGCTGTTTGCTACGGCCCTGCCGGCCCCACCCCGTTATCTTCTTCGCTTTGGTTTCTTGGCACTCTCTCATCGCCTCACTAGTCACGATGCAGAGTCGTGATTGATGTGGGTTTTGGGCTCTTTTTCTTTAGTTTTCTGTGGAAGCGAGGATGTCTGCAGATTTGTTGTCGTCATCAGTTACCTCCATTTGTTTCGTGCAAGGATGTGGAAGCCAGATACGGAAGATTTGCATATAGGTGGTAAAAAGACACGGGTTCCATCTATTATATGGCTGTCTAATTTTGAATCTGAAAAATTTAGATATTTAAATGAACAAAACACTGCATTTATTCCCACGCCCAGAAGGTATTAATCTTATTGCAATAATAATAATATACTATCTACTATGAAAACAAAAACACTCACAAGTCATCTTCAAAATCTCCTCTATCTGTGCAACTAAAAAAATATGAAAGAGATTATACCGACATCATGAAGTGTGTTGCCCTGCTTAGCTCTGCCTGTTAGAGCAAAATCCAATGCGATATCTAGTTAGCTTTTCATGAAGAGCTAAGTTCACACTTTTTTATTATTAGCAAAAGTGTCCGTGCGTTGCAACGGGTGATGACAAATATATTTAGTACCATTGATTCAAACCTCGAGGGCCCATAATCTTATTAGTTTTAAAGTTGTCGCGACATTTTGTATGGCGTTCTTATGTGAATTTCTAGTTATTTTATGCAACACAAAGGTGTAGCTCTCCCAAGGCACAAATAACTCGAAACCGAACTAACAGATATCCAAAACGTTAACTCAGTTCTGGCCCTACCAAAAGAACCAAACTTGTATAAAAGCCCAAAAGCCCAGTGTATTTGAGCCCATGTTTGTAACCCTATGTATATAATAACTAAAAAAAAAAATCCCCACTCCCACTCGCGAGTCGCGAGTTGACCTCCCAGGCTCCCAATCGAAACCGCATCGCCCCTGCTCCTTCCCCCGAGCCCCGACCCGCGGCCGCCCCTGCTCCTTCCCAACCCCGATAGCCAGCGTGGCGAGCCGCCCTTGCTCCTTCCCCACCCCCGCGACCGTCGCGGCGGGCTGCCCCTATCTCCTTCCCCACCCCATCGACTGGCGCGGCGGCGTGTGCCCCCTGCTTCCTTCGCCCGCCGGCCGGCGCGCCAGCGCATGGCCCCTGCTTCCCCACCCCGCGTCGCGACGAGCAGGGCGAGGCGAACTGCGCCGTGACGAGCAGAGCGTGGCGAGGCGCGGCGGCGAGCAGGGCGAGGCGAACTACGCCGTGACGAGCAGAGCGTGGCGAGGCGCGGCGGCGAGCAGGGTGAAGCGAGGCAGTGGCTCGGCGCCCTGGCCGGCAAGCACAGAGGCTGGCGGCGCAGGTTGACCTAGCTAGAGGCACGGAGGCCGCGATTCCGGCGCCTGGGGCGGTCCTGAGACGCGAGCTCGTCTGAAGCCCTCTTCGATTCTTTGTCTGATTTCCTCGGTCCAATTCTTTCTTTGATATGCTCTCCAATCTTGTTTGGTGATTGTTGAGGAGGTCCGCAGAATTTATAGTCAATTTGGTTGATGTTTATGGTCAATTTGGGCCTGTGTTGTAAGGGAGATTTGAGGTTACGTGGATTTACTATTCTATCAATGACGTTTAAGGTCGAGTTCCTTTTGTATTTTTTTTTCACGGCTTATCTTCCAGATCGAGTCTATGATCTTATCTCGGATACGAATACGAATATCTTTTCTTTAGGAGTTGTGTTGCATCCGGGTCGATCCAGCTATATCCGATGATAGCCGCGTCAGAGTTTCTTTTCCTCAGGTTGCGTGTTTTATCAGGGTGCGTGTTTTATCTGGATGCGGAGAGGTGAAGGAGCGGTCAGAATTAGCGGATAGGAGCGGTCAGAAAACAATAGCGGACAAAAAATAGTGCAGGAAATTTTGATAATTAAGTATTAGATAGAGATTCGTGTCCCTATAGCGTAACCTCGATTATCAAAGATATTCGTCTCCAGTCTCTAAACTTATAAATCGTCCTTTAAATCCTGAGAGTTGTTCGGTCGTATACTTAAACTTCACCTTTTAAAATACCGGCTCCAAACTGTTTCAAATGTGACACCCGATCCTTAAAGTCGCGAGTCGCCTATTACATCCGAACATACATCGAGTGCCTAAGCAGATGATTAGCGAGTAAGATGATATAGCCAACCAAATATAGTTAATAATAACTTAATATAAATAAATAAAGAGTAAATTATACCTAAGGTACATAAACTATTAAAGTAATAAATAAGTACTTAAAAAATAACTTATCAGCACTGAAACTGTATTTACGTAATAACCGAATACCCCGAGTTTAATACGTAGGTCGTGACTTCCCGCAAGACACGCAGTTTAATTAACCAGCGCTGGACCTTTTTTCAAAAAAAAAAATTGAGCTGACTACTGACCGTCTGACCTCGCGTACCCGTGCGGTAGGGCCTGTGATGCACGCGGCGACACAGCTACGGCCGGCCGAGCGGACGGCTGGCTGCTGGCAGCGCAGCTCTATGGGAGTGAGGCGGCCGACGGGCCCGAGCTGCTACTACTCGAGCTTGGCGACGAGTGGTTCGCTGCGCCGCGGACGGCCTGTGCGACGAGGCGAGGGGGACGGCTCCGGCGTCCCTCGTGGCAAGGCGGGCGACGGCTCTGGTGGCCTTCGCAGCAAGGCGGGCGGCGGCGCCGACGGTGTCACGAAGCGGGCAGCAGCTCCGGCACCACAGTGTTCAAGTACTACCGATAACCGGCGTCCGCGACTGGCCGACGTTGGGTGTTTTCCGGCCGTTGCATTCATGCGACCGCTCCAAAGGCTACTAGAAGCCGCCGCCAACACCTCTACCGCTCTCGCCGCCGCGCATCTCCACGCTAACCTTCTCCGCTTGGGCCTCCTCCACTCTTCGCACCACCTCACCGCTCATGTCCTCGCGTGGTACCCTCCGGGCCTCGCCCGCGACCTGTTCGACGAAATCCCCAGTCCGACGCCGCGCCTTGCCAATGCGCTCCTCCGCGCACACATCCGCGCGCGGCAGTGGCGCGCCGCTATCCTCCTTGGTCCGCGCCTCCGGGTGCGCCTGGACGGCTTCACCTTCTCGCTCCTTCTGAGGGCCTGCGCCGCGCTCCCCTCGCTCGCCCACGGCCGCGCTGTGCATGCGGTCGCCATACGCTCTTGCACCGCGTCTGAAGATGCTTTTGTTGCCACAGCGATCGTGCAGATGTACTCGAGGTGTGGAGACATGGTTGGGGCCATCAATGCGTATGGCATGCTTGAGAAGCCAGACATTGTGCTTAGGACGTCTGCGGTAACTGTGGACTTAATCTGCTCCTCCTCCACGTTTTTTCCTCTCTGTAGTCCGCTCGAGGGGCAGGGAAAAGGTCAGCGGTGCTGTCCATCACTTTCGCTGTAACAGTATGGCATTAGGCCATCATCAAAGCTGTAGCAGTATTGTAGCAGTAGAGGTTCCCTCACCCACGTCTTCAGATGATGTAGGCATAGTACTAGGAATAGTTGTACACTGTAGCCATGCCTTCCGAGTTTTCAGTAGAGGGTGGAGGATTGTACATATATGCTATGCATTGTAATGAAAAAGGTAGCTTTTGCCACCAAATCAGTCTTTAGTCTTCGGCCAACACTAAAGACAGTGTGTGTGTGCGGGAAGGGAGCTCGGTTCGTCTTCTTCCCTGGTTCAGGGTGAATCTCGAGGGGGGGTCGAGCAGGTGCTGCTCGCCTCGAACCTGGTCGGCAGCCAACGCTGCTGGTTAGTGCCACTGCTAGGCACCTTCCAAGATGGTCGGCAGTGGTCGGTGCTAGGTTCTAGCGCCAACACGTGGTATCGGAGCCGTACACATCGTTCGGGCTTAGCAGCCGGCGATGGCGGATACCACTGGAGCTTTGTCGGGCAACGACGGAGATGCGGAGAGGCAGCTCCAGCCGGTGGCGCAGCCGGTAGAGGTGCGCGTGGGGAGGGAGTACGGCGGGAGCAACTCCTGGCCGATGCTCACCCGCACCAACTACGGCGAGTGGGCCGTGCAGATGAAGTGGAAGCTGCGCGCCCGAAAGTGGTGGACGGCCGTGGAGACTGGCGACGCCGGAGAGGATGCGGAGGTGGGCGTCATGGAGGCTCTCATGGCGTCCACTCCGAGCGAGTTCCACAAGGCACTCGGGGCCAAGAAGACGGCGAAGGAGGCGTGGGAGATGCTGAAGTCGTTCTGCATCGGCTCGGATCGAGCCAAGCGGGCCAAGGTTCAGCAGCTACGCCGGGAGTTCAACGACATCCGGTTCAAGTCTGGGGAGTCGGTGGAGGACTTCGCCCTGCGGCTCCAGTCGCTCGCCGCTCAGCTGGCCACCTTCGCAAGCCACTGGAGGACGAGGATCTCGTCAGCAAACTCCTGTGCGTGGTGCCTCCGAAGTACGCCCAGTTTGCCCTGTCCATCGAGACGATGCTGAACTTTTCCACGCTGACGCTCGAGGATGTGGCGGGGCGGCTGCGGGCGGTGGAGGGTCGCGGTTTGGCGGCGCCGGAGCGGGAAGACTGCAGCAAGCTGCTGCTGACGGAGGAGGAGTGGACTACACGCATGAAGCAGTGGCTATCCGGGGAAGGCTCCTCTGGCCGCGGTGGTGACCGTGGCGACAAGCGACGCGGCAAGGTGCCGCAAGGCAAGAAGCGCAACACCGACCCTAACGCGTGCCGGCGTTGCGGGAAGGTGGGGCATTGGGCGCGGGAGTGCCCGAAGAAGTGCCCGGAGAAGAAGCCGGAGAAGGAGGAGGCCCACCTAGCTCAGGACGACAGCGATGATGTGCACGCGCTGTTGATGGGGGTGTGCTGTGCGCTGGAGGACGGCGAAGCAGAGAAGGCAGGGGCGCAGTAGGGGACTGCGCCGCAGGCTGTCCATCTCGACGAGCAGCGCGTACGGGCCCATCTTGGCGCAGTCGACGTGCTGGAGCAGGTGGTGGTGTCCCGGGAAGTCATCTCCGACGAGGCGGCATGGGACAGGCCAGGGGCGGGGGAAGAGCCTGCGGCTGCAGAGGCGGAGGAGCCGCCAAGCCTAGCCGTGGAAGGCTCGCCTACTCACTCCTCTGTTCTCAGTGGCAGCGAGGCCACAGAGGAGCTGGTGTCGGGGAACGAGCCCGCGGCTGCAGAGGCGGAGGAGCCAAGCCCAGCCACGGAAGGCTCGCCTGCTCTTTGCTCCGGTTTCGGTGGCGGCAAGGCCAGGGGAACAATGGCGGCCGGGGAAGCTGTGGCGGTGGAGTTCGCGGTGGGGGAAGCAGGGGACTCTGGGTGGCTGGGGTGGAGGAGCCGCCTAGTCCACCTGGGGCAGGGACCCCCACCCTCGATCGTGCTCTGCCTCGTCCGGCCCCTCCCCGAGAGGATGCCTCGACCTCGAGGGGTGGTTGGGCCTCGTCCGCAGGGCGGGGTGGCCTCGAGGGTCGAGGGGCTCCGTTCGCAGGCCGAAGCGGCTTCGAGGGTCGCACGGTCTCGGACAAAGGACGGAGCGGCCTCGAGGGCCTTGGAGCCACGAGCCGCCTCGACCGCAGGCGGGAAGCCGCGATCGCGAGCTGGGAGGCCACAACCGCGGAACGTGGAGCCACGACCGAGGATCGCGCGGCTTTTTCCCAGGGCCGGGGGGCTTTCGCATCTGTGGGGCCGCGATAGAGGCTCGCAGTGGCCTCGACCGCAGGACAGAGAACCTCGACCATGAGACGGAGGGCCTCGATCCCGGGACGGGATGCTTCGACCCCGTTGCCGGAGGTTCTGACCCCAGGACAGGAGGCCTCGACCGCACGCGGGAGCGGCTCGACTAAGAGTCAGGTGACCTCCACAGCGGGCCGGGAGACCTCGAGCACAGGCCAGCAGGCCTCGAGCACGGGGCAAGGGGGCGCGACCACGGGAGGCGGAGCCTCGACCGCACGACGGGGGGGGACGGAGTCCCGACCGTGAGTTGGGAGGCCATGACCGCGCGTCGGGCGATCTCGCGTCGGGCGGCCTCGACCGTGAGACGGGGAGCCTCGACCACAGAGGCGCAGGCAGCCTCGACGGCCTCGAGCGCGGAGGCGCGGAAGGCCTCGACCGTGGAGGCACGGGAGGCCTCAATCACGGAGGCGCAGAAGGCCTCGACCGCGGAGGCACGGGAGGCCTCGATCGCGGAGGCACGGACGGCCGCAACCGTGGGAAGCGGAGCCTCGACGGCTCGACAGGGAGGCGGAGTCCCGTCCGCGAGTCGAGAGGCCACGATCGCGCGTCAGGCGGCCTCGCGTTGGACGGCCTCGACCGCGAGGCGGGATGCCACGACTGCGGGTCGGGCGGCCTCGACCGCGTGACGGGGAGCCTCGACCGTGGAGGTGCAAGTGGCCTCGACGGCCTCGAGCACGGAGGTGCAAAAGGCCTCGACCGTGGAGGCACGGGAGGCCTCGATCAAGGAGGCGCAGAAGGCCTCGACCGTGGAGGCACGGGAGGCTCGATCACGGAGGCGCGGACAGCCACGACCACGGAGGCACGGGAGGCCTCGATCGCGGAGGCGCGGACGGCCGCAACCGTGGGAAGCGGAGCCTTGACGGCTCGACAGGGAGGCGGAGTCCCGTCCGCGAGTCGGGAGGCCACGACCGCGCGTCAGGCGGCCTCGCGTTGGATGGCCTCGACCGCGAGGCGGGATGCCACGACTGCGGGTCGGGCGGCCTCGACCGCGTGACGGGGAGCCTCGACCGTGGAGGTGCAAGTGGCCTCGACGGCCTCGAGCACGGAGGTGCAGAAGGCCTCGACCGTGGAGGCACGGGAGGCCTCGATCAAGGAGGCGCAGAAGGCCTCGACCGCGGAGGCACGGGAGGCCTCGATCGCGGAGGCGCGGACAGCCACGACCGTGGGAGGCGGAGCCTCGACCGTTCGACAGGGAGGCGGAGTCCCGTCCGTGAGTCGGGAGGCAACGACCGCGAGGCGGGATGCCACGACTGTGGGTCAGGCGGCCTCGACCGCAAGGCGAGAGGCCTCGACCGCAGGCAGACGGACCTCGATTCCGGGATGAGAGGCCTTGACCCCGTGGCCAGAGGCTCGATCCCAGGACGGGGGGGGGGCTCGACTGCGGGGCAAGGGGCCTCGATCGAGGAGCCAGGGGGTCGATGACGGAGGTTTCTCCGTTTTGAACGACCCAGCCTCGGGAAACACTGGCGGAGGAACATGCCATATTCGCAGTCACGGAGCGCAACGCGGAATGGCGAAAGGCTGTAACACCTCTGGTGTTATATTAACTAAAATATGCCATGTCATCATATGCACTACAAAGCATTCATGTTTAAGTCAGCCTTAACGTGCATCAACTAAAACAAGTTTACATTTCATAGGTTGATTGTGTTTCTGGAATGTTTTGTCACATGAAATAATAAAACCCTACTTTTGAATGTCATCGCAAATACTTGGTTTATATTCTATGTACTTGAAATAATAAAACCATGTTTATACTAGTGTCAAGCATAGTGTATAAACCTAAGTTTAACCTTTAAAAATTTGTTTTCATATTTGAAGTTGAATTTGGGTTTCAAAGCTTATTCCCAAGCCTTGCAATTCAAATTTAAATTCAAATTGGAAAGCTATAAAGTGTTTTTCGAAAGTCAATTTGGTCAACCAAGGGTGTCATTGGGTCAATGACCTAAAAATGTCCTTGGATGATGTTTGTGATCACTAATGACCAACCAATTAAGTTAGAAACCAAATTGAGTTTGAATTCTATTTCAAAAACCCTTTATTCTAAAACTTAGTTTTACCCCCTTTTCTCTAATTCAAAATCTATAAAGAATTTGGAGATACTCTAAAAATATAGTTTGTAGATCTTGACAAGAGCTACAAAGTTGGTCTATAAAGTTTTTCAAGTTTTCAAAAGAAATTTCAAATGAATTTGAAAATATAGTTTTCCAGCTTTAGTCCCCTTTTGATTTTAAAGCTATAATTCAAGAATTATGCATAATTTTGGAAAAATTTGTATGTGAAAAAGGTTTGGTTTGGAAAGTTAAACATTTCAAAGTTTTAAAGATTTTTAAGTTTTATTAAAAATCAAAAGTAATTTCAAATGTCTGTTTCTAGGGTTTTATTCCCTTTTTGAATTTGAATTCAAATTTCAAAATCCAGATAGAATTTGAGGATGCCAGTTAAAGAAAAAGTGTAGCTCTTGAAAAGTTATTCAAATGATAATTTTGGAGATTTTCAAGTTCTGTTGACATCGTTTTTCGGCACGTGTCAATAAGGATCGGGAGACTAAACTAAATCGGCAAGAAGGTGGTTATTCTCCAGTATTGCTTCTGAGTTGCCGATGGATGATTGCCGATAAAGGACATGTTGATCGTACATTGCCGATGAAGCCAGAAGGCTGTTGCCGATGGAGTGAAAAGGCATGGTTGCCGATGGAAAGCAGAGCTGAAGAACGTGGAAAGCAGAGCTGAATCATTATCGATGGGTTTTGCCGATGGAATCTACAGGGATGAGGAGCGTGCCGATAGAGGTTTCATCGTAAGCAATGGATAGGGAAACTGGCAATATTTATGCCAATATTTTAATAGTTTACTTTTGAGTCCGACCTTGATATGAGTCATTATTTTTTATTCCTTAGAGATAAGACTTGTTTAGGTAATACTTTGTCGTGTCTGTTTAGGACTCAGTACCAGGGTATAAATATGTACCGAGAGGCAATATAAAAAAAGAAGAACCAATCAAATACAACAAAATCTATTACTTTTATCTACTTTTCAAGCAATCTACTTTTCGACGACTTCATCACCAGTACCTTTTCCCTTTTCAACGAGTTCTTTCAAGAATCAACGGGCTGCATCAACTTGATCTCCGGCGACCTTGCAGGTTCCACGTCTACCGAGCACGATTCAGGCTTTGACGTCCGGGCGTATCGCTGTCGTCTCGTCTGATCTGTTCAACAGTTATCGAATACCTTCTGAGCTTTGACGTCCGGGCGTATCGCTGTCGTCTCGTTCGGATCTTATTCAAATTTATCATCCTTGTCAATTAACAGGTCAAATCGACTGGCACGCCTTGATATCGAACTAGGGTATTAGCCCAGTGTGTTTGCAGATCCAACGCCTTTTTGCATCAACACATCTTTTGGTACGCCTGGTGGGACACATACTAAAATCATCATGTCGAATTCTTCTGAGATCAATCCGGAGAACGTAATTCCTGTGTCAGAAGCGGATCTCAAGGAAGAACAGAGGCAAGCCATGGAGAAGGCTATGGAGGATTACAGGCAGCTTTACCTGAAATCCTACAGCAAGAATAGGAGCGGAGAAGTGGTACAGAAGTAAGACCCGCCGTTGCCTCGGCAGGTTACTTTTGACTCCAATCCTAGTAAATTACAATCAATGGTTAACTCTGCATTAAGTCATGCATTGATTAATCACTCTAGCGTACTGTCCAATACTGTTTATAATACTGTTATTCAATCATTAAAAGAAGGACAAGTACAAGTACCAGCTTATGTTGGCCCAGTATATCATCAGCCTGGGATGTCATCTTCTACAGCTCCATCGGCTACTACAGCCGTTGTGGCTCCAGGGGTTTCTGCTCCTCATACAGATCTGCCTGCTGCTGAATCTCCACCGCTGATATCAAGTTCAGCAAAGAATACTCAATTAAGTATAGATCTAATGGCATCGGCAATGTCGGGTCTTTCAGTTCAAAATCGACGAGTTCCTGCCGATTGGTGGGGATATGGGATGTCTCCAGATCTACCTGCTTTTAACTCTGGATTAAATCAGATGCATGATACAGCGGGTAAAACCCCCATAACGTCAGCTACTCCGGTTCGGCCGATGGCTCAAATGACGCACTATACTACAACGCCATCTACCGCACAGTTGCCATCAGGAAGACTCCACATGTCGCCTTATCAGGCATCATACACAAGTCCATCGGCAAACCCTCTGCCGATGCAACAAGGGTTTTCAACTACAAACCAACTAGTGGCATCGATTGTTCCTCTAGCTGGAGTTCCTGCAAATCAAGGGAATTATGCTGTCTATCATCCAAGGATGCAAGAGCAACAGGTGGCTGCAGTCTATCAACCATCGGCGAGTCATGTGCCGATGAGGCCTAATCCAAGTGGGACGGGTCCATTGCCAGCTCAACAGCACTTTGGTCAGCCTGAGTATCAGATGGCAGGGGTTCAACAGCAATATATGCAAGCAGATATTCAGAATCCTGCATCGGCACCATGGCCGATGAACCCTGTGCAGCAAATTAGTGGACCAGCAATAACAAATGTGCCGATTGCTCCGGCTCATTTGTCACAAGGACACATCGAAGCCTATCAGCCAGCACCTCCAGCAGAAATTCAGCCTGTGCCTCAGCAAGGTCAAGATGCATACTAGACTGATAAAATTGCAGAAGTGATGAGAGAGCAATTTGGGATTAAGCCTAAGCTTAATACTTACTCTTATCGGATCCCATACCTTTCAGCCTATGATCTGATTCCTTTCCCAAATCGGTACAAGGTACCAGATTTTACTAAATTCTCTGGACAGGACGATACTTCAACAATGGAGCATATCAACCGCTTCATTATTCAATGTGGAGAAGCAGCTAACAGGGATGAATTGAGGGTTCGATTATTTTCCTCATCATTGTCTGGATCGGCTTTTGCATGGTTTATTTCGTTACCACCTAATTCTGTTATTACATGGGCCGATTTAGAGAAGCAATTTCACAAGTACTTCTTTGCTGGAGTATATGAAAAGAAGCTGACTGATTTGACAAAATTGAGACAACGCAGTGATGAATCGGTAGAAAGTTTTGTACACAGGCTAAGAGATGTAAAGAATAAATGCTACAGCTTAGTACTTGATGATCGGCAGTTAGCCGATTTAGCTCTTCAGGGGTTACTGCCACACATCAGAGAAAAATATGGGTCACAAGAGTTTGAGAGTTTGAGTCATATAGTGCAGAGGATTTCTGATCAGGACACTAAGGTTTTTGAACCCAGAAAGAATTGGAATAAAAAGGTGTCCTTTGTAGAGGAGGCAGAAGATTCAGACTCTGATGACAAACCAATTATCGGCTTGGCTGAGTGGGTAAAGAATAAGAAGCCGATATCATGTCCTTTCGGTCAGAAAGAGCCAGAAAGGTTTCTATTTGACATCACCAAAGCCGATAGGATATTTGATCTTTTGCTCCAAGAGGGTCAAATTAAGCTGTCTCCTAATCATGTGATTCCATCGACAGAAGAGTTGAAAAAGATTAGGTACTACAAATGGCACAATGCTACCTCGCACAGTACCAATGATTGCAAGGTGTTTAGGCAACAGTTGCAGTCGGCTATCAAATCCGGGAAGATCACATTTGATAATTCAAAGTCTTAGAAGCCGATGAAAATTGATCAACATCTGTTCCCTGCAAACATGATGGAGGCTAAAGGCAAAACCAAAGTATTAATGTCGGAGGCTGCTAGAAGAAATGCATCGGTAGACCCTAAAAATCAAATAACTGTTGATGACGTGAAGGGAAAGGAACCTGCCGATGGCGCTAAAGGGAGAAGAATTGTTAATGAAGGTAGTAGCTTCAGAAGACCCCTGGGGCCTCCATATGGTGTTCGATATCGGCAACAACGTGAGGATCAGTATCGGCAGCAACAGAAAGAGTTACGTCGGCATAAAGATCACTGGAATTGCCCGTTTTTCATTCATTGCTGGGAAGAAGGAATTAAATTGCCCACTGCCGATACCTGCCCTGAATGTAATGGTTATTATTTAAATGATCGGGCAGAGAGACAACATCACTCTAGTAATCGAGGGGTACGCATCAATAAGCCGATCAAAGAAAAAGTGTCAGCACTTGATCGGCTGGGGGGCAGAGTTAGTGTGCATGACAGGCTTGGCGGGCATATTGATTGTTTTCCAAGGGGTCAGGCAGAGCTTGAAGAGATGGCTAATGAAAGGGATCCTGATGAAGGGATATTTTGCAGGTATCCAAACATAGGCTTCCATGAGCAGAACACAAAGCGTTATCAGCCTATTTGGAAAACAAAGCTCCCCCAATGGTGCCCTGAAGGATTAACGAGAACTCAAAAAAGAAGGGTACAGCGTATGCGTCAAGAGGATTTACAGTGCCCGAAAGGAAGCATCCCAAAGGTAACAACTCAAGTATGGCAACCAAAATGCAAGGGTGGAGGTCCATCGACAGATGTTAACATGGTCTTCATGTTGCCGATGGAGTTCTTGGCGCCAGATGACAAGGAACAAGCAATTTTTGCTGATGAAGCAGCTCAACTAACTCTGGATCCAATGATGGCTGTGTTTGAAAAGCCTGCCGATGATGAAAGGCAACACCTCAAAGCTTTGTTTGTTAAAGGCAGGGTTGATGGACAGCCAGTGTCAAAAATACTCATAGATGGAGGAGCGGCAATTAATATTATGCCGTATGTCATGTTCTGAAGACTTGGAAAAGGGGACCAGGATTTAACCAAGACGGATATGATGCTTAAAGATTTTGAAGGCAATGTGTCTCTGGCTAAAGGGGCATTATGTGTTGAGTTGACTATCGGCAGCAAGACTTTGCCAACCACCTTCTTCATCGTTAGCGGCAAAGGTAACTATAATTTGCTCCTAGGAAGGGATTGGATCCATGCCAACTGTTGTGTTCCTTCTACGATGCATCAGTGCCTTGTACAGTGGGTTGGAGACAAGGTTGAGGTTATCCCTGGTGATTCTTCTTATATAATCGCATCGGCTGATTCTGAGACCTATGAACGAACAAAGTGTATATCAGGAGAAGCATGGGATACGGAATTTCTTAGGGTTGCCGATTATGAGTTCACACCGATCCAAGCAGTCGGTTCTGAAGATGAATTTTAATGGATCGGTTTGCCGATGGTGGAAAACTTGGTCATGGGTTCACATCGACTGATGATTTAGCAGAAATAGATATTGGTAACGGTGATAGGCCGAGGCCAACTTTTATTAGTGCTAAGTTAGATTCTCAATGTAAACAGCAAATGATTAATATTTTGAGGAAATATAAAGACTATTTTGCTTGGGATTATACAGAGATGCCTGGACTAGATCGGTCAATAGTTGAGCATCGGTTGCCTATTAAGCCAGGATTTCAGCCTCATCAGCAGCCCGCACGCCGATGTAATCCTAAAGTGTTACCTGATATTAAGGCCGAAATTACAAAGTTAATTGAAGCTGGCTTTATTCGGCAATGTCAATATGCCGAATGGATTTCTAATGTGGTTCCTGTTTATAAGAAAAATGGAAAACTTCGTGTGTGTATTGATTTCAGGAATCTTAATAAAGCTACACCGATGGATGGCTATCTAATGCCTGTTGCCGATTTATTGATTGATGCTGCAGCTGGACATCGGATCATCAGCTTCATGGATGGTAATGCCGGTTATAACAAAATTTTTATGGCTGAAGAGGATATTTCCAAGACTGTTTTTAGGTGTCCAGGTCATGTGGGTTTATTTGAATGGATTGTCATGACCTTTGGCTTGAAAAATGCCGGTGCTACCTATCAGAGGGCTATGAATTTTATCTTCCATAAATACATCGGCACATTGGTTGAAATCTACATAGATGATGTGGTAGTCAAATCTGGAGGTTTTGAGGGTCATCTTGCTGATCTGCGAAAAATCTTGGAATGCACCAGAAAGCATGGTTTAAAGATGAATCCTACTAAGTGTGCATTTGGTGTATCGGCAGGTCAATTCTTAGGCTTCATGGTACATCAAAGAGGTGTTGAAATCAGCAGAAAATCTATTGATGCAATTAATAAGGTTGTTGCTCCTGCCGATAAGACTGAGTTGCAATCCTTGATCGGCAAGATTAATTTTGTTCGAAGATTTATATCTAATCTATCGGGAAAGATCAAGGCCTTCAGTCCTTTATTAAAATTAAAAGCCGATTAGAAATTTGTATGGGGAACAGAGCAGCAATTAGCCTTAGAAGAAATTAAAAAATATTTAGTAAACCCTCCAGTATTGGTTCCACCTCAACACGGGAAATCTTTCAAGCTGTACTTGTCTGCCGATGATAATGTTATCGGATCAGCATTAATTCAAGAGTTTGAAGGGGAGGAACGTGTGATATATTATTTGAGCAGAAGACTGATAGACGCTGAGACCAGGTATTCGGCCATTGAGAAATTGTGTTTGTGTTTATATTTCTCTTGCACAAAGTTAAGACATTATTTGTTATCGGCTGAATGCACTGTTATATGCAAAGACGATGTGGTTAAGCATATGTTGTCGATGCCAATTTTGAAAGGAAGGATCGGCAAGTGGATCTTAGCATTATCAGAATTTGATTTGTGTCATGAATCGGCTAAAGCGGTTAAAGGACAGGTAATGGCCGATTTTGTTACTCAACATTGCAGCGTGGTAGATTATGCTGAGATTGCTCCATGGACACTTTTATTTGATGGATCTACTTGTGGTGAAGGAGCAGGAATCGTTATTATGTTAATCTCGCCTCGAGGGAAGAAATATGAATTTTCATTGCCGATTGCTGGCACTTCAACAAACAATCAGGCTGAATATCAAGCTTTACTGAAAGGGTTAGAATTGCTCAGAGAAATACGTGCCGATACAGTTGAAGTCTTTGGGGATTCTATGCTAGTCATTAATCAATTGATCGGAACATATGAATGCCGAAGTGAAGTTTTGATTACTTATCATGAAAAGTGTTTGCAAATATTAAAGGAGTTTAAAGATTTTTGCCTTGAACACATTCCCAGATTGCACAATGAAGAAGCTAATAGGCTAGCACAGCATGCTTCAGGATATCAATTGATCCGAGAAGTGCTGACATTGGTAATTGATGCCGATGACTGGAGAAGAGATATTGCCGATTATTTAAAAGATCCGTCTAAGAAAGTGGAGAGACGTATAAGGTTTCAAGCTACCAAGTATGTGCTCCTTGATACTGAATTATATTATTGCACTTTAGATGGGGTTTTACTCAAATGCCTTAGTGAAGAGGAATCGAAAAGTCTAATGGGTGAGATTCATGAAGGAGTGTGTGGGGCACATCAATCGGCATTTAAAATGAAATGGATGATTAGGAGGAATGGGTATTATTGGCCGATAATTCTTGAGGATTGTTTTAAATATTTCAAAGGGTGCCAGTCATGTCAGAAATTCGGTAATGTTCAAAGAGCACCTGCATCGGTAATGAATCCTATAATCAAACCTTGGCCGTTTAGAGGATGGGCTATTGATCTCATCGGTCAGATTTACCCGCCGTCGAGTAAAGGACACAAATTCATACTCGTTGCTACCGATTATTTCACAAAGTGGGTTGAAGCGATTCCTTTAAAGAAAGTGTCATCGGCAAATATGATTGATTTTGTGAAAGAGCATATTGTTTACCGATTTGGTATTCCTCAGACTATTACTACCGATCAAGGAACTATGTTCACATCGGGAGAATTTGATGACTTTGCCATCGGTATGGGGATTAAAATTCTAAATTCCTCTCCTTATTATGCTCAAGCTAACGGTCAGGCTGAGGCATCTAATAAAGGAATAATCAAGCTTATTAAATAGAAAATTAAGGAAAATCCTAGGAGATGGCATACTCTTTTAAATGAAGCCTTATGGTCATATCGGATGGCGTGTCATGATGCAACTAAGGTTTCACCATATCAGTTGGTATATGGGCATGATGCAGTTTTGCCTTGGGAAATTAAGACTGGTTCTAGGCGTGTATTTTCTCAGGATCAGTTGACAGCCGATGAGTATGATACGCTTATGAGAGATGAATTAGAAGATTTAGCAGGTCATCGGCTAAAGGCTTTAATTAGCGTCGAAGAAAACAAAAAGAGGGTTGCTAGGTGGTATGATAAAAAGGTGAAAATAAAAGAATTTACAAATGGAGATTTAGTCTGGAAATTGGTTTTGCCGATTGGGACTAAGAGTTCAAAATTCGGCAAGTGGTCCCCTAATTGGGAAGGTCCTTATCGGATAAATCAGTCTGCTCCTGGTAACGCATACATCTTAGAAACCCTCGAAGGAGTTATATTTTCCAGGGCATTAAATGGAAAATATTTAAAGAAATATTACCCCAGTATTTGGATGGATGCGTAAAATGCAGGAATAAAGGGGTATTTCAGACTTGTTCTTCATTACCAGCGGGTGAATCGAAGCTCCGGGATAGGTATGGTGCCTATGCGTGCAATAATCGAGAAGTTGTACAGGTGATTTTGACAGGAGGTAATCATAGCTCAGAAGAAATTTCGGTGCATAAAGTATTTTATACTCCAAAATTGGGGGGCATGTGTTGACACCATTTTTTGGCACGTGTCAATAAGGATCGGGAAACTAAACTAAATTGGCAAGAAGGTGGTTATTCTCCAGTATTGCTTCTGAGTTGCCGATGGATGATTGCCGATAAAGGACATGTTGATCTCGTACATTGCCGATGAAGCCAGAGGGCTGTTGCCGATGGAGAGAGAGGCATGGTTGCCGATGAAAAGCAGAGCTGAGGGATGTACGAGATCTTATTCAAATTTATCATCCTTGTCGATTAACAGGTCAAATCGACTGGCACGCCTTGATATCGAACTAGGGTATTAGCCCAGTGTGTTTGCAGATCCAACGCCTTTTTGCATCAACAAGTTCTTATATAAATTTTGGAGTAATTTGTAATTTCAAACGGATGGCAATTCTGTAATTTTCTTAAACAGTACCGAAACCTATCGTCGGCCGCCAACTCACCCCGGACACCCGAAACTTCACCGTCGTCGTGTCGCCCGTCCGTGTGTCACCTTTGGCCTATAAATACCGGTCGCCCACCGCCGTTTCCCTTCTTTCTTCTTCCTGCCGCCACGACCGACGACCTCGCTCCGCCGCTTGAATTCACCGTCATCGATTCACCACTGCCCGATTGCTCTTGCCATTAGCTCCGCCACATCCTTACGGTCAGTTTGAGCTAGCTCATGCTCGCTCTCCTCGCCCGAGCTGCCCGCGCGCTGTCGTCTTCTTCGTGGCCGGTCGCCGAGCCGCCGCAAGCTCTTTCGCCGCCGACCGCCGCACAGGTTGAAAATATATGTCCATTAACCCTCCTGTCGTGTTCTCCATGCTATCCTGCCCCTCATGCGCCGTCCTTGTCATCGGAGCGCCGCCGCCACCATCACCGCCGCCGTCCGCAGCTCGACTCAGCCGCTCCAAGCCTTCATTAACGTGCGCATCAGCATCGTGGTGAGCTCCTGTAGCTGTCTGCGCTATCAATTTCACCCTTACCGCGGCGTGGCCGCCGGACACCGAAGCTCGCCGCCGGCATGCCTGGCCAGCGCCGCCGCGTGCGTGGTCGTTTGAGTTTGGGGTCAGGAGCGACTTCATCTTCTGGCCCAGTGTGTTCATATGGACGCCCTGCGTACGCCCAAGTGCTCACCGTCATCGGAAATCACTCCGGTGAGCGTTGCCGCCGCGCCCGAGCTCCGCCGCGCCGCCATGGCCGCCGGCGTGGGTGCCGCCGTCGCTCCGCCGCCACGTTAGCTACCTTGATCGACTCCCCGTGCCAAGCTGAGCCCGATGGTTCAAGTCCGGTCACCGGAGACCTCGCCGTCGGCGAGTAATCGCCGGTCAACCGCCGGCGGACCGTCGGTCAGCGCGGGAGCACTGTGCCGATTTTTTCTTTTTCTATTTTCAGAAAATGATTTAAATGCTATTTTCTTTGAAAAATCATAGTAATTCATATATAGCTCCAAAAATTCTAAAAAATTTTATGTATTCTCTTTATGATGTCATCTACCTAGAAAAAATATGAAATGCCAAATTTGAGTACTTTTTGCATATGTTAAAATTAGCTCTTTTAATTGAATAATGGACCTTCAATGATTTTTAATAAATAAAATATTTGGCTTTTAATTCTGAAATTTGTTTTGCCATCTAATTAGGCCAAGAGCTTTTCAAAATAAAATTTTAGGCTTAATTTGATAACTTTAATTTTATACCTTTATTTAATGCTTTTAAATAATTAATTAATCCCTTTAATTAAGGTTAATCATTATAGGATTTGTTTGACTTTGGGATTGATTGATGACCTTGGGTCATTAACTCTAATGACCTTTGGCACTTTAATTAAGTATTTGCGCTTACCTTAATCATGTTATTAGGGCTTAATCAACGTTTTTTCATGTGTTTAATTAATTTCTTAAATGGCGTAGTTAACCCTAATAAGCTTGATAAGCGAAGTTTTGTTGGCTTGCAACTTTATCGTGAAGAAAAGTTGTACACAAGTCTTTAATCTGATCATGCATCCATCAAGCATCAAGTTTACTATTCTATCATGTTAAAGCATATTTTTTATCAAATAGTTTTCGTTAACGGAGAGTTAACGTTGTCGCACCAGATGCCAAGGACGAGCAGATTCAAGAATCGAGAGTTGATCCAGAGTTCGAGACCGTCTACCCCGAAAACCAAGGCAAGCCCCGGATGCATTCAAACCCTTTTCTATTTATAAAAGTTTTATCGCTTCAGCTATGATATGTTGCATTAAGTAATAGGAGTTAAGTGAAAACCCACCAATTGCATTACCTGTCTTATTTCCTTATTCCTTGTTACCTGCTTTGGAAGATAAGTAGTAACGTTTAGCCCTACTTAATTAGTTAAGTGTTCAAAAGTAAAAGAATGAAAAAGATGAGATTGGTTTTACTTGTTGGAATCTTAATGCTAGATAATAAATCGAGTCCAGACGGCTAACTTGCACTGGAAATGGAGTCCCTCTGTAGTGTTTCCGTCTGTTGATGCCCTAGGTCCCGTCCGTTGGTGAACTGGTGATATCGAGAATTTAGAAATCCACATGCATGAAGTGGTATACAGTGGGTCAGAGTCCCCACGCATATCATGGAGTGACATATTATGGGCCAGAGTCCTCACATATGTCATAGTGTGTTATACTGTGGGTTTAAGTTCCCATGTATATCGGTACACGAGGTAGAAGAGCTCAGGTGTATCATGTACTGATATATGGCTGCGGTTGTTATCCCGGTATATCGGTTCATCTGGTATGCATCGGAGTTAAAGTCTCCGGTATCCCAGTGACCTAGGTCCCAGCTGGGTATGAAAATGGATTCGAATCACCGTTGCTTCTCGGAGAAGAAGACTCGATCGGTGTTCATCATCGTAGTAACAACTTGAACAATGAATAAGGTTTAATAATAAAGTTGGTTGGTAATTGAAGCTAGATCAAAGCAAACTTTATTTTCTGTTAAGCTTTTCCGTAAAATTTCTTATTTCTTACAAGCCTTACCTTGTCCCTCTAGAATGCATTTCTTGAGTCTCCACCCCTCTTTTTTGTCAGGTCAGTCTTGTTGAGTACTTTTGTACTCAGGGTTTGTTGAACCCTTGTTGCAGGTGAGCCTCATGGGTAGGAGTGCTTTGCATCCTGCTGCATGACAGTCATCGAGGAAAGTGACGACTAGTAAGATGTTAGCTCTTGGGTAGAGCTTATCGCTTGGTATTGTAATAAAGTTATCTACTGCTACTCCACTACTATTATGGTTTGTACAATTTAAACTTATGGTTGTAAATATTTGAAACTCAAAGGTTTGTAAACTTATGTTGTTGTAAGTCTTCCGCTATTTTACTCCGATGTATATTATTTATATCAAACTGTTGTAATACTGCAATGCCTCTTTATAACGATTGATCCTGCTCGGAGAATTGTGGATGATTCGGGATTTACCCGACAGACTTTTTAAGTCATATGGAACACATTCATGGTTATTTGGAGTCTGTTTAGAAAAAATCGTGCGTGTGGGCCATATGAATTAGGAGGTTCTGCCACAAAGACGATGCTAGAGGAGCACGCCTTGTACACCCGACGTCGGGGGAAGGAACCGGACATCGTCGGGGTGTACGACGACACTAGGGCGCGGGCGGTGGACATCGCCGCGTTCAAGCGCGAGATGGCAGCTCGACTCGAGATGAGCGATATCGGTGCGCTCTCCTGCTACCTCGGCATTGAGGTGGAGCAGGGGAGGGACTCCATCACACTGGGGCAACAGAGGCTGCTAGAGTGGGCTGGCATGGCGGACTGTAAGTCCATGCCGACAACAATGGAGGAGCGGGTCACGGAGGAACCGTGGCAGGACCATCGGACGGGGGCGAAGAGGCAGCTGCGCTACATCAAGGGGTCACTTGATCAGGCTGTTGTCTTTCCCGAGCCTGGTGGGCTGCAGCTGACAGCATTCAGCGAGGCGCCGTTCAGGTCCGATGAAGGTGAGCAAGGGCTCACGGCGTTCGGCGACGTGGACAAGGCGGGCGATGAGGATGGGCGGCGAAGTACCTTGGGCGTACTCGGCGGCGCCAATCGCCTGGCAGTCGCTGAAGCAGAAGACTGTGGTGCTATCGACCTTCGAGGCGGAGTACATCACGGCAGCCACCGCGGTATGCCAAGCCTCTCGGGCATCTCAGGAGTTGAGGCAGAGGATTGGCATGGTTGAGGTTTAGGGTTAGCAGCAGGATTAGGGGAAATGTTAGACTTAATCTGCTGCTCCCCCATGTTTTTCCCTCTCTGCAGTCTGCTCGAGGGGCAGGGAAAAGGTCAGTGGTGCTGTCCATCACTTCCGCTGTAGCAGTATGGCATTAGGCCATCACCAAAGCTGTAGCAGTACGGTAGCAGTAGAGGTTCCCTCACCCACGTCTTCGGATGATGTAGGCATAGTATTAGGAATAGTTTTACACTATAGCCATGCCTCCCGAGTTTTCAATAGAGGGTGGAGAATTGTATATATATGCTATGCATTGTAATAAAAAAGGTAGCTCTTGCACCAGATCAGTCTCTAGTCTTCGGCCAATGCTGAAGACAGTGTGTGTTATGTGTGTGTGCGGGAAGGGAGTTCAGCTTGTCTTCTTTCCTGGTTCAGGGTGGATCTCGAGGGGGGTCGAGCAGGTGCTGCTCGCCTCGAACCTGGTCGGCAGCCAACGCTGCTGGTCAGTGCCACTGCTAGACACCTTCTAAGGTGGTCGGCAGTGGTCGGTGCTAGGTTCTAGCGCCAATAATAACTGGCTATGAGCAGAATGGGATGGCCGAGGAAGCACTGGAGTTCTTTGCAAGGGATGTGGTTGGTCAGGGCTTTATGCTGACGCCGGTCACACTTGTGAGTGTGATGTCGGCAGCAGCACAGTTTGGGCATGTCCGGAAGGGACAGGCGTGCCATGCTTATGTTGTCAGGAACAGCTTGGGCTATGATCTAGCTTTAGTAAATGCTGTTCTTGGTTTTTATGTGAAGATCAGCGATTTCCAGGCATCTATGAGGTTGTTTGAGGGTATGACAAATAGATATGTGATCACCTGGAGCTGCATGATCAAAGGGTACGTGCAACATGGAGACGCACACAAGGGGTTGAGAATGTAGGAGATGGTTAAGGCACGTGTCCAGCCCAATTCAGTGACTTTACTGAGTGTTCTGCAGGCTTGTGCGCTTGTTGTCGATGCGGAGGAAGGTAAGAAAGTTCACCGGGTTGCTGTCAGCATTGGTTGTGAGCTTGAGGTGGGTGTAGCGACTGCTCTGGTTGATATGTACATGAAGTGCTCATGTCATGTGGAGGCAATGCGCTTATTTCATCAGATGCCAAAGAAAGATGTGGTCGCTTGGGCTGCTGTCATTGATGGCCTCACACAAAATGGACTCCCTGGTGACTCCCTGCATGTTTTCAAATGCATGTTGCTGGATGATCATGTTCCTGATGCCGTCACGATGGTAAAGGTACTTGCTGCATGCTCGGAATTTGGTGGTACTCACCAAGCCATTTGTCTGCATGGCTATTTAGTTAGAAATGGTTTCAACAATAAGGCATTTGTAGCAGCTGCACTTCTTGATTTGTGTTCAAAACATGGAGACTTAGATAGCGCTATCAAGGTATTCGAAGGTACTACAGAAAAAGATGTTGTGGCGTGGAGCTCAATGATTGCTGGTTATGGTGCCCATGGCCTTGGTCAGGAAGCTGTTGCTTTGTACCAAAGGATGATTGCCTCATCAATCCAACCCAACAGTGTGACGTTTGTATCAGTGTTATCAGCATGCAGCCACTCTGGCCTGGTTGAGGAAGGAATACAAATTTTTGATAGCATGACTCAAGTTTATGGAGTTGTGCCAAATGCTGAGCATCAAAGTGCCATGGTTGATCTCCTTGGTCGGGCTGGCCAACTGCAAGAGGCTATAAGGGTCATTCGTGACATGGATGGAAGAGCT
The DNA here is from genome assembly GCA_023333625.1 of Bothriochloa decipiens. NCBI lineage: Eukaryota > Viridiplantae > Streptophyta > Magnoliopsida > Poales > Poaceae > Bothriochloa > Bothriochloa decipiens. The sequence continues at coordinate 48,177,335 of CM041635.1, read as the reverse complement.
ACTGCCCATACTTGGTGTGCCTTGCTTGCTGCATGCAGAGAACACAACAACGCTAAGACGAGCAAAGTAGCAGCAAAGAGTCTGCTCAAGCTGGATCCTGACCATGTTGGCTACTACAATCTCTTGACAAATATATATGCATTTGATGAGAAGTGGGAGAGTGTAAAGGACACAAGGGACACGGTGAGGGGTAGAGATCTGCGTGAAGTACCAGGTTACAGTTCAGTTGAGGTCGGTACTTAGCGCACACGTTCATTGCTCGGGAGAGGACTCACCAAGATTGGGATAATATCTGTACATTGCTCTGTGATCCATCACAAAAGTTGAGAGGCGAGGACTGCTCCTTTCAGGTAGACACTAGCTTAGCATTCGAGGATTCTGCTGACTGCTCTTCTTTGAGTTAAAATTGATACTTGATGTACATCAACTGTTGTTGAACTTCTAGAAGAAACCTGGTGGGAGAAAATGGAATTTTCAAAGGTGAAAATTCATCATACAAATGTACACTAATTTTAAGATTGTATATGTTGACGGTTATATTTGAGTTAAAGATCATTAGGTTGGAGCATGCATATCCCGTAGTTTTGTTCCTAAAGAATGCTTGGGCATTTCAAAGTTCTACAACCTGCAGATTTTGTAGCCTGTAGGCAGGTAGCTTATTAAAGTATTTGAACAGTTCTTATTATAAGCAATTGGATGGTGTCTAGACTCTGGAATCTTCATTGATGATTCTCTGCATAGATTACTAGTTTTTAGGGAACACAAAAGCTTCAAGCCTCCAAATGCTAAACATTTAGGTTAAAGTTCCCGGCATCTTCTACATTCTAATGAGTGCAACTTTCAATAGCTAACATTGCCTTCCTAATGGAATGCTGACGGATGTCCTTCTTGTATTTTGTGTAGGGAAATATGCCCATATGTACTGCAAACTAGTGCCTGTCTTTTGTCCCTGCTATGTATGATATATCACATGCAAATGAGCAGGTATTGAATCTGATACCAATTTTCTGTGATTACATTTACATTATATCTGTGTTGTGAAATGTGGTCTTAAATTTCATGACTTAATACATCAGCGCTATTGCAAAGCAAAGCTACCTGTAGGAAAAATATATTTTTGTGATATGCTTAATGAAACCCTTTTTTTTGGTAGTTGCAGTCTTCTTTTAGATAAACAGGATACGAAACGAACTGGCCTTTTCACCTTCATCTACTAGTCATAACAGGTTAAGAAAGTTTAGGTGTATTATTCAGCCTAATATAGTATCATCTACCTACTGGTGCATATTAGCACCAAAAACGGACTTTGCTTATTCTTCTATTCACAAAATGGCAAGAGTTGTTTACCCTCAACACTCAAATGGACTTCACAACACTTGAACAAAGTTGACACTCTAGAATGCTAGTGCTTGTGGAACTTTTACTACTTCTAGTCACAATTGTGGTCTGGACACTAACAGGAATCTAGTTGGCTTCAACCTGCAAAACAGACAGTAAGGTATTTAGGTCACCAATATATTGCATATATAAGCCGTGGTAACATAATTCAAAAGGACGTTCTTGTTTTGAGTAATATTTTGCATAATATTTTGCTTGGAGTCATCCAACAATTATGTGATGTCATGTCTGGTTCAAGTGGCTGAGCGCACCAAGGAAGAAATAGATAGAACAATACAAAAGAGCTTTTGCAGCCCACTAATAGATCACGTTTTGAGCCAGGGGTACACCTCACTCTAAAAACTCACTTTGGCGTCTTGGGGGTTTTGTTTTGGCCTTAGAGCCACTCTGTACGATTTTAACTTGTGTGGGGAACATGACTTTCTTCTAATAGGCTACTTTATTAAGCACGTTTAGCGAATGCCTGAAACATTTTATCTGAAGCACCTGCACTTGGTTGGTTTCATTAAGGTTCGGTAGCATGCATGAATCATTGTTTCTAGTTGGCGTGCAACTCTGTTTCTCCAGGTAAGAACTCTGAAAAATGAGCATGTGTCAACAGATCAGAGCCTCGAGGATCAGAGCAAAACTATGGGCGTGTGTTTCTGTAGTGTGTACTGCACATCGTCATGCATGAAAGCAGGTTAGTCACTAACATGATCCTTGCTTGATCTGTCAATAAAGTAACAGATTCTCATATGCATCGGCAGAAATGAATCAATACCTCAATTGCAGAAATCTTTTCCCATATGTGTTCTGATAATCACAGAAGCTTGATTAGTATTATTAGTAAAAGTGTCACAAAGGCCTAGCTATGCCGTATGCATTGAACCTTTCAACTGCAGCTAGTACTGTTTGGTCTCAGTTCTCAACTATGAAGTTAAAGCCACCTTTCAGTTAGCTTGTTTTGTTAAGTTTATGAAGCAGTCTGACCCCCTTCCATTTGGCATTAAATTTCTTTGCTTTTTTTTTTCTGTTTCCTAAGCTGATTCAGGTGTCGATCTATAGCATGTTGTTTAGTGCTCAATTACACATGAAAACTTGTCGCAAAAAAAATTTACACATGAAAACTGAGCGCATTTTACTGCTCAAAACAATGAACTTGTCACAGATTTAATTTGTTTTTCATTCTGATTCTGCTAGAACTAGATGTATACATATGCATTTTGTATTTTCCTAGGTATATTTTCCTTAGTGGTAAGTGTGTATTTTCCAAGGTATATTTTCCTTGGCGTTAAGTGTGGGTACTCTTGTATAAGGATGGAGTGCTCTCCCTTACATATGTACAAGTAATTGGTTAGTTTTCCACCGATCAACAACATAGACAGCTAGGAATGTCACCAATTTCTCCTGAATATTGTACCAGAACCATGCATAGACAACTGTCATGATGGAACTGTATTGTTAGTTCTTCTCCAGTTCATGCATAGTTCAGTGATGAGAAACAGGAGGTGTTACAGTAACACATTTTTCAGAACCAAGAAACCCATGAATCCGAATCCAGCAGTGCTTTCAGCTTGGCAATACGCAAATGATTGGAGTCTAGATTGGCAAACAATTAGTGGTTCAGTTAATGTAGAGTACTTCCCCTCAGTGCTACACTTTCTTGTTTTTTTTCCTTGTGTGTGTGATTTCTAGATGAGCCATCAACCAGTCATCCATTGTTGTTAGCACAGTTTAGCTCCTGTAATATGTATCTATGGTCTGTGGGTTGTTTGATCATGAGATGAATTAATGGATAAAAGTAAGAATAGAAAATACAACAGTAATCAATCCTTGTTCTTCTTACATCTGTTTGTTGTTGGTTGCGACTGTCTGTCTTGCTCCTGGTTGTAGTATGATAATACCTTATACTTCCTTTGCAGGCTTTCAGTTATCATAATGCAGATGTCGGGATGGTTTCATGAAAATAATCTCAAGAGCAGACTTCATTAGCCTTCCTGAGGATGAGGATAGTGGTCATTGACCAGATCTTTCGTGTTTATGCAAGGAAATGTTACATGTATCGGCTCAGGTTGCTTTTGTAGATACCTCCTGGTTCCAACTTCCAATAGACTAGTATTGTCCTAGGAGATCTGCTGATGCTTTAATCAAATCCAGTTGGAGTTAAACTGCATTGGCTGACTAACATTTTAATCAAATCCTCGTTGAAGAACCTGTAATTTGTTAATCTGTGTTCATACTTTCTTTTTAGAATTTTATTTACTTTCTCTTCTATATTCAGTCCTTGAGTGTGCCTTGCATGCACGGAGAAGCTGAAGCAAGAGATCGCAGGAATCTGGTACTCTGTTTGCCATCTTCAGACGACGGTCCTCTTATTTTCTTTTTTTGCAAATTGACGGTCCTCTTATTTGGTTATCGTATCTACACCCTCGGTTCTAAATTATAAAATATCTTGACTTTTTTAGATTCATAGATCTTGTTCTGCACTTACATATACACTATGTCTAGATGTACAGTAAAAGTAATATATCTATAATTTGAAATGGATGGAGTATCTCATTTTACTCTTGTGTACTTGAGTAGTGAACTGGGTGAAATTTTTGAAACGGCGTGAGGGGAAAAAAGTTCAACCCTCGTCGTCCCACTGTCAGTCTGTCATGGGTCTGGTTGTCTGGATGTGACTGAAGTTGAGAAAATGTACTGCCGAATGTTCGGAAGAGCACTGCATCAAGCGCTTTACACAACACTGGCTGCACAAACTACTCTTCGGCCGTTCGACGCAAGCTTTGCATGTCACGAGGAATACCAATTGTTCAATTTTTGTCCTATCGAATCACATGGATACGGGATACCAAAGTCGTCTGCATTAAAATAAATTATGGTGTTCCGGTGGGCTACTAGATAGTCCTCTTTGTCGATTCACGTAGAGAATTCCTATCTAAATGTTATAACATAACCATCAATTTATGAGAACACAAGTAGGACGGTCACTCCTGAAGACAGCACACTCTTGCACTTAAGCTAATATAAACCTGGTAGTCGATCTGAGTGTCACGAAGGACCTCCATTGATCAACATTACAGCCAAGATCGTACTCAATTAAGCAACAACACATCACATACATAGAGTTTGCAACCGAAATAAATATTACAAACTAAGTTCACAAGTAGTTAGTCAGGTAGCAAGTTCCAAATCCGATAGTCAAAGCAACATAGTTTTGAAAACTTACAATAACCTAGGTTCAAATACACCGCTAGTTTGATAAGAACCTCCAACACAAAAGCATAGATGAGGCATATAAGCCCGGCCTAGCCCACCGACACTTAATCATCACCATCCACAGCGGTCCTGAAGCAAGTGATGCAATAGCCCGAGGAGCTGTGTTGGTCTTCTGGCTTTGCTGATTCTACTGATCGGAGCGTTTCGGGTAAGAACATTCATGTGCAAAGCGCCCCTCCTTTCAGGTACTTCAAGCTGCGAATGCTCACATGCAAACCCACTTGTCTGCGTTGGAAGAACAGGTTCAAAACGGAGACTCCAATTCATCCTCAGCAACACCAACCCCTATGGGCCATCCAGGAGGACTGCTAGGCCAGCCACATCACTCTGAACGACACCAACATGGGGGAAACAGTGTACTCAATGCACCAACTGCTGCCTAGCAAACAAACCAAGTTATGGATCTTTCAGTTGCAGGTACAGAGATCAATCCTGAGAGCAGCCGGTTGCATGTTGACACCAACCAAAGGAAGGACAACCTTCTTTTCCAACTTCCTTTAGCGATCTCAGGACCTAAGTGTTATGTTGATGCGTCCACTCAGCCAGATCAGCCTTTCTCCATCTCTAGAGAGGCTGGGATCGGCATCTTTTTGGTCAACACGCAGGTGCAACCTCCCCAAAGCATGTTCATCAAGGCAGCAATGAGAAACTCCTCCTCTGTTATCATGGCTGAATCTGCAACGCTTGCTCTTGCGGCGGCTGTGATTCGATCTTTGCAATGGCAACATACCATAATCCTATCTGACAACCAACAGCTAGTCCATTTCCTTAATGGACTGGATCAGGAAAACCCCCCGGATTGGAGAATTAAACCTTTTACTCAGATCATCAACTCCACTTTGCTGGGAACATCATCATCAATAAGAAGGACAACACCTCCTCTCTGATCATGACCAGATGGCTATTCATATTTTTGAATCCTTCTGCAATAGACTTGGCACTAGTGAATTCACTGGCATCCACTACAACCTCAATGTACTTCTCTCCCCATAATACCTATCTTCCATTGATGGTGATTTCAGTACACAAGAAATTGAAGAGGTCATCAGAGACATGCCAAATGATCATGCACCAAGACCAGATGGATTCAATGGAATATTTATGAAGAAGTGTTGGCCTACTATCAGAAATGACTACCTTAAACTCATACATGATTTCAGCAATGTACAGGTTGATCTTGCCAGCATCAACAACTCCCACATTGCTCTTATCCTCAAGAAGGACAACCCTGCCACTATGGATGACTACAGACCCATTTCCCTTCTCAACTACTCCTTCAAGGATATCACCAAGCTTCTCTCCAATAGACTGCAGACAGTGCTTCCCAGTCTAATTCACAACAATCAATATGGATTCATCAAAGGGAGATATATCCAAGATTGCCTGGCTTGGGCATTTCAATTTCTACACCTTTTCCACCACTCCAAAAAGAAGATTGTCATCCTAAAAATTGACTTTGAAAAGGCCTTTGACAAGATTGCCCCTTTATCACTGAAATTATGAAGCACAAGGGTTTTTCTGACAAGTGGATCAACTGGACAAACTGCATCTTTAGATCTGTCTCTTCAGCAGTCATCTTCAATGGACTGTCTAGTAAAAGTTTCTCCTGCAAAAGAGGTGTAAGGCAAGGTGACCCTCTCTCACCCTTGCTATTTGTGCTCGCTACTGATTTTCTTCAAACAATTGTCAACAAGGCATGGGAAAATGGAATCCTAAGACACCCTTTCAGTGATGATTTTGGGGGGGGACTTCTCCATTGTCTAGTATGCTGATGACACACTTCTCATTCTACCAGCTGATGGAGGGATCCTTTTCAACTTCAAAGGCATTCTCAGATCCTTTTCTGATAGTTTATGACTCAAGGTGAACTATCAAAAACCATCACTCATCCCTGTTAATCTGGATGAGACTGAAATTCAGCACCTTGCCAACACCTTTGGCTGTAGTATAGGCACCATGCCCTTTACTTATCTTGGACTCCCTCTAGGCACCACAAGACCAACCATCAATGATTTTAGTCCTATGCTCAACAGAATTAAAAAAAGGTTAGGAGGAGTGAGCAGAATGATGTCCTATCAAGGGAGACTTATCTTGGTCAACTCAGTGTTCAGTGCACTCCCTACCTTCTACATGTGCACCCTCCAAATCCCACCTGGAGTAATTGAACAGATTGATAAGTATAGGAAAAGTTGTTTATGGAATGGAGATGAGATTTACAGAAGAGGCACCTGCCTAGCTGCTTGGGAAACAGCCCGCAAAACAAAAGAAGAAGGTGGTCTGGGAATCATTGATCTCAAGTTGCAAAACTCTGCCCTCCTGATGAAATATCTTGACAAATTCTACAATCATGCCCAAATTCCATGGGTTCAACTCACCTGGAATAAACTCTATAGAAATACTTAGATCCCTCCCCATGCCAGATCCCCAACTGGCTCCTTCTGGTGGAAAGATGTGATGAAACTAAGTAACACCTTCAGAGAGATCACTACCTGCATTCCTTCCAAAGGTAATTCCATCATGCTCTGGCAAGACAAATGGGCTGACTCTTTACTCAGCAATAGCTTCCCTGAACTTTACAACTTTGCCAGAAAGCCCAAGTGCTCTATCAGCTTCTTCATGGACAAGGAGATCCCCTCGGTGTTCTTTTGTCCCCTCTCCACCTAGGCTACCAACCAGCTCATTGAACTCAACTCCATTATATTGGACCTTAATCTGAACAACCATACTGAGGACTCATGGATATACACTTGGGGGTCCACACTCTATTCCTCCTCTAAAGCCTACAAAATCTTGATGGGCAGTCACCAAGTTTCCCCCTCTTCAAATGGCTTTGGACTGGAGGCAACCTTGGGAAGCATAAATTCTTCTTTTGGCTCCTAATCATTGACAGGCTAAGCACCAGAAACATCCTTAGAAGAAAGAACAGACATTTGCCTGATTATAACTGTGTCTTTTTCTCTCTCTCTGAAGAAACTTGTTTCCACATCTTCTTCTCTTGTCCTTTCTCAATAGCTTGCTGGAACTCGATTAACATCTCCTGGAACCTCAATCTTGATCCCCTGGACATGATCTGTGATGCAAGAATTCAATTCAACAACCGCATTTTCAAGGAATTGATCATCACTGCTTGTTGGGTCATATGGACCACAAGAAATGGTGTTATCTTTGATGGCAAGAATTTCTGCCTCACACAATGGAAAAGAAGACTTAAAGAACTTATCTTGGTTTGTATCAAGGCTAAGAAAAGAACAGCAGAGGCCTTAGCTAGATGGTGTGAGAATTTCAGATAATGTATTTTCCTTTTTCTGCTCTGGGCATTGCTTGCCTTGTAACTTTATCTTGTACTCTTTTTTACATATATAAAATACCAAAAATATAGGTAGGGGACTCCCCTACCGACCCTTTTCAAAAAAAATAAGAAGGATAAGACGTACGCAGAATCAAGTGGCCGACATGCTTGCTAGGCAAGCTCTCACTTGTATTAGGAGCAATGAGATTAGTTTCAATGGTGCTTGTACTTTCGCACCTCATGAACAGGAGTGCCTTTTATTGACGGCGCTCCAAAATATAACCATTAACTCTGTAATGGTTCTAACGGCAGCGTATGCTATGAAAACCAGACTTTGGTGCAAACTATTAAGACCACAGCTTTCTAATCTGATGGCTAGAGGTAAAGGTGGCTTCATTTAGCACTTAAACCCCTCACTCATCTCATCTAATCCATTTTTTTGCAAATCACCCCAAGCAGCCTAGGACCCTAGATGTTCACATTCTTTCCTCTGCGTTTCATCTTCTTGTCGCAACTACCATACGGTGCTGCTGCCCTCGCGGTTTTGTCTTCGCGTCACGACCACCGTACGGCACCGCCGCCCCCTCGCAGTTCCTCACGGCCTCGATCCCCTCGGAGGCAGAGAGACCCGACCGTGAGCCGCAGCCTGCCTTCCATCAAGCTGCAATGCACTCTGCGTCGACGGCCATGGAGACCCCCGTTGCATCCTTCCATCAAGCTGCAATGCGCTCCGCGTCGGCAGCCATGAGACCCCTGCTGCTGTCATGGAGATCGCCGTTGTCCCTGTGATCAACTTGCCATCAATGATCGATCCCACTTCTTATTTTTAACTCAACTTGCCACGAACCTGCTGGATGACATGTTCTTGGCTGCTGTTCATTGATGATGTTCGGTTCAGCTACTGCTGATCCGTGCTAAAGTCTCAGGTCTGTGACTGCAAAATTAATAATCAAACTTTCATTTTTCCGTGAATCATCACTTGCACGAAAAAAATGCAATCACAACCAAGGCACATGCAAGTAAACTAGAGATGCTACTGATTTTAAAGAACGGTAATCACGACGCCCGTGTTGTCGATGAACGCATTTTTTTGGCCTGTAGCCGCTCAGCGGACACTATCTGGACCATCCAAATTTCTCGGGATGTGCACCATGAAAGGATCAAGATGCCCAAGAGGGGGGTGAATTGGGTTATTCTAAAATTTCTTGCAATAATTAAACCTCAACTAGCCCATTTCACCTCTTGTGCCTAAAAGTGTTTCTATTTCTACCGCACAAAAGTTTTGCACCCTAAGTTCCAAATCTACTCTAGCATGGCAATTCTAAGAATGTAAAGACATAAATTGAATTGCTTGAAAGTAAATGCTCAAAGTAAAGAGAGGAAGAAGAACGCTGCGATGTTTTTCCGAGGTATCGGAGAGTCGCCACTCCCCACTAGTCCTCGTTGGAGCACCCGCGCATGGGTATCGCTCCCCCTTGATCCTCGCAAGGACCAAGTGCTCTCTATTGCTGATTCTTCATCGCTCTGACGCGTTGAATCATCGGGAAAAACTCACAACTAGAGTTGGGCCATCCACAAGCTCCGCCGGATGATCATCGAACTCCCAATCACCACCAAGTCGTCTAGGTGATGGCGATCACCAAGAGTAACAAGAACAAACACTCACTTGACCTCACAAAGCCTAATGAGAAGGTGGATGCACACTTACTACTCTCGAATCACTCATGAGGGCTATACCATGGATTCTCAAATCAGTAGCACCTCACATAGAGCTCTTGCACTCCCTTGCACTCAAAGATAGCCTCAGCTGAACCAAATGAGCAAGAGAGGTCGTATGGAGGAGGTGGGGTTGTATTTATAGGGCCAAACCTAAAATCCAACCATTACCCCCGACCTCACAAAATTACATAGCGTAGAATGCATCAGACGCATAGCGTAGGACGCATCCAACGCATTACACTTTCAAATGCAAAACTAGCCGTTATAAGCGTAGGACGCGTCCGACGCTCACCGTAGGACGCGTCCGACGGTCGGCTCTTCTTGCAATGCTCTCTATCATGCGTCAGTAGAGCGTAGGACGCGTCCAACGCCAGCATCCTACGCATGCAAAATCAGGGTGACAGCGCAGGACGCGTCCAACGCTCACCATAGGACGCGTCCTACGCATTATACGAAGATCGTTCGACTTCCAATTTAAATTCTTAGCGAACGGCTTTGACTCCAATCGATCTTAGGGCTTTCTCACAGCTTCCTAGCGCTAAGTTTCACAAGTGTGCATCACACCTAAACCATTAGACTTAACTAGGTCAAGCTACCCGTTTGCATCCCCCTTAATAGTACAGCCAAAAGAAAAAACAAAGTCCTATCGACTAATCCGTCGTCCTTCAACACCATTGACAAACGGACCTAATCAGTCTAAACCTTGTCACCCATTCTTTGAAAACCAAAATGAATTTCATCGTTAAGGGGGCATGAAAATCATATTGCCCGAGATTGGCATTACCATGACCTAACTTACCATTGTTTCAACAAAACACACGTTAGTCATGATAATTACATTGTCATCAATCATCAAAACCCACATCAAGGGGCCTAGATGCTTTCAATCTCCCCCTTTTTGGTGATTGATGACAACCTCTAAAGTATGGAGATTAAGATTTGAGGTTTTCAAACATGCTTGATTCACATGGGCCTTTGACAATAGGAACAAAAGATTAGAATGACTAAAAGTCCTCGGTTTGGTTTTGGATAATTGATGAAACCTAAGGACTAACCTTGTATCTAAGTGGATGATTTAGAGAAAAGTATTCCATGCCAAGTGGAGCTCGATGATGAGTCATGACATGAAGTTATGTAATCTAAGCATGGTGAAGATCAAGATGGGCTTGGCTCAATGGACCGGTTGGAAGTGTGAAGGGAAAGTTGAGGCTTCAAAGCGAAGGACCGTGTGACGGTGAAGCTTGGGCAAGACTTGGCGTCGATGGACCGACCAACGAAGAAGAGCAAGTAATATCGAAATCGATGGACCAAGACGGTTACATGATGACATGGAGTGTCACATGTCATGTAAAGGCTTGGCGGTTGGAGGATCGACAAAATGGGCTCAAGGAAAAGGTATAACCTATAGGGCCATTTTGTTTCACAATCAAGACACCATAGAGGGTGTGAGTGGTTTAGGATCGATAGCCGAACTATGAAGAGGGGAGATCTTGGGTAATTCGGTTCATGAGTGCCACTAGGTCCATCATTTCATGTGATTGCATTTAGGATCTAGTGCGCATTGAAAATCCTTTGAAAATGCTTTGAAAAATGCTAACTCACTTGCACATGGAGATATCACATGATGGAGTTTAGCACATTTGCAAAGGTGATGGTGTTTGCAGGGTTGAGTTGGGTTTGGTAACCGCTCATCCTCCCCCCGAGCTTGAGAAAATGAGATGCATATTTTCTATTGCGCCGGATGCAAAATGTTGATAAAAACATGCTTACTCTCAACTTTAAGTTGGTATACTTGTTGGGTAGCATGTCGGATGAGTTAACGCGTCGCGGCATGTTGAAAACGTGGTTTTCTGTTGGCCGGACGCGGCGCACAGGAGCGTCGAACGCTGTCCTAGCGCGTCCGGCGTGAAGCCGGAGCGCCGGACGCTGTCCTGGCGCGTCCGACGCTTGGAGGTTGAGGCAGGCTGGCTGGAGCATTGTCCAGATGCAGGAGTGCGTCCGACGCAGCATCCGGCGCTGGCGTCTGGCGGACGGCCCCGTGCGCGGTCGGCTCTGAGTAGCGTCCGGCGCGCGGCGGACGCGTCCGGCGCTGGCGTCCGACGCGTTTGACTTAGCTGGTGTGAGGCGCAGCTGTTTCAAACGCCGGACGTTGAACAGTGTCATGGCCGCGTCTGGCGCTCGGTGGAGCTGGCGTGTCCGGCATGCCAGCATCTTGGCGCGCGGATGGTGAACACGCCGGACGCGTCCGGCGGTTCCATCAGGCGCGTCCGGCGCGTTGATCTGAGCCGTTTCGAGAAGTAGCTATTGGGAGGCAACGGTCGACTTTGAACGCAGATGACACGTGGCGCAAGATGGAGCGCTGGACGCGTCCGGCGGTTCCATCTGGCACGTCCGGCAGTTCCATCTGGCGCGTCCGGTGCGTGGTTCTTGTGTGTCCCGAGGGGGCAACGGCTAGTTTGATGGATGGGGGTTATAAATAGTTGTTGGTCGGCCTTGGGCTAGATCTCTTGACTCTCTAACTCTTTCATCATTCCCTTGAGTTGAAAAATAGCCCTCCTCTCATCCTCTCTTGCTTGGTTGCACATCATAAGTGAGGATTGAGTGATTCGAAGTGCATTGCATGAGTTGATTTCTCTAGTGGCACTTGCGAGTCATTTGACCAGTGATTTCTTGTTACTCTTGGTGAGCACCATCACCTAGCTGGCTTGGAGATTGTTGGAGGCGTTGGGAAGAGTTGGTGATTGTTCTTGCCCACCTCCGGTGTTGATTTGTAAGAGGTTCTTGTGCTTTTCCTTGGCGGAGCGCCAAAAGCAACTTTAGTAAATTGCTCATGTCATTGAGTTACCTCGCTTGAGAGTGGAGTCTTGCGGTTCCCTTGCGGGGGAGTGCCTTGCGGGGCAAGTGGCTTGAGGGTCACACCGAGGAACCATCTAGGTGGAGGTCGACACAACAGGGACTAGCTTGTCGGTGTACAAGTGAACCTCGGGAGAAAAGTCATTGTGTTATCTCTTGTTTCCCGGTGATTGGTTCTTCATCGATATATTTATATTGTTGTCATTGTGATTGATTGAATATCATCTTGGTGATTGGCAACAACTTCACTCCACAGTCGGTATTGCAATTGCTATCCTACCCCTTGTATTCATATTGTATAGCTTGTGTAGAATAGATTATCTTGATAGCTCAATAGATTAGAAGGTAGTGACATAGTTTTTGCGTGACATAGAGATCATAATATATATATTAGAATTGTCACTAGGAGGCTTGCTCTCAATATAGGCTAGGCAAAACCGCGTTTACGCCATTTGTTATACTAATCAAGTTTTGTCTAGTAGTTTATAGAATTTTTAATAGGCTATTCACCCCCTCTAGCCATCTAGGACCTTACACGTGGTATCGGAGCCGTGGTCACTGTATTTACAAGGCTTAACATCATTCGATGTTGAAAAGATGGCTCAAATTGTGTTCAATCATGTGGGGAGCAAACCACCTTTCTTTGATGGTATTAGTTCTTTTGATCATTGGAAGAGAAAGATGAGTATGCACCTTGGTTCAATTCATGAGAGAGTGTTGGAGGTCACCGAGAATGACTATGCTATTATCAATCCTAACAATCTCACAGATGAAGATAGAGCAAATAGAACATGTAATAGGATGGCTCTCAACACAATATACAATGGCATTGACACTAAGATATTTGAGGGCATCAAGGACTTGGAAACTGCACATGAGGTTTGGACAAGGTTGAGTGAGACCTATGAGGGCACTAAGGTTGTGAAGAGTGCTAAGCTCTATGGCCTCAAAAGTGAGTTTGAGAACTTCAAGAAAAAGGATGATGAAACCATTTTGGAGATGTTTCATCATCTACAAGTGATTGTGAATGATCTCAAGAGCTTAGGGTACAAGACACAAGACCAAGATTTTTGTGTCAAATTCTTGACGAGCTTGCCCTCAAGGTTTAAGATGTTGATCATGATGCTACAAAGAGATGGGCTTGATACAATGAAGCCAAATGACTTTCTTGGAGAGGTTTTGACCTATGACAAATATGACAAGCAAGTTGATGAGAAGGACAAGAAGGAGGAAGAGAAGAAAAAGCAAATCGTGGCATTCAAGGCTACATCCTCTAGTAGCAAAGCTCCTATCTTTGAAGAAGAAGAAGATAATGAAGAAGAAGGAGAGTTTGAGATTGATGATGAGGCACTTGCACTTGTTGTCAAGAAGATGGGTCATATGTTCATCAAGAGAAGAGGCTTCAAGAAGAACAACTACAAGAGAAATGAGCAAGTGAGGAAGTGCTTCAATTGTGATAGCACCGAACACTTGCAAGCGGAGTGTCCCTATGACAAGAAGAAAAACAACAACAAGAGGGGCAAGTTTGACAAGAAGAAGAGAGAAGCAAGGATGACTCTCAAGAAGGGCAAGGATGGTGCATTTGTTGTTACTTGGGAGAGCGACAATGAAGAGGAAGATGATGAATCATCCAACAAGGCCTTTGCTTCTATTGCTATCAACAAGAAGCCTTCACTTTTCTCTACATCACACTCATGCTTCATGGCAAAGGAGACTAAGGTACAATATAATAGTAGTGATTATGAATGTGAAATGGAATATGCTCATGATAATGATGAAACTACTAAAGAACAACTATATGACTTGATGCAAGAAACTAGAGACATAGCTATTGCCAAGGACAAGGAGTGTAAGAAGCTTTCAATGAAAGTAGCAATACTTGAGAAAGCCCTTAGTGAGCTTATAACCACTCATGAGAGTCTAAAGGAAGACCATGAGAACCTCGGTCAAGCTCATTCCAAGCTTGAAAAAGCTCACTCATTGCTTCTTTAAAAACAAGCAAAGAAGGACATTGTTTTATCAAGTGATATAGGTGTAACATGTGATATCATCAATGAACCTCTTTATCAACCTATTATCATGCATGAAACTAATCCTTCTTGTAGCTCTTCATCCACCACCACCCACTCTACCTCTACTAGTAGTGATGGTTTCACTTGTGATGCCTCACTAATGGTTGAGAATGAGACTCTCAAGAAAGAGGTGGATGAGCTCACTCATGCCTTAGGCAAAGCCTATGGTGGTGAGGTCCACTTGCTAAAGTGCTTGGGTAGCCAAAGGTTTTCTCTCAATAAAGAGGGATTAGGCTACACCCCCAAGAAGGGCAAGGCGACCTTTGCAACTCCAAAGCCTAGCTTTGTGAAGAGCAATGGTCGGTTTTGCCATAGATGCAAGCAAGTTGGGCACCTAGAGCACAATTGTAATAAAATAAACAAGAATAAGAAAAATGTGAATGCTATATCTTTTGATTCTTGTTATGTGCTTACCAAGGGTGAGAAGGGTGTGAAAGCTAAGTTTGTTGGTACACCCATTGTTGGCCCAAAGAAGAAGGCTATTTGGGTACCAAAAAGCTTAGTCACTAACCTACAAGGACCCAAGCAAAAGTGGGTACCTAAGCTTCATTGATTTGCGTGTAGGTAAATTATAAGGCCGAAGGAAGGCACTGGATCATTGATAGTGGGTGCACTCAACACATGACCGGTACATCAAGAATGTTTGACTCTATCAATGATAATGTTAATGGCATTGATTCTATCACATTTGGCAATAACAAGAAAGGCAAGGTTATTGGGAATGGTAAGATTGCAATATCAAATGACATGAGCATATCAAATGTGTTGCTAGTTTAAAGCTTAGATTTTAATCTTCTTTCCATGGCACAAATTTGTGATTTGGGTTTCAAGTGCATATTTGGACCAAATGATGTTGAGGTTGTGAGCATTGATGGTTTCAATGTGATATTCAAAGGATTTAGATTTGAGAACCTCTATCTAGTTGATTTTAATAATAGTGAAACATCTCTATCAACTTGTTTGATATCAAAATCTAGCATGGGTTGGCTATGGCATAGAAGACTTGGTCATGTTGGCATGAAACAATTAAAGAAATTATTGAGTCATGATCTAGTCAACGGCTTGAAAGATGTTGAGTTTGAAAAGGATAGATTATGTAGTGCTTGTCAAGCCGAGAAGTAAGTTGGAAGTGCACATCCAAAGAAGAGTACTATGAGCACATGCAAAGCATTTGAGTTATTGCACATGGATCTATTTGGACCAACAACATATTCTAGCATTGGTGGGAACAAATATGGATTTACCATTATTGATGATTTCACAAGATTCACATGGGTGTTCTTTCTTAGTGACAAGAGTGAAGTGTTTGATACATTCAAAACCTTTGTCAAGAGAGTTCACAATGAGTTTAAAATCAAGATCAAGAAGATAAGAAGTGACAATGGGAGTGAATTCAAGAATACAAGAATTGATAATCTTTGTGATGAGTTTGGCATTGGACATCAATTCTTGGCCAAATACACTCCACCCTCCAATGGTGTTGTTGAGAGGAAAAATAGGACATTGCTTGATATGGCTAGAACTATGCTTAATGAGTATAATGTGAGTCACAAGTTTTGGGATGAAGCAATCAACACGGCTTGCTATTCAATCAATAGGCTCTATTGTCATCCATTGCTTGAGAAGACTCCATATGAGCTACTTCATGGAAGAAAGCCAAATATTTCATTCTTTAGAGTGTTTGGTTGCAAATGCTATATCTTGAAGAAGGGCACTAGACTTGGAAAGTTTGACTCTAGATGTGATGAAGGATTCCTACTCGGTTATTCAACAACAAGCAAAGCTTATAGAGTATGGAACAATTCTAGTGGTCTAGTTGAAGAAGTCCATGATGTACAATTTGATGAAACCAATGGATCTCAAGATGAGGAAGACACCTTGGATGATGTTGGTGGACCTCGATTGGTTGAAGCAATGAAGAACATGGACATTGGGGACATTAGAGCAAGGCAAGTGATTGATGTAGATGATAACAAAGATCAAGTACTCACATCACCCATCAGCAAACTAGTGGTTCTCAAGTGCAAGATCATCATACTAGTTCACCATCTAATGAAGACAAATCAAATGACCAACCAAGCTCAAGCAATCAAAATAAAGTGCTCCAACCCACTCAAATTGCAAGAGATCACCCACTTGATAAAATTATTGGTGATATTAGAAGTGGTGTGCAAACAAGATCTATGGCAATGATATGTGAGCATGCATCATTTGTGTCAATGAAAGAATCTAAGAAAATTGATGAAGCATTGAAGGATACCGATTGGATCATGGCAATGCAAGAAGAGCTCAATAACTTCAAAAGAAATAATGTTTGAGAATTGGTAGAAAGACCTCAAGATCACAATGTCATTGGAACCAAATGGGTATTCAAAAATAAGTAAGATCAAGATGGCATAGTGGTGAGAAAAAAAGCAAGACTAGTTGCACAAGGTTACACTCAAATAGAGGGTCTTGACTTTGAAGAAACATACGCATCGGTGGCAAGATTGGAGGCAATTATAATTCTATTAGCCTATGCGTGTGCCCATGACATCAAACTCTTATCAAATGGATGTCAAGAGTGTATTTCTCAATGGGATAATCAATGACCTAGTATATGTTGAGCAACCTTCCGGTTTTGAAGATGAGAAGAAACCCAACCATGAGTACAAGTTAAAGAAGGCATTATATGGCTTGAAGCAAGCACCTAGAGCATGGTATGAGAGGCTAAGGAGTTTTCTTATCTCTAAGGGGTTCATAGTGGGAAAGGTTGATACTACTCTATTCACCAAGAAGATTAAAAATGACCTATTCATTGTACAAATATATGTTGATGATATCATATTCGGTTCAACCGATGAAGATTATTGCAAAGAATTTGGTGAAATGATAGCCAAAGAGTTTGAGATGTCCATGATTGGAGAGCTTAGCTACTTCCTTGGTCTTCAAGTCAAACAATTGAAGGAAGGCACATTTGTGAGTCAAGAAAAATATATCAAGGACATGTTGAAGAAGTTTGGAATGCAAGAGGCAAAAGCTATATCAACTCCAATGGGCACCAATGAAAGTCTTGATAGTGATCTTAGTGGCAATATGGTGAATCAAAAGGAATATCAATCTCTAATTGGAAGCCTACTCTATGTCACCGCATCAAGGCCGGATGTCATGTTTAGTGTATGCATGTGTGCAAGATATCAAGCCCCTCCTAGAGAGAGTCATCTCAAGGCCGCTAAGAGAATATTGAGGTACTTGAAGCATACACATTATGTTGGACTATGATATCCCAAGGGGTCACAATTTGAGTTGATTGGATATTCGGACTCCGATTATGGGGGATGCAAGATCAATAGAAAGAGCACTAGTGGAACATGTCAATTCCTTGGAAGATCACTAGTGTCATGGTCCTCAAAGAAATAAAATAGTGTGGCAATATCTACCGCCAAAGCCGAATATGTTAGTGCGGGAGCATGTTGTGCACAATTGCTATGGATGAAATCAACTTTGAAGGACTATGGGGTCAACTTCAAGAATATACCATTGTTTTGTGATAAAAATTAGAATGACACAAAACCTGGTACAACATGGAAGATCAAAGCACATTGACATAAGACATCACTTCATAAGGGATCATCAACAAAAGGGTGATATTTTCATTGAAAGCATTGGCATCGATGATCAACTTGCCGATATATTCACCAAGCCACTTGATGAGAAAAGATTTTGCAAGCTAAGAAATGAGTTTAACATTCTTGATTTCTCAAACATGAGTTGAATGCACCCCACCCACTCTCGACATGCCTCTCCTTTGACTATGCAAGGTAAAAGTTGTAATGACATGTCATTCATGGGATATTAGGACTTGCTAGATCATGTAGACATACAAGTTGCATCCTTAGTACATTCATGAGAAATCAAATGAATTTGATGGATATATATCATCATTATTGTTTCTATGTGTGACTTGATCTAGTGATGATATATGCCATGTTTGTGAGCTTGCAATCCTAGTGTTGAATCTAGAATATTTGCTATAAGTGTTTAATTCAACATAGGCAAGATAACCCTTCTAGTGAGGTGTTAAGAAGCTTGTCTTTTGTTCAAACCGAATTGATCATCTTTGGCAAATAAGCTAGATGAGACCAAATTTAATAAAATTTGATTCTACCTCACCAAAAGAACATATGTAACTTACTCTCCACAACATGACCATACCTTTTTGATAATCACTGACAAAGGGGGAGAGATAAGTCACAAAGATATGCCAATAAAAAGGGGTAAATAAAAATTTTATGCATTTGGAAAGGGGGAGAGATAAGTCACAAAGACACACAAGTAGGGGGAGCAAGCTCATGAACAAGTTATTGCATTTGGTTGTGCATTAATCATATGACTTGCTCTTGCACATGTTGCTACACGTGGTATACATGCTTGTGTGTGTAATGCTAGTCTAGAATCTGAATGATGATATGATCTACTAGCATGAATAGGTTATAACTAGACATTTTTAGATTTGCATATGGATCAAGAACCTTTGCTATAATGTTGATCTCACGGGGTTCTTGAGTTTTTGATGTATGTCTAGTACAACAATGGTGCTAAGGATGGTGTAAAAGGCAACTCCGATTGGTATCACGCTTCAAAGGTCCATTTCTTACACCTTAGCATCATTTTGGTAGAATTACTCTCCCACAAATATCATATCCATACATATGTGCAAAGCTTTCAATCTAAACTCTATGCACATATGTAGGGGGAACTAATCCTACCAAAAACCAAATTTGTGATGATTTTCCAAATCTTATTCATGATTCAAATTGCTTGGACAAGCATGACAAGTTCAAAAATTTATTATAAAATCATCTTTTTGAGGTTGTCATCAATTACCAAAAAGGGAGAGAATGAAAGTCCTCGGTTTGGTTTTGGATAATTGATGAAACCTAAGGACTAACCTTGTTTCTAAGTGGATGATTTAGAGAAAGGTAGTCCATGCCAAGTGGAGCTCGATGATGAGTCATGACATGAAGTTATGTAATCTAAGCATGGTGAAGATCAAGATGGGCTTGGCTCGATGGATCGGTTGGAAGTGTGAAGGGCAAGTTGAGGCTTCGAAGCGAAGGACTGTGTGACAGTGAAGCTTGGGCAAGACTTGGCGCCGATAGACCGACCAACGGAGAAGAGCAAGTAATATCGAAATCGATGGACCAAGATGGTTACATGATGACATGGAGTGTCACATGTCATGTAAAGGCTTGGCGGTTGGAGGATCGACAAAATGGGCTCAAGGCAAAGGTATAACCTATAGGGCCATTTTGTTTCGCACTCAAGACACCATAGAGGGTGTGAGTGGTTTAGGATCGATAGTCGAACTATGAAGAGGGGAGATCTTGGGTAATTTGGTTCATGAGTGCCACTAGGTCCATCATTTCATGTGATTGCATTTAGGATCTGGTGCACGTTGAAAATCCTTTGAAAATGCTTTGAAAAATGCTAACTCACTTGCACATGGAGATGTCACATGATGGAGTTTAGCACATTTTCAAAGGTGATGGTGTTTGCAGGGTTGAGTTGGGTTCGATAATCGCTTATCCTCCCCCCGAGCTTGAGAAAATGAGATGCATATTTTCTATTGCGTCGGATGCAAAATGTTGATGAAAACATGCTTACTCTCGGCTTCAAGTTGGTATACTTGTTGGGTAGCATGTTGGATGAGTTAACGTGTCACGGCATGTTGAAAACGTGGTTTTCTGTTGGCCGGACGCGGCGCACAGGAGCGTCGGACGCTGTCCTGGCGCGTCCGACACGTGAAGCCAGAGCGCCCGACGCTGTCCTGGCGCGTCCGGCGCGTGGAGGTTGAGGCAGGCTGGCCGGAGCACTGTCCGGACGTGGGTGAAACGACCTTGATTTCCGCGAAGGGAAATCCACAGTGTCAGAGTGTAATATGACCATTTAAATCACATTACCTGATAACAGTTGAATCCATAATCCATACATCGAACAAAAGAGTGCAAATAGAGGGAGTTACAATAACTTATTACATCGCCACAGGGTGGAATCAGAGTTCATGCAGCATAACAATAAAAGCTTGAGGTGCGGAA